>JAUMJJ010000035.1:0-223359 GCA_033556795.1 Tapera naevia | reverse complement strand
TGCACGGGGTTGTTCCTCCCCAGGGGCGGAACTTTGCACTTCCCCTTGTTGAACTGCACGAGGCTCCTGCCTGCCTGCCCATTTCTCCAGCCTGTCCACGTCCAGAGCTCTGGATGGCGACACAACCCTCTGGTGTATCAGCCACTCCTCCCAGGTTTGGATCGTCAGCAAACTCGCTGAGGGCGCCAGCTACGCAGCCAGGCTTCACCTGTTCAATGCGGCTCCTCCTTCCCGGACCCCTTCCTCTGACCGGGAGCAGAGAGGAGACCACCACCGGTGCCCCCGCTCCTTCTCACGTTGCTCCGAGGGACACAAAGTCTCCTCCGAGGGTTCCAAGTTCCCTCGTCAGACCCTACACGGAAGAGCAGGCAGGAGCGGGTGATAATCTGTAGGGTTCCCCAGGCTCGGCAGCCTTTCAGCGTCACCACGAACGCGAGCTCCTGGCAGGCAGCAGGCGTCTCTAGACGCATCGTCTGACGGCAAACGGGTGCTTTGGTGCCTCTCAGTAGGAGAATCTCCAATCGCTAACGCCTTATGTGCGCTTTTTGGGGTAAAAGCAGGCCCCTTTTTAGCCCAGAAATACGACAGCCTAAGCGAGCTGCCTTTGAGCTCTCCCTGCTGGGCAGAGCGGCTGAGTGGCGATGATCTCCCTCGCGCCGGGACGCCGCTTCAAGGGTGCCCCTCGAAGCAGCGAGATCTTTTACCAAGGACAGGTCGCTGGTGAGCCCCATTTGAATCTTCCCTGAACGGCAGCTGGACTGCACGCCAGGCAACTCTCCTCTTTAGCGGGGACTAGTTGTTTAGCCTAAGTAAGTAACGTTTTCAATGGAATAAACCATTCAGAGTTATAATACCGGGCAATTTAGTATGCAGTTTGCTTCGCTTTCTTAGCATCGGAGCTAGACTTGCTCTGAAGCACTAGGCTGCAAGCTGGGAACGTCCACTGACAACTTTCCAACGCATACAACCTATTAGCCAAAACGGGGCCTCCAGGGTCAACAAAACCCGGGAAGATACGGAGGCTCCGAGGATACAGACCATCACCAACGGCTGCAACGAAGTCAAGAAAACAACTCGTCTGAAAGACGGCGAACAAGTCCGGGGAGGAACGAGAAGACCCCAGACCCAAATATTACTACTGGACGGAAGCATCGCGTGAGGGGCGGCAAATAGTCTGTAAGGGTACAACTACCCGGGGATTTCTTCGCTGGCGTCAGCCCTCTCTCCGGAGAGTCGACCGTGCTGCTGTACCACTCTCTCAAGGGATCTAATTCTACAAAATCCCAAGCCCGAGAGTCTACTTCCCGAAGCCTCGCATTCGAACTCTGGAGCGAATTGACGCCGGAAGGTAAGCGAAGCAGGGAAGCACGATGGACCGTTGAAATCTCAGCTAAGTGCCACAGAGAAGCGGGTGTGCGCATATAACCCTTACCCTCTGAATCTCTTCGCCATAAACCATCGAGAGCAAGGCTGGGACCGGGCTGGGATCCAGCCGCACCGAGACTCCTCTCCGAGAAGGAGTTTAGAAAGCAAGGGGGGGCCGTTCTGAACTTGTGACTCGACGGAGGGTCTCCCTTATCTTTTTGCATCCCCAGTCCCTGTGCAAATCACTCCACGCATCGATTATAACCCGATTTTCCCTCTCCGTGTTTCCTCCTCCACGTAGTAACTAATAGCGTGACCTTGCCATCGAACGCTGCCAAGTCGCACTTTTATCTAAATACGGATTTTATCTAAAAGCTCATTCGCGACAAGCCTACACTGGCTTTACGTAACTTTGCGTACCGCTTCCAAAAAGCTAAGAGTTTGCTTCCTACAAGACGCAGGAGGCCGCTAAGCGGTGCCAGCGCCACGCCTCAAATGACCGGGCAAGTCGCTGTCTATCTGTACAACACTGCTAACAGACTGAAACGTTCCATGTACGTCCACTCTGGGCAGACACCGTTCTAGCTTGCAGAACTACTTCCCTCAGTAAGACGCACAAGACAGAGGTGATATCCCCATGCTAAATCTTTATTGTGCAACTGCCGCTCAACGCTTTTTTTTGCCTTCCACAGACACACCTCACAAGAAATAAGACGTCGACAGCGGCTAGACTGACGGGCAGCAGACAAAATCCATTCAGTGGCGATTTGTACACGTGCAGCAACTCTTGTGGTGCGAGAATCTTAGCCAGGCGGCCAGCCCAACTGACAGCCACCCAGAATGCGTAGATGTACGCGACAGGCGGACTGCCCGCCCTCGGGCCCTTCATCGGCAGCTGTCCGGCATCCATCGGCCAGGCCCGGGCGAGCAGCAAGCTTCTTGCAACAGTCATTGAATGCCCGAGAAGCTGGAGAAGGAAGAACAAACCCACAAAAAAATAAACCAATAGCCACGAGCATGCAGAGGGGCGGAGAGCGAGGGAAGGGAAGGGAAGGGAAGGGAAGGGAAGGGAAGGGAAGGGAAGGGAAGGGAAGGGAAGGGAAGGGAAGGGAAGGGAAGGGAAGGGAAGGGAAGGGAAGGAGGGAAGGGAAGGGAAGGGAAGGGAAGGGAAGGGAAGGGAAGGGAAGGGAAGGGAAGGGAAGGGAAGGGAAGGGAAGGGAAGGAAGGGAAGGGAAGGGAAGGGAAGGGAAGGGAAGGGAAGGGAAGGAAGGGAAGGGAGCACAGAACCACCCGGAGAAACCACTTCGCCAATTCCTAGCAATTCCATGGGTGCGCTTCAAATTACTGCCTGTAGCTCAGTTTGTCTCCAGGTTAAAGCCCCCGTTTTATAGCTTCAGGCCACATGAGCGATTCTGGCAGAACACAAACTTTAGGCTGCCTTTTGCGTTGTACTCACAAAGTCTCTCAACTTGACTTTTATAGCTAAAAGCGAAGCATCCAGCACCTCTCAAGCCACTTTGCCCTTCCTCACCGCTGGCCTGCCCAAACCCCCAAGCCCTCCCTCTTCTCTGTATTAGAAGAAGTAATGCTACTCTTACTCTACACCACGACAATAGGCATCAGACCACGCTCCAAAACAACGTTGCCTTTTGCACCACAAGTACGTTCCCAGGGACGAGCGCTGCTTTACATCCCCACTCTTAGTCAAAAAGCTCAGTTCCGTACAAGCAGAGGCAAAAGATTATAGCGCCAGAAACCCCCAAAGAGCCCACTGTGCCTATCAAGAGGGAAACGGGGGGGGGATGGGGGGGATGGGAAAGAGCCTCAGCAAATTAGGAACTAATTACAGGTACAGTCTAACGTACAGAAGCTTCCACAGTACTCACAGATCCACCAGAATCTTCTGCTACGGATAAGCTCATAATTGGCTCCTTAGGCACGACTAGGAAAAGCGGCGGAGCTGGGTGAAAGATCATGGGACGCAAGGCCCTGGAGGAAGAGTAAACAGTTAAAACGGTAACTGGATTCCGAGAAAGGCAACAGCTTTGGCAATCAATACGCCCCACTGAACTCCTACAGAAGCAGATGACCAGGTACCCCAAACACAAGCCAAAACGTTGATTTTTCTTACGTGGTATTAATACTTTCTGTGCACAAACGGCAACATATCTGCAGAGCCCCCTCCAGAAGCGGGGTTCAGCACGCAAGACGACGACGGGGGCAAGGAGCCGGGCCAGTACTTCAGACCAGCGACCCCCGGTACGCTTTCATTCGGGCCGATCACTTCCTAAGCAGCTTTTCTGTTCGATGTGGTCCACGCAGAGGCAGGAGAGAAACGGCTTAACTGGTTCAGCAAAGAATGTAGTGAGGTGGAAGATGGGTGGCCACTCGTTTTCCTCGGTAGAGGCAGCTCAAGTACCGAACAAAAGCAGAACCAGAGGAAGCCTGCAAGCGCAGAGTACGAGTCTGCCTTCTGCATTGCACGGAAACCCTACCTTCGAAAGCAGAAGGCATCCCTAACTGTTAGCCTTCGGCATTTTAATAAAGAAACCGTACGGGGTACTAACTTAAAGTTAGCATCGTGTAGGAAACGGCTGCATTTTTTCCCCACAGGCTAAGCAGCTCACTCTAGTTCCTAGCACGTCGTGGCGCTCCGGCATCCGTGAACCTCGCAAGCACGCTGCTATTACGGTCCCACTTCACCCCAGAAACAAGGTCTGGGGAGCACTTGCAGCCTGCAGGATGACCGGTTTCCGGGTTGGGGCGGTTTGGTTTTAAGAAAAAGAAAGAAGAGCTGTAACTCTTTGCTTTAAAAATCCGGCCTGGGGGTTCAGAACCAAAGCCTGGCACAGCAGAGCTCTCAAGTCTCTCTAATGCTGCTACGACGAGGCACGTCAAGGCCTGCGCTTCTCCTCCCCAGAGCTAACTCATTCCGGTCGCTACTCAGACGTTCGCCATTTCCACCCACCCACCCACCCACCCATCCGTAGACCTGGAATCCCCGAGGAGACTGACTGCGTGTGCTTAATCTAAGGTTTCAAGACTATCACCCTATGCGAGGTAGGGCCACTCCCATCCCTCGGCAACAAACTTTGCACGACTGGCAGCGCCAAAGGGGTGTCACGCGGCAAACGGTCTGCGGCTGCCACCAGGCGCGTTACCGTCAAGGGCCCTCCTCTACGCGCGCGCGCACGCACGACACGGTGGGGCTGCGAACCGAGGCGAGCCGGACAGCAGCGGCAACCCAGCAGGCGCCGCGGCAGCCGGGGGGGGCACCGAAGAAGCGCGATGTTTTAGGGATGGTGCAGTAGAGAGCTCCACGGCCCAGAGAGGCCCCGGCCCTCCCTCCCACCCGCAGCAGCGCCGCTACCCGCCCCGCCGCGCTCCGGCACCGCGCAACGGGTCCTCGGCTCAGGGTGCCTGCGAGCGCGGGGGCGGGGGGAGTGGGGGGAAGGGAAGGGGAACCGCGCACAGAGCAAAGCCGCGGCTACCTCGTCGTCCTCGTCGACGACGGCGGCGGGGAAGCGCCTTGCCGCTGATCTTTCCGAAGACAGTAGTGGCGCACCGGACCGGGCGGCCCGCGCCCCAGTAATCTCGTCAGCCGCGACACCGCTCGTTGCCGCCCCCGCGCTTCCTCCACTCGGCCAGGCCCTCCGCGGCGCCCATTGGGCCGCCGGATCGCCGCCGGCCGATCCCGCGTCTCGATTGGCGCGCTCGCCTGTCCTTTCCGCTTGTCCCCGCCTCCTCGGCGGGTCCGCCCTCGTCGGCCTGGCGCTTCCCGGGGCTCAGGGAGTTTGCGTGCCCTCGCGGCGCGGAGGGATCCGACCTGGGGGCGGAGGGACAAGTCGTTGGGCGAGTCCGCGCACGGATCTGTGCCCCTGTAGTGCTGCCAACCTGCGGCCGGGCAGCGACGTCTCAGAAGAGGCTGTTGTGGCTACAAGTGCCTTTCATTGCTATTTCTTACCGCGTCAAGTCCACCGCAAACGTGCTTGGGCCTTTTTGGTGCTGCTCCCTCCAGTCGAACGACTGCTTTTGCCAGGGCAGGCCAGGCCTTAACTTGGCAGAACATTTTGCAGAACCAACGGAAGCTGCGCTAAAGCGTTCCCTGAAAGCCCCGCTTCAATTGCAGACGCTTCTAAGCTGCACGCCTCCTGGCAGAAAACAAAACACAAAGCCCGTGGACAGCACTGGTGGCTTGAGGGCTGCAGGGCACTTGGAGAGAGGCTTTGCGCTACGCTGCCTAGGAGGCCTTTGGAAAAATACGCAGTGCCCCCAAAGCTGCCCGAGGGCGGTCTGTGGTGCCCTGCAGCCCTGGGGACAGTGAGCAATTTGATTGCACGACGCAACTGTGCTGTAGCGTATCTAAAGCCCGCTTTCCTCTATATCGGGCTAAGGATATCCTTGGCCGCCTTTGCGGCAAGGGCACGTTATCGGCTCACGTTCAACTCGGTGTCCAGCCAGAGCCCCCCCACGCCCTTTTGTGCCAGGCCGCTTTCCAGCCGGTCAGCCTCCAGCATATACTGGTGCACGGGGTTGTTCCTCCCCAGGGGCGGAACTTTGCACTTCCCCTTGTTGAACTGCACGAGGCTCCTGCCTGCCTGCCCATTTCTCCAGCCTGTCCACGTCCAGAGCTCTGGATGGCGACACAACCCTCTGGTGTATCAGCCACTCCTCCCAGGTTTGGATCGTCAGCAAACTCGCTGAGGGCGCCAGCTACGCAGCCAGGCCTTCACCTGTTCAATGCGGCTCCTCCTTCCCGGACCCCTTCCTCTGACCGGGAGCAGAGAGGAGACCACCACCGGTGCCCCCGCTCCTTCTCACGTTGCTCCGAGGGACACAAAGTCTCCTCCGAGGGTTCCAAGTTCCCTCGTCAGACCCTACACGGAAGAGCAGGCAGGAGCGGGTGATAATCTGTAGGGTTCCCCAGGCTCGGCAGCCTTTCAGCGTCACCACGAACGCGAGCTCCTGGCAGGCAGCAGGCGTCTCTAGACGCATCGTCTGGACGGCAAACGGGTGCTTTGGTGCCTCTCAGTAGGAGAATCTCCAATCGCTAACGCCTTATGTGCGCTTTTTGGGGTAAAAGCCAGGCCCCTTTTTAGCCCAGAAATACGACAGCCTAAGCGAGCTGCCTTTGAGCTCTCCCTGCTGGGCAGAGCGGCTGAGTGGCGATGATCTCCCCTCGCGCCGGGACGCCGCTTCAAGGGTGCCCCTCGAAGCAGCGAGATCTTTTACCAAGGACAGGTCGCTGGTGAGCCCCATTTGAATCTTCCCTGAACGGCAGCTGGACTGCACGCCAGGCAACTCTCCTCTTTAGCGGGGACTAGTTGTTTAGCCTAAGTAAGTAACGTTTTCAATGGAATAAACCATTCAGAGTTATAATACCGGGCAATTTAGTATGCAGTTTGCTTCGCTTTCTTAGCATCGGGAGCTAGACTTGCTCTGAAGCACTAGGCTGCAAGCTGGGAACGTCCACTGACAACTTTCCCAACGCATACAACCTATTTAGCCAAAACGGGGCCTCCAGGGTCAACAAAACCCGGGAAGATACGGAGGCTCCGAGGATACAGACCATCAACAACGGCTGCAACGAAGGCAAGAAAACAACTCGTCTGAAAGACGGCGAACAAGTCCGGGGAGGAACGAGAAGACCCCAGACCCAAATATTACTACTGGACGGAAGCATCGCGTGAGGGGCGGGCAAATAGTCTGTAAGGGTACAACTACCCGGGGATTTCTTCGCTGGCGTCAGCCCTCTCTCCGGAGAGTCGACCGTGCTGCTGTACCACTCTCTCAAGGGATCTAATTCTACAAAATCCCAAGCCCGAGAGTCTACTTCCCGAAGCCTCGCATTCGAACTCTGGAGCGAATTGACGCCGGAAGGTAAGCGAAGCAGGGAAGCACGATGGACCGTTGAAATCTCAGCTAAGTGCCACAGAGAAGCGGGTGTGCGCATATAACCCTTACCCTCTGAATCTCTTCGCCATAAACCATCGAGAGCAAGGCTGGGACCGGGCTGGGATCCAGCCGCACCGAGACTCCTCTCCGAGAAGGAGTTTAGAAAGCAAGGGGGGGCCGTTCTGAACCTTGTGACTCGACGGGAGGGTCTCCCTTATCTTTTTGCATCCCCAGTCCCTGTGCAAATCACTCCACGCATCGATTATAACCCGATTTTCCCTCTCCGTGTTTCCTCCTCCACGTAGTAACTAATAGCGTGACCTTGCCATCGAACGCTGCCAAGTCGCACTTTTATCTAAATACGGATTTTATCTAAAAGCTCATTCGCAACAAGCCTACACTGGCTTTACGTAACTTTGCGTACCGCTTCCAAAAAGCTAAGAGTTTGCTTCCTACAAGACGCAGGAGGCCGCTAAGCGGTGCCAGCGCCACGCCTCAAATGACCGGGCAAGTCGCTGTCTATCTGTACAACACTGCTAACAGACTGAAACGTTCCATGTACGTCCACTCTGGGCAGACACCGTTCTAGCTTGCAGAACTACTTCCCTCAGTAAGACGCACAAGACAGAGGTGATATCCCCATGCTAAATCTTTATTGTGCAACTGCCGCTCAACGCTTTTTTTGCCTTCCACAGACACACCTCACAAGAAATAAGACGTCGACAGCGGCTAGACTGACGGGCAGCAGACAAAATCCATTCAGTGGCGATTTGTACACGTGCAGCAACTCTTGTGGTGCGAGAATCTTAGCCAGGCGGCCAGCCCAACTGACAGCCACCCAGAATGCGTAGATGTACGCGACAGGCGGACTGCCCGCCCTCGGGCCCTTCATCGGCAGCTGTCCGGCATCCATCGGCCAGGCCCGGGCGAGCAGCAAGCTTCTTGCCAACAGTCATTGAATGCCCGAGAAGCTGGAGAAGGAAGAACAAACCCACAAAAAAATAAACCAATAGCCACGAGCATGCAGAGGGGCGGAGAGCGAGGGAAGGGAAGGGAAGGGAAGGGAAGGGAAGGGAAGGGAAGGGAAGGGAAGGGAAGGGAAGGGAAGGGAAGGGAAGGGAAGGGAAGGGAAGGGAAGGGAAGGGAAGGGAAGGGAAGGGAAGGGAAGGGAAGGGAAGGGAAGGGAAGGGAAGGGAAGGGAAGGGAAGGGAAGGGAAGGGAGCACAGAACCACCCGGAGAAACCACTTCGCCAATTCCTAGCAATTCCATGGGTGCGCTTCAAATTACTGCCTGTAGCTCAGTTTGTCTCCAGGTTAAAGCCCCCGTTTTATAGCTTCAGGCCACATGAGCGATTCTGGCAGAACACAAACTTTAGGCTGCCTTTTGCGTTGTACTCACAAAGTCTCTCAACTTGACTTTTATAGCTAAAAGCGAAGCATCCAGCACCTCTCAAGCCACTTTGCCCTTCCTCACCGCTGGCCTGCCCAAACCCCCAAGCCCTCCCTCTTCTCTGTATTAGAAGAAGTAATGCTACTCTTACTCTACACCACGACAATAGGCATCAGACCACGCTCCAAAACAACGTTGCCTTTTGCACCACAAGTACGTTCCCAGGGACGAGCGCTGCTTTACATCCCCACTCTTAGTCAAAAAGCTCAGTTCCGTTACAAGCCAGAGGCAAAAGATTATAGCGCCAGAAACCCCCAAAGAGCCCACTGTGCCCTATCAAGAGGGAAACGGGGGGGGGATGGGGGGGATGGGAAAGAGCCTCAGCAAATTAGGAACTAATTACAGGTACAGTCTAACGTACAGAAAGCTTCCACAGTACTCACAGATCCACCAGAATCTTCTGCTACGGATAAGCTCATAATTGGCTCCTTAGGCACGACTAGGAAAAGCGGCGGAGCTTGGGGTGAAAGATCATGGGACGCAAGGCCCTGGAGGAAGAGTAAACAGTTAAAACGGTAACTGGATTCCGAGAAAGGCAACAGCTTTGGCAAATCAATACGCCCCACTGAACTCCTACAGAAGCAGATGACCAGGTACCCCAAACACAAGCCAAAACGTTGATTTTTCTTACGTGGTATTAATACTTTCTGTGCACAAACGGCAACATATCTGCAGAGCCCCCTCCAGAAGCGGGGTTCAGCACGCAAGACGACGACGGGGGCAAGGAGCCGGGCCAGTACTTCAGACCAGCGACCCCCGGTACGCTTTCATTCGGGCCGATCACTTCCTAAGCAGCTTTTCTGTTCGATGTGGTCCACGCAGAGGCAGGAGAGAAACGGCTTAACTGGTTCAGCAAAGAATGTAGTGAGGTGGAAGATGGGTGGCCACTCGTTTTCCTCGGTAGAGGCAGCTCAAGTACCGAACAAAAGCAGAACCAGAGGAAGCCTGCAAGCGCAGAGTACGAGTCTGCCTTCTGCATTGCACGGAAACCCTACCTTCGAAAGCAGAAGGCATCCCTAACTGTTAGCCTTCGGCATTTTAATAAAGAAACCGTACGGGGTACTAACTTAAAGTTAGCATCGTGTAGGAAACGGCTGCATTTTTTCCCCACAGGCTAAGCAGCTCACTCTAGTTCCTAGCACGTCGTGGCGCTCCGGCATCCGTGAACCTCGCAAGCACGCTGCTATTACGGTCCCACTTCACCCCAGAAACAAGGTCTGGGGAGCACTTGCAGCCTGCAGGATGACCGGTTTCCGGGTTGGGGCGGTTTGGTTTTAAGAAAAAGAAAGAAGAGCTGTAACTCTTTGCTTTAAAAATCCGGCCTGGGGGTTCAGAACCAAAGCCTGGCACAGCAGAGCTCTCAAGTCTCTCTAATGCTGCTACGACGAGGCACGTCAAGGCCTGCGCTTCTCCTCCCCAGAGCTAACTCATTCCGGTCGCTACTCAGACGTTCGCCATTTCCACCCACCCACCCACCCACCCATCCGTAGACCTGGAATCCCCGAGGAGACTGACTGCGTGTGCTTAATCTAAGGTTTCAAGACTATCACCCTATGCGAGGTAGGGCCACTCCCATCCCTCGGCAACAAACTTTGCACGACTGGCAGCGCCAAAGGGGTGTCACGCGGCAAACGTCTGCGGCTGCCACCAGGCGCGTTACCGTCAAGGGCCCTCCTCTACGCGCGCGCGCGCGCACGACACGGTGGGGCTGCGAACCGAGGCGAGCCGGACAGCAGCGGCAACCCAGCAGGCGCCGCGGCAGCCGGGGGGGGCACCGAAGAAGCGCGATGTTTTAGGGATGGTGCAGTAGAGAGCTCCACGGCCCAGAGAGGCCCCGGCCCTCCCTCCCACCCGCAGCAGCGCCGCTACCCGCCCCGCCGCGCTCCCGGGCACCGCGCAACGGGTCCTCGGCTCAGGGTGCCTGCGAGCGCGGGGGCGGGGGGAGTGGGGGGAAGGGAAGGGGAACCGCGCACAGAGCAAAGCCGCGGCTACCTCGTCGTCCTCGTCGACGACGGCGGCGGGGAAGCGCCTTGCCGCTGATCTTTCCGAAGACAGTAGTGGCGCCACCGGACCGGGCGGCCCGCGCCCCAGTAATCTCGTCAGCCGCGACACCGCTCGTTGCCGCCCCCGCGCTTCCTCCACTCGGCCAGGCCCTCCGCGGCGCCCATTGGGCCGCCGGATCGCCGCCGGCCGATCCCGCGTCTCGATTGGCGCGCTCGCCTGTCCTTTCCGCTTGTCCCCGCCTCCTCGGCGGGTCCGCCCTCGTCGGCCTGGCGCTTCCCGGGGCTCAGGGAGTTTGCGTGCCCTCGCGGCGCGGAGGGATCCGACCTGGGGGCGGAGGGACAAGTCGTTGGGCGAGTCCGCGCACGGATCTGTGCCCCTGTAGTGCTGCCAACCTGCGGCCGGGCAGCGACGTCTCAGAAGAGGCTGTTGTGGCTACAAGTGCCTTTCATTGCTATTTCTTACCGCGTCAAGTCCACCGCAAACGTGCTTGGGCCTTTTTGGTGCTGCTCCCTCCAGTCGAACGACTGCTTTTGCCAGGGCAGGCCAGGCCTTAACTTGGCAGAACATTTTGCAGAACCAACGGAAGCTGCGCTAAAGCGTTCCCTGAAAGCCCCGCTTCAATTGCAGACGCTTCTAAGCTGCACGCCTCCTGGCAGAAAACAAAACACAAAGCCCGTGGACAGCACTGGTGGCTTGAGGGCTGCAGGGCACTTGGAGAGAGGCTTTGCGCTACGCTGCCTAGGAGGCCTTTGGAAAAATACGCAGTGCCCCCAAAGCTGCCCGAGGGCGGTCTGTGGTGCCCTGCAGCCCTGGGGACAGTGAGCAATTTGATTGCACGACGCAACTGTGCTGTAGCGTATCTAAAGCCCGCTTTCCTCTATATCGGGCTAAGGATATCCTTGGCCGCCTTTGCGGCAAGGGCACGTTATCGGCTCACGTTCAACTCGGTGTCCAGCCAGAGCCCCCCCACGCCCTTTTGTGCCAGGCCGTTTTCCAGCCGGTCGGCCTCCAGCATATACTGGTGCACGGGGTTGTTCCTCCCCAGGGGCGGAACTTTGCACTTCCCCTTGTTGAACTGCACGAGGCTCCTGCCTGCCTGCCCATTTCTCCAGCCTGTCCACGTCCAGAGCTCTGGATGGCGACACAACCCTCTGGTGTATCAGCCACTCCTCCCAGGTTTGGATCGTCAGCAAACTCGCTGAGGGCGCCAGCTACGCAGCCAGGCCTTCACCTGTTCAATGCGGCTCCTCCTTCCCGGACCCCTTCCTCTGACCGGGAGCAGAGAGGAGACCACCACCGGTGCCCCCGCTCCTTCTCACGTTGCTCCGAGGGACACAAAGTCTCCTCCGAGGGTTCCAAGTTCCCTCGTCAGACCCTACACGGAAGAGCAGGCAGGAGCGGGTGATAATCTGTAGGGTTCCCCAGGCTCGGCAGCCTTTCAGCGTCACCACGAACGCGAGCTCCTGGCAGGCAGCAGGCGTCTCTAGACGCATCGTCTGGACGGCAAACGGGTGCTTTGGTGCCTCTCAGTAGGAGAATCTCCAATCGCTAACGCCTTATGTGCGCTTTTTGGGGTAAAAGCCAGGCCCCTTTTTAGCCCAGAAATACGACAGCCTAAGCGAGCTGCCTCTGAGCTCTCCCTGCTGGGCAGAGCGGCTGAGTGGCGATGATCTCCCCTCGCGCCGGGACGCCGCTTCAAGGGTGCCCCTCGAAGCAGCGAGATCTTTTACCAAGGACAGGTCGCTGGTGAGCCCCATTTGAATCTTCCCTGAACGGCAGCTGGACTGCACGCCAGGCAACTCTCCTCTTTAGCGGGGACTAGTTGTTTAGCCTAAGTAAGTAACGTTTTCAATGGAATAAACCATTCAGAGTTATAATACCGGGCAATTTAGTATGCAGTTTGCTTCGCTTTCTTAGCATCGGGAGCTAGACTTGCTCTGAAGCACTAGGCTGCAAGCTGGGAACGTCCACTGACAACTTTCCCAACGCATACAACCTATTTAGCCAAAACGGGGCCTCCAGGGTCAACAAAACCCGGGAAGATACGGAGGCTCCGAGGATACAGACCATCAACAACGGCTGCAACGAAGGCTAGAAAACAACTCGTCTGAAAGACGGCGAACAAGTCCGGGGAGGAACGAGAAGACCCCAGACCCAAATATTACTACTGGACGGAAGCATCGCGTGAGGGGCGGGCAAATAGTCTGTAAGGGTACAACTACCCGGGGATTTCTTCGCTGGCGTCAGCCCTCTCTCCGGAGAGTCGACCGTGCTGCTGTACCACTCTCTCAAGGGATCTAATTCTACAAAATCCCAAGCCCGAGAGTCTACTTCCCGAAGCCTCGCATTCGAACTCTGGAGCGAATTGACGCCGGAAGGTAAGCGAAGCAGGGAAGCACGATGGACCGTTGAAATCTCAGCTAAGTGCCACAGAGAAGCGGGTGTGCGCATATAACCCTTACCCTCTGAATCTCTTCGCCATAAACCATCGAGAGCAAGGCTGGGACCGGGCTGGGATCCAGCCGCACCGAGACTCCTCTCCGAGAAGGAGTTTAGAAAGCAAGGGGGGGCCGTTCTGAACCTTGTGACTCGACGGGAGGGTCTCCCTTATCTTTTTGCATCCCCAGTCCCTGTGCAAATCACTCCACGCATCGATTATAACCCGATTTTCCCTCTCCGTGTTTCCTCCTCCACGTAGTAACTAATAGCGTGACCTTGCCATCGAACGCCGCCAAGTCGCACTTTTATCTAAATACGGATTTTATCTAAAAGCTCATTCGCGACAAGCCTGCACTGGCTTTACGTAACTTTGCGTACCGCTTCCAAAAAGCTAAGAGTTTGCTTCCTACAAGACGCAGGAGGCCGCTAAGCGGTGCCAGCGCCACGCCTCAAATGACCGGGCAAGTCGCTGTCTATCTGTACAACACTGCTAACAGACTGAAACGTTCCACGTACGTCCACTCTGGGCAGACACCGTTCTAGCTTGCAGAACTACTTCCCTCAGTAAGACGCACAAGACAGAGGTGATATCCCCATGCTAAATCTTTATTGTGCAACTGCCGCTCAACGCTTTTTTTGCCTTCCACAGGCACACCTCACAAGAAATAAGACGTCGACAGCGGCTAGACTGACGGGCAGCAGACAAAATCCATTCAGTGGCGATTTGTACACGTGCAGCAACTCTTGTGGTGCGAGAATCTTAGCCAGGCGGCCAGCCCAACTGACAGCCACCCAGAATGCGTAGATGTACGCGACAGGCGGACTGCCCGCCCTCGGGCCCTTCATCGGCAGCTGTCCGGCATCCATCGGCCAGGCCCGGGCGAGCAGCAAGCTTCTTGCCAACAGTCATTGAATGCCCGAGAAGCTGGAGAAGGAAGAACAAACCCACAAAAAAATAAACCAATAGCCACGAGCATGCAGAGGGGCGGAGAGCGAGGGAAGGGAAGGGAAGGGAAGGGAAGGGAAGGGAAGGGAAGGGAAGGGAAGGGAAGGGAAGGGAAGGGAAGGGAAGGGAAGGGAAGGGAAGGGAAGGGAAGGGAAGGGAAGGGAAGGGAAGGGAAGGGAAGGGAGCACAGAACCACCCGGAGAAACCACTTCGCCAATTCCTAGCAATTCCATGGGTGCGCTTCAAATTACTGCCTGTAGCTCAGTTTGTCTCCAGGTTAAAGCCCCCGTTTTATAGCTTCAGGCCACATGAGCGATTCTGGCAGAACACAAACTTTAGGCTGCCTTTTGCGTTGTACTCACAAAGTCTCTCAACTTGACTTTTATAGCTAAAAGCGAAGCATCCAGCACCTCTCAACCCACTTTGCCCTTCCTCACCGCTGGCCTGCCCAAACCCCCAAGCCCTCCCTCTTCTCTGTATTAGAAGAAGTAATGCTACTCTTACTCTACACCACGACAATAGGCATCAGACCACGCTCCAAAACAACGTTGCCTTTTGCACCACAAGTACGTTCCCAGGGACGAGCGCTGCTTTACATCCCCACTCTTAGTCAAAAAGCTCAGTTCCGTTACAAGCCAGAGGCAAAAGATTATAGCGCCAGAAACCCCCAAAGAGCCCACTGTGCCCTATCAAGAGGGAAACGGGGGGGATGGGGGGGATGGGAAAGAGCCTCAGCAAATTAGGAACTAATTACAGGTACAGTCTAGCGTACAGAAAGCTTCCACAGTACTCACAGATCCACCAGAATCTTCTGCTACGGATAAGCTCATAATTGGCTCCTTAGGCACGACTAGGAAAAGCGGCGGAGCTTGGGGTGAAAGATCATGGGACGCAAGGCCCTGGAGGAAGAGTAAACAGTTAAAACGGTAACTGGATTCCGAGAAAGGCAACAGCTTTGGCAAATCAATACGCCCCACTGAACTCCTACAGAAGCAGATGACCAGGTACCCCAAACACAAGCCAAAACGTTGATTTTTCTTACGTGGTATTAATACTTTCTGTGCACAAACGGCAACATATCTGCAGAGCCCCCTCCAGAAGCGGGGTTCAGCACGCAAGACGACGACGGGGGCAAGGAGCCGGGCCAGTACTTCAGACCAGCGACCCCCGGTACGCTTTCATTCGGGCCGATCACTTCCTAAGCAGCTTTTCTGTTCGATGTGGTCCACGCAGAGGCAGGAGAGAAACGGCTTAACTGGTTCAGCAAAGAATGTAGTGAGGTGGAAGATGGGTGGCCACTCGTTTTCCTCGGTAGAGGCAGCTCAAGTACCGAACAAAAGCAGAACCAGAGGAAGCCTGCAAGCGCAGAGTACGAGTCTGCCTTCTGCATTGCACGGAAACCCTACCTTCGAAAGCAGAAGGCATCCCTAACTGTTAGCCTTCGGCATTTTAATAAAGAAACCGTACGGGGTACTAACTTAAAGTTAGCATCGTGTAGGAAACGGCTGCATTTTTTCCCCACAGGCTAAGCAGCTCACTCTAGTTCCTAGCACGTCGTGGCGCTCCGGCATCCGTGAACCTCGCAAGCACGCTGCTATCACGGTCCCACTTCACCCCAGAAACAAGGTCTGGGGAGCACTTGCAGCCTGCAGGATGACCGGTTTCCGGGTTGGGGCGGTTTGGTTTTAAGAAAAAGAAAGAAGAGCTGTAACTCTTTGCTTTAAAAATCCGGCCTGGGGGTTCAGAACCAAAGCCTGGCACAGCAGAGCTCTCAAGTCTCTCTAATGCTGCTACGACGAGGCACGTCAAGGCCTGCGCTTCTCCTCCCCAGAGCTAACTCATTCCGGTCGCTACTCAGACGTTCGCCATTTCCACCCACCCACCCATCCATCCGTAGACCTGGAATCCCCGAGGAGACTGACTGCGTGTGCTTAATCTAAGGTTTCAAGACTATCACCCTATGCGAGGTAGGGCCACTCCCATCCCTCGGCAACAAACTTTGCACGACTGGCAGCGCCAAAGGGGTGTCACGCGGCAAACGTCTGCGGCTGCCACCAGGCGCGTTACCGTCAAGGGCCCTCCTCTACGCGCGCGCGCACGCACGACACGGTGGGGCTGCGAACCGAGGCGAGCCGGACAGCAGCGGCAACCCAGCAGGCGCCGCGGCAGCCGGGGGGGGCACCGAAGAAGCGCGATGTTTTAGGGATGGTGCAGTAGAGAGCTCCACGGCCCAGAGAGGCCCCGGCCCTCCCTCCCACCCGCAGCAGCGCCGCTACCCGCCCCGCCGCGCTCCCGGGCACCGCGCAACGGGTCCTCGGCTCAGGGTGCCTGCGAGCGCGGGGGCGGGGGGAGTGGGGGGAAGGGAAGGGGAACCGCGCACAGAGCAAAGCCGCGGCTACCTCGTCGTCCTCGTCGACGACGGCGGCGGGGAAGCGCCTTGCCGCTGATCTTTCCGAAGACAGTAGTGGCGCCACCGGACCGGGCGGCCCGCGCCCCAGTAATCTCGTCAGCCGCGACACCGCTCGTTGCCGCCCCCGCGCTTCCTCCACTCGGCCAGGCCCTCCGCGGCGCCCATTGGGCCGCCGGATCGCCGCCGGCCGATCCCGCGTCTCGATTGGCGCGCTCGCCTGTCCTTTCCGCTTGTCCCCGCCTCCTCGGCGGGTCCGCCCTCGTCGGCCTGGCGCTTCCCGGGGCTCAGGGAGTTTGCGTGCCCTCGCGGCGCGGAGGGATCCGACCTGGGGGCGGAGGGACAAGTCGTTGGGCGAGTCCGCGCACGGATCTGTGCCCCTGTAGTGCTGCCAACCTGCGGCCGGGCAGCGACGTCTCAGAAGAGGCTGTTGTGGCTACAAGTGCCTTTCATTGCTATTTCTTACCGCGTCAAGTCCACCGCAAACGTGCTTGGGCCTTTTTGGTGCTGCTCCCTCCAGTCGAACGACCGCTTTTGCCAGGGCAGGCCAGGCCTTAACTTGGCAGAACATTTTGCAGAACCAACGGAAGCTGCGCTAAAGCGTTCCCTGAAAGCCCCGCTTCAATTGCAGACGCTTCTAAGCTGCACGCCTCCTGGCAGAAAACAAAACACAAAGCCCGTGGACAGCACTGGTGGCTTGAGGGCTGCAGGGCACTTGGAGAGAGGCTTTGCGCTACGCTGCCTAGGAGGCCTTTGGAAAAATACGCAGTGCCCCCAAAGCTGCCCGAGGGCGGTCTGTGGTGCCCTGCAGCCCTGGGGACAGTGAGCAATTTGATTGCACGACGCAACTGTAGCGTATATAAAGACCGCTTTCCTCTATATATTAAGGCCCAGTTTAGAATAGATCACAGTAAGAAACAGGTTACTTGTAAAAACTATTTATCTCATGTTTTTGTAGAAAGTGTAGAAATACAAATTGTACATATTGTGGAAAACTTGATCACGTATGGCAAGTTGTGTGTTTAAGAATTAATCTTGCATTTAATTATTGGATAGTAATGCAAAGCTTCCCAACGAAGCCACCTACCCCAAAAACAAACACCATCTCCACCATCCCAATTCCAACTACCATCCCTCAGCTCAAACTTTTAACTGTGCTATAAAATACTACAACCTCTCATTTGCAGGTCCTTACGTGGTGAAACAAACCAATGAACAAAAATTATTTCTGGATCCCACGTATTGTTTAAAAAAGGTACAGGTGAAAATACAATCTGATATATCATGGATAAAATTAGAATGCTTACCTTTTGTCTCACAGTCTTAAGGGATGGGGAGCATGGTTACCTTCTAGAACTCATGGCTCAAGGAAACCGAGAGATTTAACAGGATTGTTTGGATCTGGGCTGGGAGTTTTGAACTCCATTGATCAAGAGGTACTCATTAATAAACTCAGTACAGTCACCTCTGATTTGGGAAAACTAGAGGTACCATTAAGGTCATCCCTGATTACCCTGGCTGAATCTCAGCAATTAACTGCTGACCTCATCTCCTTACTACCCAATCATACTACTGAAGATTTTCAAGCAGTAGCAACTTTCATGGAGGGATTACAAGGGAATGTATCTGTTGCCATTCAATGCATTCAGACACAACTCTGGATACAATCTGTGGTTTCTGATATAATCAGGGAAGGGATGTCAGGAAATTTACTGCAAGAAATTAGAGGGATTATTGCTAAGAACAATAATACCACCCCGTTTGAACTAAGACATCAGGCTTGGTGTCAACTAGTTAATTTCACCTGTGATGACACAAAGGAGCAAATCGAAGCCTACATGCTCACAATTCAAAGGGCAGAGGTGTGGGATATCTTCCCTATTTTAGCAGTCGGTGCATTCCATCAAGATACAGTAGTCATGTTGGAAAAGTGTGAGATTTTATTAGTCTGATATTAATTAGGTAGATATAGAAATATAATAGTTTTAAATATAGTGGTTTAAAATCTTATTATTTTGAGTTAAGTGTGTTTTATAGTGGTTTTAAATCCTATTACTTTGAGTTAAGTGCGTGTTAGTGATTGTTAGAAGTAGCAGTTATTTAGACGAAAAGTTTTTCTTTCCTTATGAGAACTGTGTGAAGTACCTGAGACTTATCCAAGCTAAGCCTGCACCTGCAGTTGAGATAAAGAGACTGGGCCTGCGGTTGAGATAAGAAGACCTTGCACACCGGAGTTAACTAAGAAAAACGGAAGAAGCTGGGGCCAAAATAATAATTATTAGCTGATGAAGTAATCTGTACATGCATATGTATTAGTTGTAACCTGTTGAATATGCATTAGATTATGTAACATTTAGAGAATAAATTGCGGTCGTGCTGTAATGGTCTGGGAACCAGATTTGGGTGCGAACCCCTGGTTCCCGGGGCCTCGAAATAAAGCACCACATATAACCTCCCCCAAGTGGTTATGTGTTCGTCTCTCCGCTAACAGTTTTGGCGACCCAGATGGGACCTCACGGGCATCGCTGAGGCGGCTTGCGCTTCGATCCTGCTCCAGCCGGCACCGGGTGATTCTCGGGGAGCCATCGACCGCGACCGACCTCCGCTGCCCCCGACGGACCAGCGGTATTGGTGAGACACGGTGCTTTATCTTTATTCGGGTAATGGCACCATTTTACTGGTAAAGTAAAAGTCTACCTGTTAGACTGGTAAGGTAAAATAGGGTCAGGTATATAAGTCTACTTGTTAGACTGGTAAGGTAAAAGCCTGCCTGTTAGATGTGGCGAAAGCTGCGCTTTGTTGGGCTCTGGAGCTCCAAGGGTAAAGCCTAGGTGCCGTCCGTCAGACAGGAGCGAAAGCCCTGCAGGTTTGGCAGTGGTCTGGTAATTTTGGGAATGTCACGTGCGTTCTATGTGTTATATGTGTGTCTAGTCTGGTATATGTTGTTTGTCTGGTATATGTTGTTTTAATTTCACAGTATTACAGTATCACAGTATCATAAGGTTGGAAAGGACCTCTGAGATCATCGAGTCCAACCTATAACCCAACACTAACACCAACCCATCATCTAAACCTTGGCACTCAGTGCCTCATCCAATCTCCCCTTAAACACTTCCAGGGTTGGTGACTCCACCACCTCCCTGGGCAGCGCATTCCAATGACCAATCACCCTTTCAGTGAAGAACTTTTTCCTAACATCAAGTCTAAACTTTCCCTGACGAATTTGTGTAAAGAAAGAATTAAGATGTCACCAATACCTAAATCATCTCCATTAGGGTGTATTCTAAGTCACTGGAAGGAGGGACGGTTTGGGCAGGATATGCAAAAAGGGAAATTAATTGATTATTGTAATGTGGGGTGGACACAATATAAATTAGGGGATCAGGTCCAATGGCCAGAAATTGGAACGCTGGACTACAATACAATCCAGCAACTCATGTCAGTCTGTCGCCGCGAGGGTAAATGGGATGAAGTGCCATATGTAGATTTGTTTTTTTATTTGAGAAACAAAGATGAATGGAAAAAGGCGTGCAGGCTAATGGTTGTTGATACGAACTCGGGTGAGCTATGTGGGGGGTGCCTAACAGAAAGAAAATGCATGAAGTGTATGGCTGTGGAGAATGCGGCACAGCACTCAGAGGATGATTTTGATTTATTAATATCTCTGGTAATTCCATCGGCTCCACCGTCCCCGAGAAGTGTAAGGGAGAGAGATGGGGAAGATGAGGAAGAGAATAATGTGAAATATGACTGTGAGGATACCCCAGTTTCCCATAGAACACGGCAACAAGATGTCCGGGGGGGGAACCCGTCACCAGGCGTCCGGCACTTTGTTGGCACCGCTCCAACAAGGGGTCGGGGCAGAGGGACCGGTATAATGTTAAAATACCTTTCTCACCAGGAGATTTAATGCTTTGGAAGCAATCGGCTGGGGTTTATCGGGAAAACCCGAGTAAAGTGGCCCGGGTGGTAAAAATGATTTTAAAAACTCAGAACCCCGACTGGGATGATATTCAGGTATTGTTGGATACTTTGATGGATTCCACGGAGAAGGAAATGGTATTAAGGACTGCGCGTGATCGGGTCAGGGAAGATATCAGGCAGGATATAGTCACTGGGACTGTTGAACAGAATTTTCCTGTAGAAGATCCCATGTGGGATTATAATACTCTAGCAGGGATAAGGAGTCTAAGGAGATATCAGGAATGGGTGGTAGTTGGGGTGCAGAATGCTATGCCCAAGGCAATAAATTGGTCAAAATTGTATAATGTTAGACAAGAAAAGACAGAGTCCCCGTCCGTGTTTTTGGAACAACTGACGGAGGTGGCTAGGAAATATACTGACTTAGATGTGGAAGCAGAGCAGGCTAAAGTGCAGTTGGCTTTGATTTCCTTAGGACAGTCACAAGATGACATAAGGAAAAAACTGCAGAAGTTGGAAGGGGCGGAATTGCGCGATTTGGATAAGTTGTTAGAAGTAGCTTGGAAGGTTTATAACAATTGTGAGAGAGAAAATGCTCAAAGGCAACAGCGGAGCCTGCTGGCAGTGATGCAAGGCAGGGGTCAGAGTGATTTTAGAAATCAGGGCAGAGGAATAGGAATGATACATGGGCGGGGAAGGAGATTTGAAACTTTGCCTAGTGATTTAGGAGCCAGGTTAAGCAGGCTGAGCATGAATCAGTGCATGTATCATACATGTAGGTGCTGTTGAAGGCAGTGACTTGTCTGAGGCAGTCTTTGTAGCCAGCCATGTCAGTGTCCTCTATGTGTGTGTGTGTGTGTGTGTGTGTGTGTGTGTCTGCTTTGCTACTGGCTGAACCTGCAAATGGGAAAGTGGCAGCCACAGCCCTCACCTTAGGCAGGTGCACCAGGCTGGGGTCCAGCAACTTGGCAAGAGGGGCCTGGATTGGAGCTGCTGGAGAAAGTAGCCACTTCCTCTCTTAACATCCCTTAACAGTTACAGTACTCCAGCACTCAGACTGGAGGACGTGAAAATACAAAACTGGAGGCTTTTAAGTTTCACATTTTCCTTACCCTACTCATCTCCAAACATTCTGCATAGGAGGTGTTAAGGCTGCAGGCCACTGACTGATGTTTAACTAACTGAACAGACATGACATGAGAAATTGCTGGATTTGACAGATAACAGTGAGAAGCTGACAGAAGTTACACACAGTTCTGTGAGAGATGGCTGGATTTCACAGAGTGATGTGAGAAAATGCCAAGCTTCACAGCTAAATGAAGGGCAGTGATGGGGACCTTTTGGGGAGCAGAGTCTTCCAAGATGAGTAGCTAGCTAACTGCATCAGTAATATCATGTATGGCCAGGATGACCTAGGTAATGGTATAAGAAATATCAAATTTGGGTATGGATGAAGTAAAACTGGGACCAACGAGGAAACCAAATCATTATTTGGGAGAAGACTGGGGTGGCAAAAAGAAGGGCAAATAAATAGGAAAATGGATAATAAGGTATGTAAATGATGTGATGGTGTCAGGCAACTGCGCACTTGATCACTGCAGTTGGAGCAGAAAAACAAATCAAACCTTTTGTACTGATCGTACCACACAAGTCTGACCTGCTTCCACAGTCAGCACACTAGAGATGGTAATAGGGTCAGGTGCTTTCCCTGACTAACAGGTAAACACCTGGTTGGACAGTTTGAGCATCCTAATATTACTATTTTGGTGTCCATTCCAGATCTGACAACATTCACAGCTATCCACTACTTCATACCACTTGCAGAAGACACTTCTACTTTGACACGAGTTGCTTCTTTCCCTCCACTAATGGAAGCCTTGCAGGGATACAGATGGACTCCATGTGGCCCACATGGAGGGAAAGAATAGCCCACAGTCAACAAAGGAAAGCCTGTGTTATGGTTTAACTATGGTAGGCAACTAAACATCACAAAATTGCTTGCTCACTCCCCCTCAGTGGGATGGGGGAGACAATCAGAAGGGTAAAAGTAAGAAAACTCATGGGATGAGATAAAGACAGTTTAATATGCAAAGTAAAAAGCACGTGCACAAGCAGAGCAAAATAAGGAATTCATTCACCACTTCCCATCAGCAGGCAGATGTCCAGCCATTTCCAGGAAAGTGGGACTTCATAACACATAACAGTTACTTGGGAAGATAAACACCATAACTCCTTCCTCCTTCTTCCCCACAGCTTTAATTGCTGAGCATGTCATATGGTATGGAATATCCCTTTGGTCAGTTGGGGTCAGCTGTTTCAGCTGTGTCTCCTTCCAACCCCTTGCCCACCCCCAGCCTACTCTCTGGGTGGGCAGAGTGAGAAACAGAGAAGGCCTTAACTCTATACAAGCACTGTTCAGCAATAGCTACAATATTGGTGTCTTATCAACAGTTTTGGTCACAAATGAAAAAAACATAGAAACTGCTGCTATGAAGAAAATGAACTTCATCCTAGACAAAACCAGTACAGGGACAAAAAAAAAATCCAGAAACAAATAGGGATTTAAATCTTCTTGCAAGAAATATGTTGGGTCAAGAGTAAAGTAAGAGTTGTGTCTGTTTTGTTCAAAAATCTTTAAAAAGATGTAAAGGATTCAGTCCACCCTGAAGAATTTCCCTTTTAATTTTTGTTTTGGTGGCTGAACCAACTGATCCTTGCTTTCCTCAGCAGTTTCAATTTCTACTTGGGCCTTGGGCCCTTAGCAGTGTGTACTTGGCAGTACCAGACTGCTTTCTTATCTATTATACAATCAAAACTCGCTTTTCAGGGATAGCAAGAAACCATTCTTAGCAAAGAGAGTATCCTGGATAACATTTGGGGCATTTGGAATGTACAAAGCAAAAATAGGTGTTTCTCTTTGGAGCTGGCTCAGGTGTTGAAAATATCCCATAGTTCCATGGCTCACCTGAGATTTGATATAGTTTTTTGTTTGTTTCCAGACAGGCAAGCTTGACCCACATTATCCCAAAATATGTGGGAACAAAGAGAATATGCTGGAAATCAAGCAGAACCAATTTGTTGGCTTTATAGTAGCTTCATGCTCAGAAGATGACACTGTAAGTTTGTCCTCTTTGTTATTACCCAGTGCAACAGGACAGGCTGGATGCTAGTTCACTAGAAAGCACCTTTACAGAAAACGACCTGGGGTACCTCGTGGACAAAATGTTGAACATGAGCAGGTAAAGGGTCCTTGCAGCAAAGAAAACCAACAGTAGCATGGACTGCATTAGCAAGAGTGGAGTCAGCAGACTGAAGAAAGTGATTCTTCCCCTCTATTTGGCAATTGTGAAACTACGTGTGATGTGTCCTGTTTTGGGCTCCCCAGTACAAGGAAGTTATGGACATACTGGAGTGAGTCCAGTGGAAGGCCATGGAGATGGTTATAGGAACCTGGAGCACATGACATATAAAGAGAGGCTGAGACCTGATTTTTTCAGTATTAGGAGGCTGAGGTGATATATTTTTGCTGTCTACAACTACCTAATGAGAAGGTGCAGAAAAGATGGAGCCATTTTCTTCTCAGAGGTGCATAGGGATAGGACAAGTGACAACAGACACAAGTTGAAACATGGGAAATTCTGATTAGATATAAGAAAAAATTTACTGTGAGGGTGGTCAAACACTAAACAGAGGTCCAGAGCATTTGTGAATCTTGATCCTTAGAGATATTAAAAATTTGACTGAACACAATCCTGGGCAACCTACTCTTATCTGACCCTGCCTGAATGGGGGGCTGGACCTGATGATTCTGTGATTCTGTGAAAGGTGCATGCCTCATCCACACCCTCAGTTACTTTATGAAGTCATGATGGGTCAATATGAGTGTTAAGGGATGTTAAGAGCAGCCGCTGGTTCCAGAAGCTCCAGCCCAGATCTTCCTCCTGCCCAGTTGCTGGAGCTCAGCCCAGTGTGCCCAGAACCTGGGATCTCTGCCCAGGCTAAGGGACACAGCTGCTGCTTTCCTGTTTTAAGGTTCAACCAGTTGTGAAGCTGAACACATTTTGCAGAGATACACAGACACATACACAGAGGACATACATAGGACACTGACACAGATGGTTACTACAGCCAAGGTGCTGCCTTCAACAGCACCTCACAGAGAACATAAGCACAGACAGCCAAGTCCCCTCCTCCTCTTCAGCTGGTAGAGACAAAAGTTTACTAGTGAAGGCACATGCATGTTTTCAGATCCTCTGAGCAAAGGCATGGCCTCTCTGTCCATCTGATATCCCTTCCCAAATCCTAGACCCTCTGACCCACCCCACAGGTCTCCTACTCACTGGCTTGCAACAAGCATAGAATCATAGAATAGTTTGGGTTGGAAGGGACCTTAAAGATCATCCAGTTCCAACCCCCCAGCCATGGGCAGGGACACCTCCCACTAGACCAGGCTGCTCAAGACCCCATCCAACCTGGCCTTGAACAACTCCAGGGAGGAAGCATCCACAACTTCCCTGAGCAGCCTGTGCCAGTGTCTCACCACCCTCATTGTGAATAATTCCTTCCTAATGTCTAATCTAAATCTTCCCCCTTCCAGTTTAAAGCCGTTCGCCCTCATCTTGTCACTACTTGCCCTTGTAAAAAGTCCCTCCCCAGCTTTCCTGTAGCCCCCTTTAGGTACTGGAAGGCCGCTATGAGGTCCCCCCCAAGCCTTCTCTTCTCCAGGCTGAACAAGCCCAACTCTCTCAGCCTGTCCTCATAGCAGAGGTGCTCTAGCCCTCTGATCACTGTTGTGGCCTTCCTCTGGACCCATTCCAAGAGTGGAATACAGGGAAGAATCCCCTCCCTCGGCCTGCTGGCAATGCTTCTTTTCATGCAGACCAGGACACAGTTGGCCTTCTGGACTGTGAGCTCACATTGCCGGCTCATGTCGAGCTTCTCATCAATCAGCACCCCCAAGACCTTCTCCACAGGGCTGCTCTAAATCACATCATCCCTCATCCTGTATTGATACTGGGGGTTGTACTTGGTCTTGTTGAACCTCATGAGGTTCCCACAGGTCCACTTCACCATCTTAACCAGGTCCCTCTGGATGACATCCCATCCTTCTAGTGTGACAATTGCCCCACTCAGCTTGGTGTCATCTGCAAATTTGCTGAGGGTGCACTTCATCTCTTTGTCTATATCATCAATGAAAACAGTAAACAGCACTAGTCCCAGTACGGACCCCTGAGGGACACCACTTGTCACGGGTATCCAGCTGGAGATTGAGCTGTTGACCGCTACTCTCTGAATACAACCATCCAACCAATGCTTTATCCACCCAACAGTCCACCCATCAAATCCATATCCCTCCAATTTAGAGAGAAGGATGTTGTGGGGGACCATGTCAAAGGCTTTGCAGAAGTCCAGATAGATGACATCCACTGCTTCATCTGTGTCTACTGATGTGATCACCCCAACATAGAAAGCCACTGTGTTGGTCAGACAGGACTTTCCCTTGGAGAAGCCATGTTGGCTGTCTCAAATCACTTCCCTGTCCTCCATGTGCTTTAACATGGCTTCTAGGAGGATCTGTTCCGTGATCTTCCCAGGCACAGACGTGAGGCTGACAGGTTGGTAGTTCCCAGGGTCATCCTTTCTACCCTTTTAAAAAATGGGCACCATGTTGCCCTTCTTCCAGTCTCCAGGGACTTCCCTTGACTGCCAAGACTTTTCAAATATTATGGAGAGTGGCTTGGCAACCACATCAGCCAATTCCCTCAGACTCTGGGATCCATCTCACCAGGTATATGTTCAGGTTCCTCAGGTGGTCACAAACCTGATCTTCCCCTATAGTGGGAGGGGCTATAGCCCCCGATCCCCATCCCCATCTTGTTGTCCATTGACCCAGGAGGGGTGAGGAGAGCAGCTGCCAGTGGAGACAGAGGCAAAACAGTTGTTGAGTACCTCAGCCTTCTCCTCATCTGTTGATATGAGGTCACCATTTTCGTTCATCATTGGGGTTATACTTTCTTTAACCTTCCTTTTCTGGCTGACAGACCCATAGAAGCCCTTCTTGTTCTTCTTTGCTTCCTTTGCCAAGTTCAGCTCCAGCTGTGCCTTGGCCTTCCTGACCCCATCCCTACACAACCGGGCAGCATCCCTATACTCTTCCCAGGTTCCCTGTCCCTGCTTGCACTGCCTGTTGTGTTCCCTCTTGCTCTTCAGTTTGACCAGCAGGTCTCATCTCAGCCACACTGGTCTCTTCCCTTCCCTGCCTGATTTCCCACAGCTGGGGACTTGTGCTCTGTGGAAAGCATCCTTAAATATCTGCCAGCTCTGTTCTGCTCCCTTAGTCCCTGAGGACCATTTCCCAAGGGATCCTACTGACGAACTCCCTGAAGAGCTAGAAGTTTGCTTTCCTAAAGTTTAGGGTCCTGGCCATACTCCTTGCCTGTCCCATATCCCTCAGGACCTTGAACTCCACCAATGCATGTTCACTGCAACCCAGGCTGCCTTCGATCTTGACAGCACTGATGAGCTCCCTTGCATTGGTGACCATCAGGTCTGGTATTGCATCCCCTCGGGTAGGGGTGTCTGTTACCTGGGTTAAGAAGTTATCTTCGATGCACTCTAGGAGTCTCCTAGATTGCCTACAGCTTGCCATGCTGCTTTTCCAGCAGATGGAAAACATCTAGAGCTGATTTTCCAGGACCACATCCAGATAGCATTTGAATATATGGAGACTTCACAACCTCCCTAGGCAACCTGTTTCAGGGCTCAGTCATCCTCACAGTAAAAATGTGTTTCCTGGTGTTCAGAGGGAAACTTCTGTGTTTCAGTTTGTGCCCATTGCATCTTGTCTTGCCACTGGACACCACTGTAGCATGGACTGCAGTGATTACACCCTTGTGGAATTCACAGTCATGAGGGATATGGGCCAGGTGAAGAGTAGAGTCAAGACCCTGAATTTTAGGAAAGCAAACTTTCAGGTGTTTAAGGAATTAGTAGATGGGACTCCCTGGGAAACTTCCCTCAGGGATAAAGGAGCTGAACAGAGCTGGCAGCTGTTTAAGGAAATTTTTCTTAGAGCAGAAGAGCTCTAAATTCCTATCTGAATTCCCATAAGTAAGAATTCAGGCAAGGGAGGCAGGAGACCAGCATGGCTGAGTAAGGACCTTCTAGTTTAGCTGAAGTATAAGAAGGAAATGCATAGGCAGTGAAAGCAGGGACACTCATCCTGGGAAGAATATAGGGATGCTACCCAGGTGTGTAGGGATGAGATCAGGAAAGCTAAGGCACAACTGGAGATGAATTTGGCAAGGGATATGAAGAATCATAAGAAGGGCTTCTACACGTAAGTTGACCAGAAAAAGAAGACTAAAGAAAACATACACCCCCATCCCCTTCCAATAAATAAGACAGGAGATTTAGTGACAACCAACATGGAGAAGTCTGAGGTACTCAAATATTTTTTTGCCTCCATTTTCACTGTTTCCATATCTCTCAAGTCCCTGAACCTCAAGGCAGGGACTGGGGGAATGAAGTCCTGCCCATCATAAGAGAAGATCAGATTTCGAGACCACCTGAGGAACCTGAAGTTACACAAGTCCATGGGACCCAAAAAGATGAATCCCAGGGTCCTAAGGGAACTGGCAGATGTAGTCACTAAGCCACTCTCCATCGTATTTGAAAAATCACGGCAGTCAAACAAAGTCCCAAGTGACTGGAGAAAAGGGAATATCACACCCATTTTTAAAAAGGCAGACTCTGGGAATGACCTCACCTCTGTGAGTCAGCCTCACCTCTGTGCCAGGTGAATTCATGGAGCAGATCTTCCTGGAAGCTATGTCGAAGCACATGGAAGACAGCAAGGTGATTGGAGGCAGATGACATGGCTTCACCAAGAGCAAATCATGCCTGACTACTCTAGTGGCCTTCTACAATGGAGTTAGTTACTGCATCAGTGGAAAAGGGAAGAGCTACTGATGTCATTTACCTGGACTTCTATAAGGCCTTTGACTAGGACCCCCATAACTTTCTTGCCACTAAATTGGAGAGAGATAGGTTTGATGGATGGACTGTTATATGGATAAGGAATTGGCTGCATCCAAAGAGTTACAGTCAACAGCTCACTGTCCAAATGGAAACCAGTAATGAGTGGTGTCCCTCAAGGGTCTGTACTGGGACCAATACTGTTTAATATCTTCATTAATGACATGACTAGTGGGATTGAGTTCCCTCTCAGTAATTTTGCAGATAATACCAAGCTGAGTGCTGGAGTTGACACGCCTGAGGGATAAGATGACATCCAGAGGGATATTAACAGGCTGGAGAAGTGGGCCTGTGTGATCCTCATGAAGTTCCACAAGATTAAGTGCAAGGTCCTGCACCTGGGTCAGGGCAGTCCCCAGCATCAGTACAGACTGGGGAATGAATGGGTTGAGAGCAGTCCTGCAGAGGACGACTTGGGGATACTGGTGGTCAAAAAACTGGATGTGAACCAGTAATGTACACTTGTAGCCCAGAAAGCCAATCATATCCTGGGCTGCATCAAAAGAAGCATAGCCAGCAATTCGAGGGAGGTGATTCTCCCCTCTACTCTGCTCTGATGAGACCTCACCTGGAATACTGTATCCAGCTCTGGAGCCCTGAGGACAGGAAAGATATGGACCTGTTAGACCCAGTCCAGAGGAGGGCCATGAAAGTGATTATAGGGCTGGAACACCTCTCCTATGAGTAAAGGTTGAACAACCTGAAAGGCAGGTTATTCAGCCTGGAAAAGGCTCTGGAGAGACCTTCTTGCAGCCTTTCAATAGATAAAGGGGGCTTATAAGAAAGATGGAGAGAGACTTCTTACCAAGGCCTGTAGTGACAGGACAAGAGGCAACAGTTTTAAACTGAAAGAGGGTAGGTTTAAGTGGGAAATACGGAATAAATTCTTCACAATGAGGGTGGTGAGACACTGGAACAGGTTGCCCAGAGAAGTTGTGGATTTGCCATTATTGGAAGTGTTCAAGGCCAGGTTGGACAGGGCTTTGAGCAACGTGATCAAGTGAAAAATGTGCCTGCCCATGGCAGGAGGTATTGGACAAGATGATATTTAAAGGTCCCTTCCAACCCATACCATTCTATTAATATAAGAGTTTCAACTATACAAACTTTGTTTATTTTCAGATTTAATGAGTTTCTGAATCAAATAATTTTTCAAGGCCTTTAAGTAGTCTGTTTAATCATCAACTGTGATAACTGTTTTTGAAAGTAATATGTAACTGAGCATAAAGTAATATTCTGTAAAACAGCTGTATAAACACCCGAGGTGTTATTGTCTCTGAAAATGTTAACAGCACCAAAAAAAATTTCCTAACTCTAAGATTTCTCTTGACTGAACTTGGAGTACAGAAAGTGTCCCATGCTGAACAAAACAAAGTTTCAGGGCATTCAGAATATTTGGAGATTTGGTGCAAAGTTGAATTGCAAATCCTGCTTTAATCAAGGTAAACATTCCACAATCTTGTGACTTCTTGCAATTAGCTCTGAATTTTGTTTCTACTTACCTCTTTTTAATTTTTTTACATGACAATTTTCTGTTATTACTGCAATCACTTTTTATTTTTTAACTTTAGACAGGAATTTTTGAAGCAAGTTTTATACAGCTCTACATTTTGTTAGCAGTCTACTGTAAGGTGGAAGTAAGACAAAAACTACATTCCTATTCCGATATATATTTATGGTTATTTAAAATCTTCCATCTTGAGGGAGAAAACATACCACTATTTCACAACAAATGCCTTTCAGTGGCATTGGTATACAATTCATCCAAGTGACTTAGAAGATCACTGAAAAAAGACTATCTTAGAAGATCTTGCAAATACAGGTTACTTAAGTGCAGTCATCTCCAAGACAGTCTAGCACATCAGTGCCATTAACACAGAGAAACATTCAAGAACAGCTTGAGAAATAGCACAACTTGGAATGCTGTTGCACCATAAGATCCTGATTCCTGAACAAGGCTCCTAAACATCACATAAATAAACTAATAACAATAGTTGAATTTATTACCTAACCTGTTCAAAGCCATTGCACTTTAGGTCAACAGGATAAGACTGCAGACTCCTAAATCATACTGTAACTTAATAGATCCATCATGGAGTTAATTGGGGTTTGTTACATTGGAAATAAAGGGGTTAGCTGTAAAACACATACCTCTACTACATGGTAGTTCAAGGGTATCTTATTATTTCCTGGATAGCTCAACAACTGTGCAGCACTGCAAATTAAGAGATGCATTTAGTTTAAACTGAAACACAGCAAAAATGATGTAGATACTAAACAGACATGAAATACTTAATTGTTTGCAAGAGTTTACCCTTATGAAACAGGTAAAATTAGCACACCTCAAAGAATGAAGCTGTCTTTTTTTCTACAGAACACATACAAAAAGCCTGACATAAGCTGTTAACAGAAGTATCTGAACCATGGTTCAGAGAGACACATTTCATCTCCATACCCAAGCAATGCTTGAACATAGACTGCTAAACAAAATGCAGTTTTACATAAAACCTCACAATGACCTGTGATACTCTCATCTGTCCACTAAAGGACAAACTTCATTGGTAAAAAAAAAATCCAAACAATAGATTTACTTTCCAGTCATTCTCAACCCATCAAACTAATGGGCTACAGAAGACATATTAGTGTTACAAATTAATTGATTAAAAGATACAGCATCATCCATTATTTATAAAAATAAAAAAAAAGCTATTTTTCAAATTTTAGCTCTCTAGCACTTCTTATAGCCTCCCCCTAGTCTTACTTTCTTTTCCCCAAAGAATTCCATCCATTTACTTCAACAGCACTGGATTTCTAATCTCTGCCAAGTCAAAAAGTTGTAACCAAAAATCTACAACATATATCCACACAAAACCCCCTGCTATTCCTGCCTAATTTTTGCACAATATACTAAGTTTGCTGGCTGGGTTTGCCAGACCCATTACATGGCCTTAAAAAAATGACTTAGAACAATGCTCAGCAGAGGTTTCTCTCAACCCTTTTTCCTTGAGAACTGCTTTTAAGCTGAGGTTCTTGTACCTGGCCTTGCATGAGCTACGCTGCAGTTGTATTGTGGCTATGCCTACATCTGAGCTTTTACCTCCCCAGTTCTGACACAGTGACTCTACCTCAGCCCTGTCTCATCACTGTAGACTTGCCTGGTGATCACCAGACTGTGCTTGATCCTGGTTATCATCATGGACTTGCTCTGCTCTTGATTGAGTCCTAAGGGACTGCACCCTGTTGTTGATAAAAGCCTATGATATTTTTAATAACTTAAAAATATCTTAGGATTATCAGAAAGGCAGAAGACTTACACAAGATGGGTCTCAGTTAATGATTATCTTTTGTAAATGTAGTGGTAGGGGATTAAATTTGGTTCAGCTGTATGGTTAGATAATATGGCAACTGATTAGCATGACTTTTGAATAGGGAACTGGACATCTAATTAAATTAAGAGGTTCCAAGCCATCCATTTAGAGATACTGAGCCAATAACTGGGAGGAGATTGGGAGGAGTTGACTAATGAGTGAACTTGACAGGTAATTTTTGGGGTACCAACCACCAGACACCCCTAAAGATCCCTTTGGAGCATGCACAGAAGGTGCAAGGAATGACTTGGCATTTATTATAATTACATGCAAATATGTGATTACATGGATGATGAATAATGTATGGATTTGTGTAACTTTGTGTATAAATGAAAGTGACAAATCCCTTGAGTAGTGCTTGATTTGAGAAAAAAACCCTCCAAGCACCCAGGATTTGCACAAACCTGAATAAACAATGTCTCTCTTGGTGATGCAGTTATTGGCTTATTGCACACCGGGCAATGGATCCACATTTTGGATAATGCTGTCAGTGAGGCCACTGCCCTGCCTGTGCTGAGGTCACCCTCGGCTCCCCTTTACTTGCAGAGCACCCTACCCTTGTGGCTCCCTGACAGGTTATAAGAGCATGTTAATGTCACCTAGATTTATAGGTCATCAAGATCTTAGCATACATCTACCTGCAGCTTATCAAGACATTCAACTTGAGGAAAGGAAGGGCAGTCTAAAAGAAGTGATAGCTCTTATCCACACTAAAAGATTCAAGATCTTAAGAGACAATGGTGGGAAGACAGAAAAGGGTAGAACCCATAAGACACCCAGATAAGGAGATAAAGAACAGAAGCAATGAGCAAATCCTACTGACTCTCAGAGGTGTCTGATACAGGATGGAAAGACAAAAGATTACAACCACTTGTCAACTCCTTACGCTTGCAAAAAGGCCCCAAACCAGCACACAGTTGCCAAATGAAGAACAACCCAGGAGACATGAGGGCAACTCAGTAGCTGGTGGGAATCTCTTGTCCTTGCCAACTCAAGGAATCTTGAACAGATCACCCAGATACAACTATCTTGGTGCCCAACTGCTGGACAGATCACTTGGGACTCACTCATGTTTTGATGCCTGAGAGGGCGAGTGCGAATAAGCTTTACTTCATTTTTATTTTAAAATTAAACCATCTTCCCTCCCCATAAGGTCTCTCATTGCTACATTGTTGCAACATCATTTCCTACAGCTGCATAGAACTTTAAATAAACTTTGTTAACACTGTACCAGTACCCACGCAGACCTAGTTGAATTATCTCTTACATATAATTACAAAAAGAGGAAAAAAGAATGGTATGAAAAGGAAGCAGGAACAACAGGAAAGTTCCATATAGAGCCAGTTCAGCACTTGTCATGCTTGTGCTGGAAAACAGTACACACACATTGAGAGTCTCTGCAGCACTGCAAAGAATAGATCTGTGCCATCCTCTGTAGAGAAATCTTGGATAATCTAGGATGCAATCATCAGAGTGCCTCAGCCCTAGTGAATTACACGAACAATCCATGATCAGGATACTCCAGCCTCACATTATTCCAGATGACAATGCCAACCATGATGATTGGCCATTGGAATGTGCTGCCCAGGGAGGTGGTAGAGTCACTGACCCTGGAAGTGTTTAAGGGGAGACTGGATGAGGCACTGAGTGCCATGGGTTAGATGATGGTTGGTGTTAGTGTTGGTGTTAGTGTTAGGTTATAGGTTGGACTTGATGATCTCAGAGGTCCTTTCCAACCTTATGATACTGTGATACTGTGATAAGTCACTGAACACTTCAGGAAATGATGAATTTCAAACTTTTACTTAAATGTTGTTGGGCTTTGAAGGTCCCTGATGATTGTGTGCTGGGAATCCATTACAACAAGGAGCATCTTACCACATCTTTCTCTCTTTCCAGTGGGATTTGATGATGCAGTGAAGGTTTTCTTCTATTATAAATCTTTCAACAGAATGACTGCCAGGCATGACAGGGCCCCAGTAAAATAGAATCAAGACTGATGAAAGATCACTGTAGAGAAACACAATTTTTAATATGCACACACATATGTATCTAAATAAAAATAAAACTTGACAGATTGAATTAGGCACTCGTGAAGATTTAACATCATCAAATTTTAGAGTCAACAGCTAAAAGACGGGCTGCAAACTTCAGTACAGTTACCAAATACAACATTTCCATAAGAAAATATTTTGGATTTTTGTACCATATTTGTACATGAATCATGTAAAAATCTTATAAACAAATAGTCAGCTATGATTTCAACTGGATCCATATTTACAATGAAACAGTTTTGGTGACATTTATAGTTTGTTAATTTCACATACGAGATTAAAGTACTTCTATATTTAGGCAGCTGGGGCCATGCTAAATAACTGATGTTTTGCACCTTTTGTTTCTTCAAGCTACACAAAATTATTATACATTGAGAGTGTATTAATACATACTTCATATTTTCCAGTTACAGCACAGATCAGAGTGATCTGGGAACTGATAATGCAGTCTGCTGTAGTTGCAAAGTGAAAACATTGCAGCTTTAATCATATCAGTGTTCTATATTTACGCTGGTTATAAAAGCATAGTTTAATAGCTAGCTTAAAAAACATGTTTTACTTCATAATTAGTCCACAGTGTGGCTTATGTGTATATTCACTTTCTGTTACTATGCATCAGCTGATGCAGGAACTCAAGCTTCAAGAACTCAATTGCATACCAATACCCTACTATCCTTTACAGCCTTGCAAAACTAGACCCAAAGCATCACAAACCTACATTTATAGCAAGTGCAATACTTGCAAAAGTTAACTATTTCATTGGCTCTGAGAATTATCTTCCAAAAACGCAAAGAAATAGTCCCAGAAACATCCTAAAAAGTAGGACAGAATGATTTTGTAAGCACATTGTTAATTGCAATGCGCTCACAGTTGTGTATCGGTGTTCCATAAAATGCAACTAAATAGCAATGAGATTACTATATCTATTTGCTATTCCCATTGTGGCTATGATAAAAACTCTGTTCACAGAAAGGTGGAAATTTTGACTAGGCAAGGGCAATCTCACTGTAAAACTAAAAACCATCAAGGTATAAAGTATGCAGTAGCGAGTATAGGCCATACTGGTAGAGTGGTGGTATTGCATGTTAAAAGGAGCACAGATGCAAAGCAGATCAACAAGCTAAACATGTAAATAAGTAACAGAATCCTGATAGATTGAAATCCCACACCTAAACCAGGGAAAAGACGAAGTATTTGACTACATGACTGACTGTGACAGCAGCACAGGCTGAGTGAAAAATACACTATTGCATTTTTTCATTTTACATACTAGCTAAAAAAGGGTGTTTTGAATAGAAACAAAAAGAGGCAGCTAAAATGTTCCATTTTTGAGGGTGGCGCAGAGACTATTTAATGCTACCGTGCAGCAAATGCATACTATTTACTGATAGAGATTTGCAAAAAAGCAAAAAGGAAATTGGATGTACTAAACAACAGTACAAGAAAGGTTTGCAAAAGGAATTCTGAAAGCTGAAGCTGTGTCTAGATGAAGACATGCCAACAAGTGATTACCCACCGAAGAGCTCAAGGAACTTGAGAATGAAATAGTTGACCTATTAATTGGAGTGCATATCCCCTCATTCAAAATCAACCTGATATCTAATCAACTAAGATGATATAAATTGTAAAGGTCTTCTAGGTAATTGAAAACCAGCAAGGCTGACTACCATATTGGGCAAATTATTGAAAACTATTAAAAAAAATAATATCATTAGGAGGCATAAGCATAAAGAGGCAACACAGCTTTTTTAAAGTCAGGCCTCTGAAACTTATTGGAGCTCTCTGACGAAGCAGATAAGAGAAACATGGCTGACAGCCTAGCTGGATCTTCAAAAGGTTTTCATGTAAACTAAGCAACCACAGCATAAGAGGGGAAGTCCTTACACAGATAAATAACTGTTTAAGATAAGCAAGTGATCAGTTCTCACAGCAGAGGAGGGTCACCAGCAGAGTCTCACAGGAATCTATGCAGGGACCTACGCTGTTCAGCAGATCCATAAATTATCTGGAAAAGGAGCAAGGATTGGATACAAGAAAGCTTGCAGATGCTACTTTGAAATAACTTGATAACAACAAGGGCCATCCATGAAAAACTGCAGATTAAAAAAAAAGTTGAGAAACTTGGTGTCTGGGTGTTAAAGCAGAAGATAAACATAAAATGACTGGTTGACTTCTGCCTACATATGGGAAAAAAAGACCAGCTTCACATATAAAGTGGTGAGCACTGAATTGCCCTCTATTGTTCAGGAATGCAAACTTGGTTGTGACATAGTTCTATACAAACCTTATCTCAGTATTCAATAGCAGACTAGACTTATCAGAAAAGGAATAAGGAACAACACTGAACATCATGACACTGTATAGCTTCATGGTTCATCCACATCTTCCATTCCATATGCAGTTCTATTCAAACTCGCTACTCTCCCCTCCCCCAATGGGATGTAGCAGTATAGTAGAACTGGAAAAGTTTCAGAAAAAGGTGATGGTGGTAACCTAGGGTATAGAACAGCTTCTGTAAAAAGGACAATTAGACAGGCTACTACAATTCAATCTAGAAAAGACACAGTTGAGACAGGATATGCTAGAGATTTTATAGCTGATGAACTGCCTAGAGAGGCTGGAGAGAACAAATTTTTGTTCTCTTCCAATGCAAGAATTGGAGGCCATCAAATGAAGCTAACAGGTGGAAAAGTGCTTGGGAAAAGCATTTTCTTTTCTTCCCCTATGCCTAAATTCTCTTGTCTCTCATCTGCTCTTAGCTACTGCTGAAGACAGAAACCAGGCTAGATGGACTTTTGATCTAACCCAGGTCAACCACTATGTTTCATTATCTATATCAACCAATTTGAACAGATGTGTAGAGGATAATCTTTAATGTATAAAGTTCCTATAGGCAGCTAGGGTGAACAAACCAAACCACCATCCTCACAGGAGAGGTTACTACCTGAACACAGATATATTATTAAATATCAGAGAATCCATTCAAGACACATCCTTAATGAAAACATGTGAAAATCACTTATTAAATTTTAAACTTCAACAATCTACCTGTCAGCATTAACCCTGTCATCCACTTAATCAAAATGTAATTACTGCTGACTTTCACAATGATAACCATTATGGGAGAGGTGACACTGCATTTGACCAGCACTGCTTTGCAACTCCCCACTGCACATTCAGTTCCAACCCATACCTCTGGGTCATCTGTGTAGTCAAACATCCAAAAAATAACCCTTGGCATCGGATATACTGAATCTTCAGTGTGAGGTGGAGGAGTGAACGGAGGCAGGTTATGCTGCAATGCTTCACAAAGAATACCGTCAAAGGAAAGGTAAGGTCTCAAAATATGTCTTTCTTGCCAATGGTCTTTTTTCAGCTTCTGAATCTGGGCCCAAAGGCAGTCCAAGTACTGAAGGAAAAGACACAAAATATCAGATATGCTAATAAATGAACTTATAGATCCCTGTGACGTATGGACTATCAAACATTTAGGTAAATTCCTTATTGCATTCAGAAAAAAAAACCCTGAGCAGCTACTTAAACTGCTTATCAGAATCCATCTAGTGACTCACTAAACCAAGAGACAATTTAAAAGTCTGAACAGCAATCTTGCTCCTGTTTTCATGCATTAAAGGCATCTGGCATTGTACTAGTAAAATAACACCACAGTGCAGTCCAGGAGTCAAATTGTGACACATAAATTCACTGCATCAATATTAATTAAGTCAACATTCATTCCACCTACAGAAAGACTCACATTATTTCAATATTTACAACTAAAGATTTAAATACAGCCTAAGAGATACCAAATTGGGGGGAGCAGTTAATACAAGGAGAGCAGGGCTGTTGTTCAGAGGTACCTGAGAGGCTGGAGTAATGTGCTGACAGGAACCTCATGCAGTTGAACTAAAGCAAACGCTAAACCCTACACCTAGAATCATAGAAAATCATAGAATTATTAAGGTTGGAAAAGACCTCTAATATTATTCAGCCCTACCATCAGCCCAACACCACTGTGCCTACTAAACCATGTCACAAAGTGCCACGTCTAAAAGTTTTTTTGAACACCTCCAGGGAAGGAGACTCCACCACTTCTCTGGGCAGCTTGTTCCAATGTTTGACCATTCTTTTGGTGAAGTATTTTTTCCTAATATCTAGCCTAAACCTCCCCTGGCACAACTTGAGGCTCTTACCTCTCATCCTATCACTTGGTTACATGGGAGAAGAGACCAGCACCCACCTCACTACAGCCTCATTTCAGGTAACTGTAGAGAGCAATAAGGTCTCCCCTTGCCTTTTCCTCTCCAAATTAAACAGCCCTGGGGAGAATCACAGAATCATTTAGGCTGGAAAAGACCTCTAAGATCATCAAGTCCAACTGTAAACCTAACACCACCAAGTTCACCACTAAAACATATCCCTAAGCACTACATTTACACGTCTTTTAAATGCCTCTAGGGATAGTGATTCAACTACTTCCCTGGGTAGCCTGTTCCAATGCTTGACAAACCTTTCAGTGAAGTAATTTTTCCTAATATCTAGTCTAAACCTCCCCTGGCACAACTTGAGGCCCTTACCTCTCATTCTATCACTTGGTTACGTGGGAGAAGAGGCCAGCACCCACCTCACTACAATCTCCTTTCAGGTAGTTGTAGAGAGCAATAAGGTCTCCCCTCAGCCTCCCTTTCTCCAGACTAAAGAGCCCCAGTTCCTTCAGCCGCTCCTCATAAGAACTGTTCTCTGGACGCGCTTCAGCACCTCAGTGTCCTTCTTGTAGCTAGAGGTCCAAAACTGAACACAGTATTCCAGGCACAACCTCACCAGTAGCAAGTACAGGGGCACAATCCCTTCCCTAGTCCTGTTTGCCACACTATTTCTGACACAAGCCAGGATGCTGTTGGCCTTCCTGGTCACCTGGCCACACTGCTGGCTCATGTTAGACAGCTGCCGACCAGCACCCTTAGGTCCTTTTCTGTCAGGCAGCTTTTCAGCTGTACTTTCCCAAGCCTGTAGCGCTTCGCGGGGTTGTTGTGACTGAAGTGCAAGACCCGACACTTAGTTGTGTTGAATCTCATACAATTGGCCTCAGCCCATGGATCCAGCCTGTCCAGATGCCTCTGCAGAGCCTTCCTCCCCTCAAGCAGATCAACACTCCTTCCCTACTTGGTGCCTGCAAAATCAATGAGGGTGCACTCAATCCCCTTGTCCAGATCATTCAACAGAATTGGACCCAACACAGAGCCCTGAGGAACACCACTTGTGACCAGTCACCAACTGTATTTAACTCCATTTACCATAACTCTCTGGGTCCAAACATTCAGCCAGTTTTTTACCCAGCAAACACCATGCCTGTTCAAGCCATGAACAGCCAGTTTCTCCAGGAGAACACTATGGGAAACGGTGTCAAAGGCTTTACTTAAGTCCAAGTAGGCAACATCCACAGGGTTTCCCTCATCTGCTAGGTGGGTCACCTTGTTATAGAAGGAGATCAGGTTAGTCAGGCAGAACCTGCCTCTCCTAAACACATGCTGACTGGGCCTGATCACCTGGTTGTTCTGTACATGCTGCATGATAGCACTCAAGATGATTCATAACATTCCCTGGCACTGAGGTCAGGTTGACAGGCCTGTAGTTCCCCAGATCCTCCTTCCGGCCTTTCCTGTAGATGGGCATCACATTTCATAGAATTACCTGGTTGGAAAAGACCTCTGAGATCATCAAGTCCAACCGTACCTGCCCACTTCCTAAACTATATCCCTAAGCAACTCATCTACCTGCCTTTTAAACACCTCCAGGGATGGTGACTCAACCACCTCCCTGGGCAGCCATTCCAGTGCCTGACCACCCTTTCAGTGAAGAAATTTTTCCTGACGTCCAGTCTAAACCTCCCCTGGCACAACTTGAGGCCATTTCCTCTTGTCCTATCGCTGGTCACTTGCAAGAAGAGACCAGCACCCACCTCACCACAACCTCCTTTCAGGCAGTTATAGAGAGTGATGAGGTCTCCCCTCAACCTCCTCTTCTCCAAGCTATACAAACCCAGTTCCCTCAGCCACTCCTCGTAGGACTTGTTCTCCAGCCCCTTCACCATCCTCGTTGCCCTTCTCTGGACGCTCTCCAGCTCTTCAATGTCCTTCTTGTAGTGAGGGGCCCAAAACTGAATACAGTACACGAGGTGTGGCCTCACCAGTGCTGAGTACAGGGACACAATTACTGCCCTGGTCCTGCTGGCCACGCTGTTTCTGATACAGGCCAAGATGTCATTGGCACTCTTGGCCACCTGGGCCACTGCTGGCTCATATTCAGCTGGCTGAAAACCAACATCCCCAGGTCCTTCTCTACCAGGCAGCTCTCCAGCCATTCTTCCCCAAGTCTGTAACGCTGCATGGGGCTGTTGTGTCCCAAGTGCAGGACTCGGCACTTGGCCTTGCTGAACCTCATCCCGTTGGTCTCAGCCCATGAATCCATCCAGTCCAGATACCTCTGAAGAGTCTCCCTTTCTTCAAGCAGATCAACACTGCCACCCAGCTTAGTGTCATCTGCAAACTTGCTAAGGGTGCACTCAATCCCTTCGTTCAGATCATTGATAAAGATATTGAACAGGACTCGACCCAGCACTGAACCCTGGGGAACACCACTCATGACTGGTTTCCAACTGGATTTAACTCCATTTCCCACCACCCTCTGGGCCCAGCCATCCAGTCAGTTTTTTACCCAGCAGAGGCTGTGCCTGTCCAGGCCAATGGCAGCCAGTTTCTCAATCAAAATACTGTGTGAAATGGTGTCAAAGGTTTTACTGATCTCCTTTTATGACAAGGTTACCCGGTTAATGGATGAGGGAAAGGCTGTGGATGTGGTGTACCTGGACTTAAATCCAGTTGGAGGCCGGTCACAAGTGGTGTTCCCCAGGGTTCAGTGCTGGGTCGAGTCTTGTTCAATATCTTTATCAAGATAAAGATCTTTATCAAGATAAAGATATGGGGGAGGGGACGACAACTGAAGAAAGCAGGACCAAGAGAGCAAGCTAGAGGCCGCAAGCCTAGGAATGAGTGAGACACAAGGTATGGTCCAGAGCATATTACAGGGTGGTAGCTGGAGAAAGAAACAGTGAGAGTGAGACACAGGGCACAAGCCAGAAAAAGAAATAGCCGGCAAGTGAGATACAGGGTAGGGGCTGGAAAGAGCATGCATGAGACACAGGGCAGGGTCCTGCAAGCGAGAGAGCATGACATGGGGCAGGGGCAAGAGTCAGAGAGATAGAGACATGGGGAGTGGGCAAGGGGTGGGGCAGGAGAGCTGTTGGGGGTGAGAGACAGGGTATAACACACACGCAGTAAGCAAGACTGAAGATGGAAAGTCACTTTTTGCATATATCCAGAAGAATAACAGTACACATTAGTGTTAAATCAGTATGCTGCTCATACACAACTTTCATACAAAATACATTTCTATGGTCACTTATCCATAACTTGAACTAGTTTCATACAGATAGACCCTTAAAACCACTGCTATTGTCAGGTTTTAACAAGGCACCAAACTAATGGTACGCTGCTAATCAAATGGAAGTGGTTTCAAAAGGAGCCAGCACTGAAAATTACCCACTGGGTCTTCATTACTCAAGCAGGATGAGCATACAAGACTGATTACAGCCATCCAATATAACCTATCCAATTGGGAATAAGCTGCCTTTAAAATTAATTAATTAATTAATTAATTAACCCTAACCCCTCTGGATGTCAAAAGGAAGAGGGACTAATATTGGGTGGGGATGAGGAGAGGAAGACTAGAGGAAAAAAAAGAGATGTGAAATATTCCATTTACGAAGTACTCAGCTTCATTATACATGTTGACTTTCAAACATTCTTTGAGCTGACAAATCATGGCTTCTATAAATTCCCCACCAAAGTTGTAGTTCCTGGCATTCAGCAGCCCAACTAATGTTGTGTAAATGGTAAGCTTTTCTGGTAATAGATGTGCACTGATTTAAATGAAGAAAAACAAACATTTTGTTAGGTGTTCATTTATCACATGCCAAACACTACATTTACATAGCATATTTGAACCTGCTTTGCATAGGTTATGCTTCTCGTGTTTAAGCTAACCTGACATTAATTATATGTCCTGTGGACAAAAGATTACAGAACATCCTTTTTAGGACTATAATTCTTTAGGAATATCTACACTACTTTTAACTATGTCTCAATATATTTTCTCTTTGATTATTTTTAACTTGTAAGCATTAAGGATTATAGTAGGTTCTAAAACCTATAGCAACTACACTTTAAGACATTTTCAGCTGCAGTCTCCAACTCAGCAAAACTTTCAATCTGGACAAAAGTTGTTATTGAAGCAAAGAGCATAAAGTATCAGACTGGAATGACATTTGACAAAAGCTTCTAGTAATATAAGTTTAATTACTGCTAAAATATATCATTTAACAGAAAGTTTTGAAAGCATCAGTCATTTAAAAAATGTTATTAAATATATAAGAAACAATGTTGACTATTCTGCCTCATTTTCCAATGTTTTATATACTCTATGGGAATATGGCTGAATAATACCATTTAAGACAACTTGTTCAGTGTAGCATAAGTTAGCCATTCTATTATACTAGAACAGCAAGATTACGCAAGAGATGTAAACATTTTACATCACTTAAAAGTTAAATTTGATTGTAAGTATCTCAAATTTAAGTAAATAGTTTTCAGTATAAGGTCTTAAAGAAATAGACAGGTTAGGTCCTATTGTAACTACTTATTTCCTTCAAATGTTTTGTAAATGTGTAAGCAAACTCCATACCTTCAAAAGCATTCAGCTGTTGTGGGAAACAGATCATAGAATCATAGAATCAATTGGGCTGGAAAAGACCTCTGAGATCATCAAGTCCAACCCTTGGTCCATCTCCAGTCCGTTTACTAGATCATGGCACTCAGTGCCACATCCAATCTCAGTTTAAAAACCTCCAGGGATGGTGAATCCACCACCTCCCCGGGCAGGCCATTCCAATGCCTAATTATTCTCTCTGTAAAGAATTTTTAATCTGATGTCCAACTTAAATTTCCCCTGGCAGAGCTTAAGCCCATGCCCCCTTGTCCTATTGCTAACTGCCTGGGAGAAGAGACCAACCCCCACCTGGCTATAACTTCCCTTCAGGTAGTTATAGACAGTGATGAGGTCACCTCTAAGCCTCCTCCAGAATAAACAACCCCATCTCCCTCAGCCTCTCCCCATAAGACTTATGCTCCAGTCCCTTCACCAGCCTTGTTGCTCTTCTCTGGACCCGCTCCAGCACCTCAATATCTTTCCTAAACTGAGGGGCCCAGAACTGGACACAATACTCAAGGTGTGGCCTCACCAGCGCAGAGTACAGAGGAAGGATCACTTCCCTGGTCCTGCTGGCCACGCTATTTTTGATACAGGACAGGATCCCATTGGCCTTATTGGCCACCTGGGCACACTGCTTGCTCATGTTTAGCCTCCTGTCAATCAGTACCCCCAGGTCCCTTTCTGCCTGGCTGCTCTCCAGCCACTCTGTCCCCAGCCTGTAGCGCTGCATGGGGTTGTTGTGGCCAAAGTGCAGGACCCAGCACTTGGCCTTGTTGAGCCTCATCCCACTGGAATCAGCCCATCTCTCCAGCCTATCCAGGTCCCTCTGCAGAGCCCTCCTGCCTTCCAGCAGGTAGACACTCCCTCCCAACTTGCTGTCATCAGCAAATTTGCTGATGATGGACTCAATCCCCTCATCTAAATCATCAATAAAGATGTTAAACAGGACTGGACCCAACACTGATCCCTGGGGAACACCACTGGTGACCGGCCGCCAGCTGGACGCAGCTCCGTTCACCAGCACTCTCTGGGCCCGGCCATCCAGCCAGCTCCTAACCCAGCAGAGGGTACATTTGTCCAAGACATGGGCTACCAGCTTTTTCAGGAGTATATTATGGGAGACAGTGTCAAAGGCCTTGCTGAAGTCTAGATAGACCACATCCACAGCCTTCCCCTCATCCACCAGGTGGGTCACCTGATCGTAAAAGAGATCAGGTTGGTCAGACAGGACCTGCCCCTCCTAAACCCGTGCTGTCTGAGTCTGATCCCTTGTCCATCCTGAAGGTGCTGTGTGATTGCACTCAGGATGATCTGCTCCATAACCTTGCCAGGCACTGAGGTCAGGCTGACAGGCCTGTAGTTGCCAGGGTCAGCCTTGTAGCCCTTTTTGTGTATTGGGGTGACATTTGCCAACTTCCAATCATCTGGGACCTCCCCAGAGAGCCAGGACTGTTGGAAGATGATGGAGAGCGGCTTGGAAAGCTCTTCTGCCAGCACCCTCATCACCCTGGGATGGATCCTGTCTGGTCCCACAGACTTGTGAGGATCCAGCTGGCTCAGTAAGTCACTAACTATTTCCTCTTGGAATACAGGGGGACTATTCAGCTCCCTCTCTCTGTCTACCAGCTCCAGAGGCCAGTTGTCTTGAGGGCCACCTGTCTTACTAGCAAAAACTGAGGAAAAGTAGGTTTTAAGTACCTCAGCCTTCTCCTCATCTTTGTTAACTATATTTCCCTCCAAGTCCAACAGAGAATGGAGGTTTTCCTTGCCCCTCCTTTTGTTATTAATGTATTTATAGAAGGACTTTTTGTTATCTCTAACAGAACTAGCCAAATTAATTTCAAATTGCACTTTTCTTTCCCTGATTTTTTTCTGCATGACCTAGCTATCTTCATAAATTCTTCATAAGTAGCCAGCCCTTTTTTTCCACAGCTGGTAGACTTTCTTTTTATCCCTGATTTCCTTCAGAATCTCCCTATTTAACCAAGCCGGTCGTTTTCCCCTCTGGCACACTGGTATAGCCTGTTCTTGTGCACTCAAAATTTCCTGCTTGAAACATGTCCATCTCTCCTTGGACCCCCTTGTTTTTAAGGGTTATTTCCCAGGGTATGCTCTGAATTAGACTTTTGAATAGGCCAAAATCTACCCTCCGGAAGTCCAGTGTGGAGGTTTTAATGATGGCTCTCCTTGCATCTCTGAGTATTGAAAATTCTATTATTTCATGGTCGCTATGCCCCAAGCGACCTCCAACCACTACGTCTCCCACCAGCCCCTCTCTGCTTGTCAACAGTAGGTCTAGCGGGGCCTTACCCCTAGTAGGCTCATTTACCAGTTGATGAAGGAAATTATCCTCTGTACACTCCAGGAACCTCCTAGACTGCCTCTTCTCTGCAGTATTAAGCTCCCAGCAGATATCTGGCAGGTTAAAGTCACCCACAAGAACAAGGGCTGGAGATTTTGAGACATCTGCCAGCTGCTTGTAGAATAACTCGTCCCCTTCATCATCCTGGTTGGGTGGTCTATAACAGACTCCTACCAGGATGTCAGCCTTGTTGTCCTTCCCCCTGATTCAGGTCCACAAGCACTAAACCTTGTCATTGCTGACCTCAAGTTCAAGAGAGTCAAGAGACTCTCTAACATATAAAACCACCCCTCCACCTCTCCTACCCTGCCTGTCATTTCTGACAAGCTTGTAACCCCCCATAGCAGAACTCCAGTCGTGCGAGTCATCCCACCATGTTTCTGTGATAGCAACTACGTCATAGCTTTCCTGCTGCACTATGGCTTCCAGCTTCTCCTGTTTGTTTCCCATACTGCGTGCATTTGTGTACATGCACTTCAGCTGGGCTATTGATTTCACTCTCAACTCAGGCTCTACACCCTTAGGCTTATCTCTGGAGAGCCCAGTTTCAGTCCCTTCCCCCTTCAAACCTAGTTTAAAGCCCTCCTAACCAGCCCTGCCTACTACAGTTCAGATGTAGTTTGACTTATGTTTATGAACAGTGCTACAAAATGGATTTAAAGTTTCCTTACAGCTATAGCACAAGCTGGCACTGAAATACCACCCCAACCCACCACCTCCCCCAAGATGTGGTATACTATTGCAGACCACACACAATCCCCTCCTGGGACACATCCCCAGTGGCTGAACAGAGAAAGCAACTCTGTTCCAGTGCTTTGCTGGGGAGAGGAAGGAGTGTTGCTAGCCAAGGGGGAAGCCTACCTCTGGTCCCTTCATCTCTCCAGTACTAGAGAGTAGGTTCATGGAGAGAGGAGTGTGGGAAATATGGACAATTTCACAGAAGACCTTATCTCGCTAACACCGTGGTGTGTGAACCATCTGGACTCATGATGGGAGTATGAAGAAAGAATGCATGCAAAGCCCTGAAGGTCAAGAAGAGACTGCAGTGAAAAGATACTGTTTAACGAGCACAGAACTGAGATAAGGAAGTTAGCTTTAGTTATGTTGACTGTAGCTAAATTAGGATAGAGACTGAAAACAGGATTGTTGTAATTTTGTAGCAATCATTAGCTGATAGAGACCATTGCACTAATAAAGTGATTCTGATTCTGTGAGGTTCTGATGTTGTGGGATTCTTATTCTGTGGAATTCTGGTTCTGTCATCTCGTGTATTGGGGTCTGTGCCTCAATTCCCACAAGGAGCACCTCAGCCCCTAAAAAGGGGAATGGGAAAAGTAGGAATACACAGATAGGAATTGGCACCCAATAGATTTTTGTATTCTTTAGTGACTATTCAATTCAGAAACAAGATACTACCCAGCATATTCCCCATGGCAATGAGAAAGCAACTCTGGGATCTACTCTGCTTATGACCTTATGCATACATTTCAAGTGAGAGTACTGTATATGGATATTCCTTGATTTATGCCTAAGTCAACAGACTTCTTTTGCCTGGAGTAAGACAAATCCTAAGCAATAACAGTGTTCAAGAGCTAAAAGCTGTTCACAGCATTTGAAGTACTTGAAATACTTAAACTTTTCTATTTAGCATAGATAACAGAGCACTTCCCAAATATTCTGCATACATACACAGTACAAAGAATTCTTAATATCTTGCTTTTATAGTTTGGTAGATCAGCTTCCAAGACACCAGCTAGACCCTCCAAGTTGCTCTCCAGAGAGGAAGTACTCTAAGAAAGAAAATATTATCTTCTCATCAATCAGGTATATCAACTATCCCCATAGTAACAAGCAGAAAACAAGAAAATAAAACAAAATATTATTTCACATTTTCTTCCTGTTAGAACTAATGATTCTAATGGTAGAAATTCACAATTTTTCTCATTTGCTAAAAATAATAAGCAAAAATTACTAAGAGCAGCTTCAATTGTGACTTCTCCACAGCAAGGAGCTCTAGTGTTTTCCTAGGAAGTAAGAGCTTCAGAGGTCTCCCAGTAACTGAATTAAACATTATATTAATGATATCAGGGGAAGTGAAACAACTACATAGCTTGTATGTGGCTTAACGTATAAGACTCATCATATTTGTTGTCATTCTTTTTTCTACGCTTGCTAGAAGTACCAAACCCAGCCAAGTCCCAAGATCAGTTGTGACATTGGTCAGGTCTTCTGTTGTTTGTTTGTTTGGGGTTTTTTTTGGTACACATCTCATTATTTTCTGCTACTCCTTGAAAAAAAAATGGAAGCAGTGACAAAGTTCAGATTTGGAATGATGCCTCTTCACTAGTTATACTTCAGCATTGTATCACAGGGTTGAAGAGACCAACAATTTTCCAGCTAGAAAGTTTCCAATAGATTTTCTTTTTTTGGACCACTAATATTCTATTAACACATAAAAACATATAAAACAAAGAAAATGTATTATGTTCAAGGACTCTAAGTCAAAAAACAATATGGAAATAGTATTTATATCTTCTCTCCCACTCTGCATATTAAAGATTCAAGTCTCTCTTCAATTTCAGATGGCACTGATGCTCTCTTCCTTTTGTGAGGTTGCCCTGTTTTAATACATTAAATATGTTATTTGCCTGCTGTAGTGGGTTGACCCCAGCCAGTGACCAAGCACTCATACAGCCACTTGTTCACTCCCATACACTCACTTGTTCACACAATGGGGGAGATAATAGAAGGAGCAACAGAATAAAACTCATGGACTGAAATAAAAGACAGCTTAATAAGTGAAGAAGGGAGGGCAGGAGGGAAACAAGTGATACAAAGGCAGTCACTCACCACCTCTCACCAGAAGATCAGTGCCTATCCAGTCTCTGAGTGACAATCACCTTGTAAAGACTACCCTCCAATTTTATTGCTGAGCATGATGTCATATGGTATGGAATATCCCTTTGGTCAGCTGGGATCAGCTGTCTCAGCTGCATCCTCTCCCGACATCTCGTCCACTCCCAGCCTGTTTGCTGGAAAGGCAAAGTGAAAGAAAAGGCCCTGATGCTGTGCAAGCACTGTTCCGCAATAGCTAAAACATTGGTGTGTTATCAACACTGTTTTGGTCACAAACACAAAAGTACAGCACCATACAGGCTGCTCTGAAGAAAGTTAACTCCAGTCCAGCCAGACTTAGTACACCTGTTTATTTTAAAAGAACTCTCTAAAAAGTCATGACAAAGCACTCAAAATTGACCTAATAAAGAAGAAAACCAAAAGTATAGCCATATTATTGATGACCTAATCCATGAAGTAGAAATAGTTAACATTGTAGCTGTCTCAAATTGTATTTAGAAATAATTCTGCATTTCTGCTGCAGTATGCACGTCAAAGCAATTAAACTGGTTTTTAATCACATCTTTCTTTTATCTTTGCAATCAAAAGCTGAAAAAGCTAGTCACAAAACCGTCCAACTTTCCATTCACACAGATTTACATTATTAAGAGAAACAGCATTTGCTTCAGTTTCTGATGTCTCCAGACACAATGTTTTCTGAAAATTTTCCATTAAGCCTCTACAAGATACGAGAACACCTCCTTCTGACTACATGTATGCAGAACTAAGTGCTCTGATCAGTTTACTTTCACCCAGGGCACTCCCGGTATTTGAGGCAGACCAAAGCAACGGCTCACGACAGTCTTTAGCCCCAGTTATGTAAGCCGATTTCTTGTACCACAGCGCCCTACAGGCCCTGACAGAGGACCAGGGTGAGCCTCCACAACTCAGAGCCAAAGGCAAGGCAGCATCATGGGGATTCACCATTAAATAAAAAAGTTTTATTCATTTTCGTTTGTGCCTGGTCTCTTCTGAAGGCTTATATTTTGCCCACTGCGTGTGTGAATTGCACTCTGTGAGCCCCACCCCTGGGATACCTTACTGACATCTGGTGACATCCCAAGGTTTCTGTTAGGCTCCCAGACACAAGTCACATTAGCTTTGATGATCTGACAAGGTAAGAAAATCCCTTGACAATTTGAAAAAGTTACATGCTATAAGCAGGTTTGCATCTGGCTCACACCTCACATCATCTAGCACAAGTTCAAATTTATCTTTTTTTAAAATTAAATTTAGACAAGTGAAACTGATGTACAGAAAAGGCCATAGCTTTTAATCTTCCTTTACTCAACTGGTTTACATTCCCTCTGCTGATACCGAAAATGCTGGCAAATAAACTCTCTAATACTCATTTTGGAGTTTTAGAAAGCAGCATCCTTTATTACAGCACTGGACGCATGAGGGATAATTCCACCAATCATGCATAATGAGACAAGAGCTGGTTACAGAATACATTTGCCGTCTACATGCACATGTATAACATTTCCCATAAATCTCATGCATATTCCATTACTTTCCAAGGACTAATTTTAATGTTATTATGAACTTCACAACACCCAGATCTCCACTAATTGGGACAGTACCAGTTCTAAGTCTGATCTATATTCTTAGATAAAGAGAGAGACTATAAACAAATGGAAATTGTTACAGAAGAAGACACATCTGTTCTGAGCTGCGGAAACAAACTCTATAACTCGCATAAGTTATAGAAAAGGTATGTTTTATTTCGCTAGCGGAAGACAGGGTGGATTGTTCCAAAAGCCCTGCGCACCAAGACAAAGAACCTGCGTGGTTATATGTACTACAATAATACATAATAATGAGATTGCCTAATTCTACCTATACATATGTGTGAAGAGTATTACTGAAACCTGGCTCATTGAACGTGGACATGAGCCTGACAAAAGCAAGTTGCTTACGCCTTGAGTGGGAAAATACTGAGCTAAGTGAAAAAATACTGACCAGCAAGGTCAGTGGGCCCTTGTTGTGCAGTGAAGCTTAGGCAAGGGAGATAACAGGATGTCTCCCACAGGACCAGATGGATTTCTAAAACTGCAGGAATGTATGTGACGCTTATGCAGTGATAAAGTCTGTAACCAATAAGGAGCTAAAGTTTTGTAATATGTATGAAGCTCATTAAACAAACTATTTAGGTAGAACTACTGCTAATAAAGACTGAGACTTGTTAATCAAACACCATATGCGTGTCGTTAAGTCTCGTTAAGTCTCCTGCAGTCTTCAACAAATGGTGTCCTTAACAAATGGTGACCTCAACACATATGCATAACTTTTCCCCGCTTCGTATTAAAATGAGTCCAAGAGATCATTTCCATTGTCTCCTCCCAGCTGTGCCTGCGCTGCACCTCCTGGTTGTGGTCTTCAGAGGATCTTTGGGGATGAATCAAGCAGTCATCCTCAGGGTGAACTTCTCACCTTACTCCCTTGCGCATGCTCAGAGAACTCCTTGGTCATTAGTCAATTCTCTAATTGGCTTCTGCTGAGTTGGCAGTACTCCTCCTTTGTTTTTGTACAACTCATCAAACAGAATGTCCAAAGTCCAGGTGGTTATCAGCAAAACTGAGTTCCACACAAGAGGGGGAGGACACAGCTTTTCTAAATCTAAAGTTTGTTTAGCTTACAAAGTTCCTTAAAATTAAGAGAAGTTTTAAAGCTTTAAAGAGACCCCCTACAAATCCCTCACTCATTTCTTATTTTGGTCTTTTTGAGCTTTCTATATTCTATTGTGTAACTAGACAATTAACCTTATAATGCTACTTTTCATTAAAATCTCCCCTCCTTTATCAGTTCAGCACATATCATACTTAACACAAGACATTATCATTTCTCAAGAGAATAGTGTCTGGAAAAAAAACACTGTTTAAATGAGACAGCTGAAGTTAGAAAACTGATTCTACTTTAGCTCAAACTAGAGTATTCCACTTTTGCAGTAGTAACTACTTCTTGCATCACTATAATTCATCCCGTTTCCTTGAACTCATTCCCAATTTTGTGCACCTTTTACAGCTGTTTGCACCTGCACAAAGCATTACTGCCATGCTGATACAGAAGCATTTGCCTCCATTTTACACTGGTATAATCAATGGCAAAGATGGGGACTTTATAGGACCAACATCACCCCCACCCCCAGACTTTTCCTGCAGGTCATGCTCTTCATAGATCCATTTTTTCCTCCCTTGCAGGTATGTTAAAAGCTCAGATATGAATAAGTAGATGCAGAAGAATCTAACCGCACATGAGGGAGTCTAGCTTGTACTGCTCAGAATATCCATTTAAAAAATTGGTGTTTATTTACATAATACAAATAGCTGGTTTCTTGGGAGAAGATTTTTCAAATTTAGCTTTTAATGAGATACTAATATGTCCAGAAACCAGGAGTTCTTATGTCTAATGTGTTAAAAGAAAACTGATCACAATAAGTTGTAAGCTACTGACAGAAATGGAGATCATTGTCTGCTTTTTGAGGGGTTAATGCTAAAAACTTTTATTTTTTTCTTGTTGAGAAAAGATCAGGGGCTGCTCCTGTGTCAGACTGAGTCAGTTCTAGCAAGCTTCAAAACAGCCAAAGCTGAGCCAATCAGTGATGCTGGTGGCACACCTCTGTGAAAAATATATTTAAGAAAAGATAAAAATAACTATGCAGTAGCTGTGATAGACAGGAATGAAAAAATGTGAGAAACAGCCTGCAGACCCCAAGGTCAGTCAAGTAGGAAGGAGAGGAGGTGCTTCAGATGTCAGAGCAGAAATTCCCCTGCAGCCCAGAGAGGAGACCATAGTAATGTAGGTTGTCCCCCTGCAGTCGATGGTGGTCCATGGTGGAGCAGATATCTACACTGCAGCCTGTGGGGGACCCATACTGAAGCAGTCCATTCCTGAAGGACTGTACACCCTGGAAATGACCCATGCTGGAGCAGTTCTTGAAGAATTACAGACTGTGGGAAGGACTCATGCTGGAAGCAGTTCATGAAGGACTGTATCCCATGGGAGGGATCCCACGCTGGAGCAGGGGAAAGGAGCAGCAGACATGAAGCATTATGAACTGACCACAATCCCCATTCCCCGGCACTGCTTGGAGTGGGAGGAGGGTAGAAGAGTTGGGAGTGAAGTTGAGCCTGAGAATAAGGTGAGGATGGGGGGAAGGTGTTTTTAGATTTGTTCTCATTAATCATTATTCTACTCTGTTATTAATTGTCAATAAATTAAATTAATCTTCCCCAAGTCAAGTCTGTTTTGTCTGTGACAATAATTGGTAAATGATTTCCCTGTCCCATGAGCTTTTTCATCTTATTTTCTCCTCTTGTCCTGCTGAGGAGGGGGAGTGAGAGAGCAGCTTTGTGGGCATCTAGCAGACAGACAAGTTTAACTTGCCATACCAAGATAGATACTGCATTTGACTTTTCAATCAGTTGAGGATTTTTTTCCTCCCTCACTTCTTTTGATTCAGTAAAATTTGTTTCATTGACTCAGAGATTTTGTCATTTATGTCAGTGCTGTAGATGGAATGAATCAGCTAGGCTTAATGTCAATATTATGTACATTGACATTTTTCATTTTAGCTACCTGAAGTACTAGGCACAATTCTACTGTCTGTACTCAGGCAAACTTCCAGTGGGAGTTTTGACTCTGGAATGACTAGGATTTGCCTGTTAACCAGTCATCACTTCTTTTTCTTGCACAAGCTTTTATAATTCTTTTCCATCATTCTTAAGGAAATATACAAAAGTGGCTACTGAATGTTTTTCCCAGTTTTTCTTTTACTGTATCCTTCTTGCTCAAGACCATTGTTAAGGGATGTTAGGAATGGCCACCACCTCCAGCAGCTCTGGCCCATGACTCCCTCCTGCCCAACCACTGGAACCCAGCCTGGTGCACTCAGGGACCTGGGATTTCTGCCCAGGTTGAGGGACATAGCTGTCGCTTTCCCATTTGGAGGTTTGACCAGTAGCAAAACTGAACATATATTGCAGAAACAGACACACAGGACACTGAGATGGCCAGTTGCACAGACTGCCACAGACAAGTCACTGCTTTCAACAGCACCTACATAAAGGACTCACATAAAGCACAAACACAAGCAGCCAAGTCCCCTTCCTCCTCTTTGTCTGGCAGAGACAGAAGTTCACTAGTGAAGGCACACACATACAACAATCTCTAGATTCAGAAGCACACGCGCATTTATTTATCCCTTGAGTACCAACATAGCCCCTCTGTCTGCCCAGTACACTTGCACAGATCCTCCTACTTGTCAGCTTGTCCAACCTGCAGTTTGCTAGCGAGTTACATGCACACACCTAGTCTGACTCCAGTTGCTAGCATCCAGTCCACTCACAGCAGTCCCCCCAGTAGGCTGGCATTTACTCCTTGAATCATGCATATACACAGGATAGAGAATGAGATTACACAGAGAGATAGTTAAGAAAGGATTTAGTAAGAAGTTAGGATGGATTGCAGTGATCAGGCACAGGGATCAGCCAGACAAGCATACTGACCAGCCCTATTTTACATGCAACTAACTCCTTTTATATCCCTTTTGTCCACCCCCACTTTGTTCTTCCTTCCTCTGTGTGTTTCCTCATCAGTTACGTAGTTCCAATGACCCCTTCCAAAATCCTGAACCTGCTTCTCCTTTTGACTCCCAGGTACAAAATGCTTCAGAGTCGCTCTCAGCTCTGTATAGGCTGCAAAGTCGTGAAGGAAGAGGCATGTTCCAGCCTCATCATTCTTATCACACACCTTTACTCCAACCACCCTGCCCAAAAGAGGACTGCACACGCCATATCTTTATCCTTGCAATTTATTCTTGTACTCTCTTCCTCACACTGTCTTAAGACCCCAGTTTAGTTTGCACTAATACAAATGCACTGGTTAGGGTTCATGCAGTTTTTGTTGTTGCCCCAGGCTCCCTGTAAGATGCACCGTTGATTCCATGAACCAGATACCTTTCTTTTCTAGAACAAATGCACAGAGTCAAGACTCTTCTCCCAGCTGCCATCAATTCCTGACCGGACGGAGTAAGGTGCTAGCTCCTGCCTGTGTCTAAGCACACACTGACTACTCTGTTCAGACAGTGACAACAGCTGGAGGTATTCTGGAGAGAGCTGTATGCCATTCTGATGAGATTTCCATCCTATAGTGCTATGGGTACTGTATGCTATTTTTGAGGAGAAGTTATTAGCTCTTCCTTTTATCTGTATTGTTGCCTTCCAGACAGTTTTATTTGCAGAAAGTACCACTTCATTTTCTGTACATAACCAAATCAAAGATTAGAGATGGTTGTTCACCTTGGGCCTCTAGGACCCTGCAATATTAGCTTCTAGTGAAGATGTGAAGATTAGAAATGCACTGTACTTGTCGTATATTCAAGTGGATAATTCTATCTTGATAACTAGATATTTTTAGTGTTTTACTCTTGTGTTTACTTTTTTAGAGCAGCTATCATGTTTTAACCACAGCTGGCAACTAAGCACCACACAGCTGCTTGCTCGCTAGGCTCACTTGCTTGCAGCAGGATGGGGGAGAGAACTGGAAGTGTAAAAGAGAGAAAACTTGTGGGTTGAGATAAAAACAGTTAATAATAATAATAATAATAACAACAACAACAACAATAATAATAATAACAACAATAACAACAACAACAATAACAATAATAATAATAATAATTTTAATGAAAAGGAAAATAACAAAGAGACAGAAATAAAACCCAAGAAAGACAAATGAAAAAATTGCCTACCACCAACTGACTGATGCCCAGCCAGTCCCTGAGCAGTATCCTGTCCCTTCAACCTCCCCCTCCCAGTTTTTGTTGCTGAGCATGATGCCATATGGTATGGAATATCCCTTTAGTCAGTTGGGGTCAGCTGTCCCAGCTGTGTCCCCTCCCAGCTTCTTGTACACACCACAGCCTGCTGGCTGGTGGGGCGGTGTGAGAAGCAGAAAAGGAAAAAGAAAATGATGGGGGAACAATATTACAGTGTGTGGATGATAACCTCATTGCTACAACTGCTGGAGAAGATTGCTTTTGACAAACTATAAGTCTTTTAAACTTTTTGGGGCTGAGTGGATACAGAGTTTCCAGAGAGAAGGCTCAGGTTGTACAGAGAACTGTAACTTCCTTGGATTTGAGATACAAGAACAGCGACAATTGAGAACAGACAGAAAAGCAGCTCTTTGGCAACTCCCAGAACCACAGATAATTTGTGAGTTAAGAACCTGTCTTGGGATGGTGGGATGGTGTTGTCTCTAGATTTCAAATGATGGACTATTAGTAAAGCCTTTGTATGAAGTACTAAAGACATCTACTCCTGAGCATTTGGATTGGACTGATAATAGCAGAGCAGCCTACAAATATTTTAAATTGTCTTTAATGAAAGCATAACCCTGGGAGCGTTATCACAATTTCTGGGAGAGCAGCAACACACAGTGGCCTCTCTCTACCACATATGGTTATCACTGTCCTGGAACAAAAATGAGGACAATGGCTCTCTCGTAGTTGAATGTTGAAGTACCAGGTGGTATTATTGTAGCAAGATGATGTCCTCCTCAGGACCACCTCAGTTGTTAACCCGGCAGTGTTGCTTTCTACCGACCATGTAGAAGGGACTCCTGGGCATGATTGTTTGCAGACAATTGAAGGAGTCTATTGCAGCCGCCCGGACCTTAAAGATCAATCATTTGTGAGTCCAGATTGGGAATTATTTACAGATGGGAGCAGCTTTGTGCAAGGAGGAAAGAGTTTGTCAGGGTACACAGTTACCACAATAACCTCCACAGTGGAAGCTCGTGCTTTGCCATCAACAACCTCTGCTCAGAAAGCTGAATTAGTGACCCTAACTAGGGCCTTGGATTTGACAAGAGAGTGAATATATGGACAGATTCTAAATATACCTTTGGTGCTGTGCATGCCCATGGAGCCATATGGAAAGAGAGGGGGCTTTTCACAGCACAAGGAACTGGAATCAAGCACTCAGAACAAATTCAAAAATTACGAGCCAGTGTTCAGAAACCTACAGAAGTGGTTATTATACATTGTAAGGCGCTTCAATTGGAGACATCTGATATTTGATTGGGAAATCAATTGGCTGCTAAAGAGGCTGCAGAAACAGGCATCATGGCTTTAGTGCCAGAGAAAGAAAAAAATTGCCAGAAACAGCTCCTAGATATGATAATAAGGATTTTAGATTGATTAAGACATTACAGGCAAAAGAGCAAAAGTGTGGGTAGCTTGTCACATCCACTGGGCAAGTGGCAATGCCATCTTTTCTTTTAAGGGAATTGGCAAAAGGGAACATGATAAAGTACATTGGGGAACTAAAAAATCTTTTAAAACACTTGAAGAAAGTAGTTATAGGGAGAGCCATGACAGAAATTGTTCATTCAGTTACAGAAAAATGTGGGGTATGCCACATTTTTTTTGCCTCTGAGGCAAACTCCTCTCAAAACCACACCTACTGGGCCTGCACAGTTAAGTTTTGGGTAGCAAAGCAAAGGCAGAGATTGGCAACAATCCATGGGATAGAGATGATGCAAGGTGTGTTGCTTAGCATAAAAGATGGCTCCTAACCGAGCTTCAATGAAGATCTTCCCCAGCAAGGATCACGATGATTTGAAGGACCGGCAGGATGCTGCCTGGACCTGGGACCATAGGGACGCCTTGTATCTGTGGTGTTAGCAATAATTCTCTTTCCTCCCTTTACTTCAACTTTCCTTTCCCTTCCCATCACTCTTCCTGTCTATCACACGCCGCTCTATGGGCAAAACAATAAAGTTTCACTGTTTGATTGAAGCATAACCCCTTGCTGTGGTCGCCTTGATTTTTGTGCTTTGCGATCACGGTAAATGAACTATCATGTGTCCACCGAGTGGACCATGACATTAAATTGGCGTCACGGACAGTATTCTGAGAGACAGAAGAGTGCAGGTAGTGCGTGGTCTGTAACGGGGAAGGATGTTTTGCTCCAGCCACACCTGACCCTACACCCGACAGGGTGAGAGGTGTCCAGAAAGCAAGGGGGGGACTCGAATTTCCCGCACACCACACACACCTTGGTGTAGAGCACTCCAAACTCGAATTGAGGGCTCTGTCTCTTGGAATCAAACCAAAAGACCTTGAAGTGCAAAAGGGGGAGCTGCTCTCATGTTGATGAGAATTGTCTGCTAGGAAAAGTGAAGGGACAACCTTGTAGTAAATAAGTCGAGCCTTCCCAAAGCAGATTCTGGTCCCTTCAGCCACTCAGGGAAGAGAAGGGCGACGCAGCAGTGGCTCTGTGTGTGTGGAACTAAGTGTAACCTCCCCAAAGTGGGTTTGGTCCCTTTGCAATAAGAATGAATAATCAAGACTCTTTGTTAGTGAAAGATCGAGACTCGTTCTACACACTTTTGGCAAAGCATGGGGCTCGACCCTCTGTACCTGGGGAAGATTGGGCTCGTGATAATTGGGCTAATTTACAGAGTGTAGTGGACCGAGTGACCACTCTGCAGACTGAGGCTAAGGTTGGATCAGATAAAGGCAAAGCTATAGTCTGTGCCATTTTAGGAGCCAGCCTCGTCGCAGTTATTGATCGCCTCAGGTGATATAGTAATGAAAGCAAAATTATAGAATCCCTCAGCAATAGCCAAAACATTGCTGTTTTTATCAACAGTGTTTTGATTAGAAATGCAAAACACAGCACCATACAGGGTGCTATGAAGAAAATTAACTCCAGCCCAGCCAGACCTAGTACACTACTTTAGAATGGCAAATAAGTATGATTTTAATTATCAGTTTGTTGAGATAGTGGGTTGATTATTTTGGTCTTCCTCCATTTCTCTCCAGACCAACCATATCCTGGGCTGCATCAAAAGAAGCATGACCAGCAGGTTGAAGGAGGTAATTTTGCCCCTCTACTCTGCTCTCATGAGACTTCACCTGGAGTATTGTGTTCAGTTCTGGAGTCCTCAGCACAGGAAGGACATGGATCTGTTAGAGGGAGTCCAGAGGAGGGCCACAAAGATGTTCAGAGGGCTGGAGCATCTCCCATAAAGAGAACTGTCTGAGAGAGTTGGGCTTGTTCAGCCTAGAGAAGAGAAGGCTTTGGGGAGACCTTAGAGCAGCCTTCCAGTACTGAAAGGGGGCCTGCAGGAAATATGAGGAGGGACTCTTTATCAGGGAGTGCAGGGATAGGGTGAAGGGAAATGGTTTTAAGCAGAAAGAGGGGAGATTTAGATTAGATATTAGGAAGAGAATTTTTCCTGTGAGGGTGGTGAGACACTGGAACAGGTTTCCCAGGGAAGTCGTGGATGCCCCATCCCTGGAGGTGTTCAAGGCCAGGCTGGATGAGGCTTTGAGCAACCTGATCCAGTGGGAGGCGTCCCTGCCCATGGCAGGGAGGTTGAAACTGGATGATCTTTAAGGTCCCTTCCAACCTAAACCATTCTATGATTCTATGAACTTCAATGGATTTGCGATTCTAGGATGTTCAAATGCACAGAGAACAAGACTAAAAGAGTTTGTGTTTTTTTTATTTTAGTAAGATGAAGTTCAGAAAGAAAATTCAAGTACTGTTTACAAACATATATAATAGGAAGGGAAAGAAGCTATATAAGTTAAATTACATTGACTAAAGAACCAAGAGGCCTACCAATCATGAGTAAGATTCAGCAAAATACTTGTGAAGATTTATATCCGCAAAAGGGTCTTAGTCTTCCAATGGAGAGAAAGAGGAGAACCAGTTTTAAAAAGACATACTTTACATGAGATGACCAGAAAACTTGATAGCCTAGAATCATCTTTTAGGTTTTTTTGAGCATCTTTAGTTGAACTCTGCTTTCTTTACAGATTGTTAGACACAACTTGTGAGGTTTGTAAGTTTTGGGTTTTTTTGTTTGGGTTTATTTGTTTTATTTTTTAAAAAAAAATCAGAATCCATCCAGCCTCAAAGCTACCAATAACGTGACCTTTTTTTCTTACTCCTGTCTCCAAATTCAGAGGAAAGGTGCACGGATTTCTCTGTGTGGAAAGAAGCAAAGTGCAGGTTTGTTTTCAAATGTCTTTTGTTTGTCAGGGAGGGTGGGGGAGCAGAAGAGAGAAAAATTAAAATCTTCCTCTGAGATCACTGCTTTCTACCCTGTCAAGTAAAACAACTAATACGTTTGGTAGGGATTTAACAGAGCAAAGCTACCAACAGAGGGCTTAGTTCACATACTGTCTACTGATCACAACCTTAAGTAACTGAACTAAAGACACTAAATCAGAATCATTCACATAGTGCAAAGTTTCCCATCGTTTCAGAGGAATAAACTTACAAATTAAAGCAATGCTGTACAAAAAAAAAATAAATCTTTTAATGCATGGCAATGGATAACTAAAACACAGTCCATTTTTGAACATTTTAAAAAGTCTTCACTTTCTAGAACCATAAGGTCTATAATATAAGGGTAAAGTGTTTTTCTATTTAGAAAGATATTAAGGCAGATTTGAAAGGGAGCACCGCGACACGGAGCGCCGCGAACAGGAACGTCCAAACAGGGGCGTGGCTTGGCACGAGGGCGTGGCTCGGCAGAAGGGCGTGGCTCGGCAGTTCGCTGAGGCAATTCGCTAAGGCAGGGCGAGCAAGGAGAGGGCACTGAACCTCGAACAGAAAAAGCACAACACCATGGTGACCACCCGCCAGAAAAATAGGAAATCTTGCAGCTCTGCTCCAGTCATGACTGCGGCAGCCTGCCAGACTGAACCCCAGTTGGTACACGCTGCCACCCAGGTACCGAGATGTAGGATGTGCCCCCCTCCTGCACTGGTATCGGTTGCCAGGGGCGAAGTCGTGTTGGAGCTGTGCTCGGGCAGAGGAACTCCTCCGATTGGTCACTGAACTCAGGAAGGAGGTAACAAGGCTGAGGCCTTTTAGGGAATATGAGAGAGAGATTGACTACTGGAATAACTTACTCTGCTCCCTGTCACAGCCTCAACAGGCAGACAAGCCTTGTACAAAAGAGGACCCCCATCCCATATCCACTCAACGAAGGTAAGTAAAGTGGAAGATGGAGCAGAATGACAACAGGTTTCTGCTTGTCGCAAGCGGCGTTACAATCGGTGCATATCCCCTGTTACTAACGAGGCCCTGCAGGTTCCACTGGAGAATAAATATGAAGGCCTGCACGTGGAACTGACTCCAAGGGCCGACAACTCATACAGCCTGGAAACATCCCCCAGGTTAAGCAAACCAAAGCCACCAATTAAGACAGCTTCTGTAAAGAAGAAGAGGAAGGTCGTTGTCATTGGTGACTCCCTCCTGAAAAGTACAGAGGATCCAATTTGCAGACCAGACCCATTGCATAGGGAAGTCTGTTGCCTACCTGGGGCCTCCGCTGGTGAAAAATTGTCAAGTCCACACATTATTACTCACTACTCATTTTCCAGGTGGGTAATAATGAAAAACCAACTAGAAACCTAAAAGCAACCAAAAAGGACTTTAGAACCTTAGGTCAAATGGTAAAGGGGTCAGGAGCGCGGGTCATATTCTCCTCTATTATAGGAAATGGTGAGGGAAGGAATGGGAGGAGCCAGGAATTGAATGACTGGCTCCAAACCTGGTGCGATGAAGAAAACTTCAGGTTCTTCGACAATGGGTTGGCCTACACGCCAGGCCTGCTGGCACACAATGGGGTACACTTGTCCCATAAGGGCACAATGTTACTCTCTAAAAAGTTAGTTGGACTAATCAAGAGGGCTTTAAACTAGTCTGGAAGGTGGAGGGGGACATCACTTGGCTCAATGGGAATGGCACCTCAGGCTCTGAGGGATGGTCTGGTGGTGAGAGCCCCTGGTCTGTCACCTCAGTGGAAGTGGAGAATAGCACTCCAGGTGGCAGCCAGAATTCAAAGGTTATTGGTGGGTTACAAACCACCGATAGTGGACAGTCAGGACTTGAGCCTATTCCACTTAGGAAAGGGGTGGAAATAACAGCCCAACTGAAGTGCATTTACACTAATGCACGCAGCATGGGACACAAACAAGGGGAGCTGGAAGCCACTGTAAGGCTAGAAAACTATGATGTAATTGCCATTATGGAAATGTGGTGGGACGATTCGCAGAACTGGAGTGCTGCCATGGGTGGCTATAAACTCTTCAGATGGGATAGGCTAGGAAAGAGAGGCAGTGGGGTTGCCCTCTATGTTAGAGAAAGTTTTGATTGTGTAGAACTACAATATGCTAATGATAGGGTTGAGTGCTTGTGGGTTAAAATCAGTGGAACCCACAGTAAATCAGACATAGTGGTGGGAGTCTGTTATCGGCCGCCCAGCCAGGACGAGGAGACCGATGAGCTCTTCTACAAGCAACTGGGAGAAGTCTCGCGATCACTGGCCCTTGTTCTTGTGGGAGACTTCAAACTTCCATATGTCTGCTGGCAGTATAACACAGCAGAAAGGAAACAGTCCAGGAGGTTCATTGAGTGTATGGAAGATAACGTCCTGACATAACTGATGAGTGAACCGACTAGAGAAGGTGCCCCACTGGATCTGCTGTTTGTGAACAGAGAGGACCTTGTGGGGGAGGTGACTGTTGAAGGACGCCTGGGCACAGTGATCACGAGATGATAGAATTCTCAGTTCTTGGAGGAGTAAGAAGGGGGGTCAGCAGAACTGCCACCTTGAACTTCCGGAGGGCAGACTTCAAATTGTTTAGAAGGCTGCTCGATAAAGTCCAGTGGGAGACAGTTCTAAAGGAGCCCAAGAGGGCTGGATGCTCCTCAAGAAGGAAGTTCTGGCTGTGCAAGAGCAGGCCATCCTCGTGTGCCATAAAATGAGTTGGCGGGGAAGAAGGCCAGCTTGGCTTAACAGAGAGCTCTGTGTTGGTCTAAGGAAAAAGAGGAAAATATATGAGCTTTGGAAGAGGAGACAGGCTTCCCAGGAGGACTACAAGGAGCAGGTGAGATCATGTAGGCAAAAAATCAGAAGGGCTAAAGCCCAATGGGAACTCCAGCTGGTTAGTTCAGTGAAAGACAATAAGAAACGTTTCTTCAAGTATATTAACAGGAGCAGGAGGACCAAGGAGAATCTCCCTCCTCTACTGGATGCAAGAGGAATGGTAGTAACAAAGGCAGAGGTACTTAACACCTTCTTTGCTTCGGTCTTTAATAGGAAGGTAAGATGTTCTCTGGGCTCCAAGCCTCCTGAGCCAGAAGGCTGTGAAGATGTACCCTCAATGTTCCAAGAAGACTTGGTTAGAGACCTGCTTGGCCAGTTAAACATCCACAAGTCTATGGGGCCGGATGGGATAAACCCAAGGATATTAAGGGAGCTGGCGGTGGTCCTTGCCAAACCCCTTTCCCTCATCTATCAACAGTCCTGGCTGACTTGGGAAGTGCCACTTGACTGGAGACTGGCAAAAGTAACTCCCATTTACAACAAGGGTCGGAAGGAGGATCCGGGGAATTATAGGCCTGTCAGCTTGACCTCGGTACCGGGGAAAGTCATGGAGCAGATCATATTGAGTGCTATCACACAGTATATGCAGGACAGCCACATGATCAGACCCAGTCAACATGGGTTTATGAAAGGCAGGTCCTGCCAGACCAACCTGATCTCCTTCTATGACAAGATTACCCATTTAATGGACGAGGGAAAGGCTGTGGATGTGGTGTATCTGGACTTCTGTAAAGCCTTTGACACCATTTCTCACAGTATTCTGCTTAAGAAACTGGCTGCCATTGGCCTGGACAGGCACAGCCTCTGCTGGGTAAAGAACTGGCTGGATGGCCGGGCCCACAGGGTGGTGGGAAATGGAGTTACAGCCAGTTGGAGTTTAGTCATGAGTGGTTTTCCCCAGGGTTCAGTGCTGGGTCCAGTCCTGTTCAATATCTTTATTAATGATCTGGACAAAGGGATTGAGTGCACCCTTAGCAAGTTTGCAGATGACACTAAGCTGGGTGGCAGTGTTGATCTGCTTGAAGGAAGGGAGGCTCTGCAAAGAGATCTGGACAGGCTGGATCGATGGGCTGAGGCCAATGGGATGAGGTTCAACAAGACCAAATGCCGAGTCCTGCACTTGGGACACAACAACCCCGTGCAGGGTTACAGCCTGGGGAAGACTGGCTGGAAAGCTGCCTGGAGGAGAAAAACCTGGGGGTGTTGGTTGACAGTTGGCTGAACATGAGCCAGTAGTGTGCCCAGGTGGCCAAGAAGGCCAATAGCCTCTTGGCCTGTATCAATAACAGTGTGTTCAACAGGACAAGGTAGGTGATTGTGCCCCTGTACTCGGCACTGGTGAGGCCACACCTTGAGTACTGGTGTTCAATTCTGGGCCCCTCAGTATAGGAAGGACATTGAGGTATTGCGTGTCCAGAGAAGGGCGACGAGGCTGGTGAAGGGGCTGGAGAACAAGTCCTATGAGGAATGGCTGAGGGAACTGGGGTTGTTTAGCTTAGAGAAGAGGAGGCTGAGGGGAGACCTCATTGCTGTCTACGGCTGCCTGAAAGGGGGCTGTGGGAGAGCGAGTGTTGATCTCTTCTCTCAAGTGACAGGTGATAGGACGAGGGGAAATGGCCATAAGTTGCGCCAGGGGAGGTTCAGACTGGATATTAGGAAGAATTTCTTTACTGAAAGGGTGGTCAGGCACTGGCAGAGGCTGCCCAGGGAGGTGGTTGAGTCACCATCCCTGGAGGTATTTTAAAAAAGGATAGATGAGTTTTTGAGGGACATAGTTTAGCGGATGATGGGTGCAGTTGGACTCAATGATCTCAGAGGTCTTTTCCAACCGGAAGATTCTATGATTCTATGAAATAAAGTTTATTCTAATTGGGTAAGCACTGGTCACCTTGGCTATCTACAGCCAGAGGTAACTGAAGATAAGCCTCCTTTCTTGAAATTGAACATGGAAGACTAAGTTCAGTAGTATGCAATTCATCCACATTAGAGCAGAGCATCTCCCAGTTGTGTTTCCACAACAAGTTTCAAGAACAATCTCTTACTTTTTTACTATAAAAATTACTGTTGAGATGACCAAATAACACTCTAAGTGGTTAAACAACACAAGATAAAAGGTACCCCTTGTGTATATATATATGCATCTTCCTCAAATAGTGCTTTTTTGTAAAAAAATAAATAAGAAAAACAGTTAGACATATGAATATTTTAAACAAAACAAGATAATCTGTTAACTGGCACTAACATTAATTTTACTGTAATAAGTCTCAACTTATATTTACCTTTTAATAGGAAAACAAGAATAATGCAATTTTTAACTGTAAAATGAAATAGCTAAATGCAAAGCAGTGAAACACATTACTGGCCAAGAATTTTTTAGATTAATCTTGACGACAAAATAACTGCCAACTCTGATGTACTGGGTCAAGAAGCTAAATAAAAGCAAAAAATTAATTATAGTTCCTATAGTAAATCAAGCATTTTGTAGTTATAACAACAGACTTTCACTTAGAGAAAGTTTTATGCAGTGGTACTAGGACATTTATACCAGCTGCATACATATTGTACAAGTTAAGGCAAAAATCACAGCTGAAAGGAGTTTAATTTTTCAAGTTTGTAAAAGTCCATGAAATATCCTCTTTAATGCATGGCATTATTCAACACTGACTATTAATCTATTAATCATCAGGAACTGAAGCCACTTTTGGAGAGAAGACAAGAGGGGTCATGAAACACTACAAAAAAAAACCCCAAAACCCACAATAAAGTATCACGAACATCTTTTATATGAAAGCATGGCACCATCCTGAACTAAGAGTTAGCAGCACTCTGTGGCCCAAAAGCAAGTTTACAAACACGGATACAGTATATTTTATATTCTGGAGATAGGGAAAAAGTAGGTATCCAATGCCATTATTATGCATGACATACCCTTATTAAAGCTTCTGTGTTCTCAATTTTATCTCACACAAATTATTTCTACAAGGCTGAAGTGAAAAAAGTGCTTCCCTTCTTCATTGCTTGGTAACACATTAATTGCTTTGGAAATGAAACATCCTACAGCAGAACATCTGAGTTATACACAGTGCAGAACTCAAAGTTTATATATATGACTGTTCTCAGAATCAATATTAAAGTACATTATCAAGTGTAACAGAAGTTGCAGATTTCATTTTCTTCCCCTTTTTTGGGGGGAGGGGAGAGGGAAGAAGGAACACAACATCATTTCTTAAAGAAAAAAGTCTTTATGTAAATACCTACCTGTAACAAGCGAGGAGAACCATGCAATAGACTCTATGTGAGTGGTAAAGCAAGTTCTGGTGTATTGTGAAGCTCATTCACAACTATACCATAACCCATGTCTACTTAAGTCATGTCTACTTGTCTAACAATCATTGGCTTGTCTAACAATCATTGGCCCTTACATACACTTGTCTTATAATCATTGGCTTGGCTCCAAACGCCCTATAATCATTAACTTAACTCTAAATGTTACCTTATCATGCCCCTCCTGCTTGCAATCATTGGCTGAGTTCTAAAGGTACATTAGCATGTTCCTCCTACTTGCTCCTCCTACTTGCAGCTACTGCTATATGCTCGGGTCCGGGTCTCATCCTAGCCTACTTCCTTAAGTTGTTTATCTGTACAGTCACAAGGTCTTCTTGACCTTCTCTTGGGGATTTTCTCACTGCCTCCCTCCTTGTCAGCGTGACTCGGCAAAGTCCTCAGTACTTTTTCATCACAGCCCAGCTCAGCTGATTTCTGTCAGGGCCGATTCACAGAGCTCCTCCTTTGAGCCATGTCCACGCTCCTGCAACCATTCTCCAACACCTACCCACACCACAAAACAAATTATTGACATTTTAGAAATTAGTAATTTGAGTTAAATAATGCTTGCAGTGCAACTGTTTGATAGTGATACAATAATTAGGTCATTCGCAGCTCCTGCATGCAATAACCTATCAAGAAAATCCCTAACTGTTTTCTAATAAGATACAAAGAAACTATGCTTTTGGAATAAGTTAAATTCTGTGCTGAAGCGTCTTTACTAGTGTCATAAAGAGCTTCCTTGACTGCTACAATATAAACACACTGAAGTCCTGGCTGCCAAACTCAGAAATTCAAGTAACATTCTGCTTATAGGACAGAGTATCTAAGAATTTGCCCCTTTCTCCATCCTCTAATCTTAGCACAAATCAGAAAATCAGAAATCAGAAACTGGGGAGCAGGGAGAACACAACACAGACACACACCCATCCAATGTTTTCACTTATATTATTCATTTATTTACAATCTAACAGTAACTGGCCACTCCTTCTCAATAGTAACTTGTAAATAGATTAAAGAAAAAAAATATCGGTTAACTCCATTAGAAGGGAACATGAAAGGAAACAGTAATTTGTTATAGTTAGAAATTATTTTTATATATAATCTTAGATGTGCTGCTGAGATGACATTCCCTTTCAACCTCAAAAAATTACTTCAGCCTGAACAGATGAAGGGTCATGGTTTCTACACAAAAAACAAACAGGCACCACACACACAGACACTTTGGGAGGAGGGGGGGCTGGGGTAAGAAACATGCTCAGGATAGCTCTATCCAAGATGATGAAAGTTTATCCCACTGACTTTAATGGACAAGGTTCTCATTGTTAAGAGATATAGATGATGTACATCCATTTTCTTGCCCCTTTCCAGTAGGCTAAAAACCTAAGCATTTTGTCAACCAATTCTCTTAACAGAAGTTACAGGTCTAGAATTAAAAAATGTCTGTTTGTACGGTGCATGTGGGCTACTCCTTTCTTAGGAATTATGTAACTATAGCATACATTATATATAAAAAAAATAAGAAGCAGTCTTATCCATTACATATTACATAAGCTAATGTCTAACAGTGAGGTATTAAAATAAACAGGAGAGTCTTAAAAGGACATATGTTTTCTTGTGGAATTCCACCTATAAGGAGTGAAAGACTGTAAGAAAATAGCACTGTAATATTTTAATCTGGCTTCCCTTACAATATGATCTAAAAATTACAGCAAATTAATTTCAGGTTCAGCTAAAGTTTGCCTTTTATTAAAGAACCTATCACATAAATAAGCTTTCACTGTAACTTCACTCCAATAACATACTTGCTACTCTAAAACTGAAAAAGCTTGACATGCACAGCCTCAAAACTTATGAAGCTTTCATCACATTGCCTTGACACACTGGGCTATTTAGCACAGCTGAAGATATTACTTAACAAGAAAGGGGCCTTGAATATATCTGTGTAGCCTTCAACATCGTACCAGGTGACAGTTTGGTTGAGGATTATGTACGGAGGAAGAAGAGGAGAGATGGCATATATTTTCAGCTGGTTAGCAGATAAACCTCTTGTCACTACTAAACCTGTTTTTTTAAGCATCTCTTCCAAACATTTTCATTCCCCTCCCCAACCTAGTACCCTTTGCAACCATTTAGTTTCCTATTTGCTGAAGGCAATATAAATTACCAATGGAAAAACACTTGATTGGCAATACCTATCTCAGTTCCAGAGAAAACACTTGCCCTACATACACTACTTCTTATGATGGGGTCTGTCTTCAAGAGATATATGAAAAAAGACCCACTGTGCCACAAAAATTTTTTTAGATATATACGTAAAAATAAATGTTTCAATTCAATTGCATTGTTTATGTCTTTTTAAGAACACAATGAGCTTTTTCCTCCTATGAAAACCTACATGCATTTCAGTCAAGTGTACAAGGCAGACAGAGTGAAAACAAGCCCAGAGAAGTAAGCATGCCATCAAGATGTCCCTACACTGGCTGAGGGCAGGCCTTGCACTAGGCAAGGGAGGTTCTGGGGGTGTCACTATTCCCTCCCACAAGAACGGAGAAGCAAAGGAGGGGACAGGGAACAGCCGAGTAACGGCCAGCCGCAGGGATGCCGCAGCCGCTCACCTTGCAGCTCAGCCAAACTAGGCCGGGTGAGCTTTTTTCCCAGCTCTGCAACCATGTGGGGGTAGTGGTCTATCCAGGGCACAAGCGTCCATGGTGTTGTCGAGTCCACGAAGTTCACTCGAAACCTGCCTTTGGCTTCCTCACTGCTCTTCCCCAGCATGCTACCTTCCCTGATCACCTTTTTGTCTGCTTCTGCTAGATGGCTGGAGCCCTCAGTGACCAGGTCCACCTGGAAGCGGCTCTGGCTCGGCATGGGACTCAGCGATCTGCTCAGCACATTGTCGACTGCCATGGCCGGTTCTGCACCTCCTGTTGCCGCATCCTTGTTGTCCAAGTACGGCTCTTCACTCACAGTCCTAAATTCAGTAACCCTCTTCTGCTCCACAGAACCGGGCTGCTTCCCCTCCTCAAGAGACTGAGGACAAGACGCAACAACAACCCTTGGTGCTCTGAACTCCCTTCGCGACGACAGCTCCGGTGCTTTAAACCGCGAACCAGTGCTCAGGACAGAACTGCATCAGAGACAACGCAAGGCCCTGCGTACGCCTCGCCCCCGCCGCAGCGCCAAGTGGTGATGCTACCAGTACAGCCACCACCGCTCTGGAGAGAGGTGCTAGCACACACTCCCTCTTCCTCCCTCTCTGCAGCTACTCTTCACTCACTCTAGCTTTCCTCTTATCAAAGTCTTGTTTCATTAGCTTTCTCTCGCGCTGCCTCGACCTCCTGAGTCCTCCTGTTACGTGAAGACACGTCCCCGCAACTCACACAGCGTCCGCTGCAGAGCTTTAAAATCACGGTTCCCCTGGGCGGGGAAGGAAGAGGTTTCAAATGCCTCACTCTATCCGGCTTTTCCACCTGATCCCTGGTCCGTAGAGGCAGGAACTTGGATGCAAATCCGGCCAGTATCGCCTCACCTCGCTCTCTTCCCTGCTCGGGAGGAGGTGAGGTGCTGGGGGCTGGCGAGGCCGCCAGCATCGCCTGCTCCCAAGACTGCTCGCTTCTTACTAAAGGGGCAAAAGTGACTCCCGAGCCCAGCGGCAACTCCTCACGACTGAAACTATGGTTGCTAGCACATCAGACTAGCGCGTGTGGGTTAGTGTTTCTGTTTTTTGGTTCCATTAAATTGTTTTTCCTAATTATGTGATTTTTTTAAGGTTTCTTCACCTTTATCTAGCAAAGTCTGAATGCCAATGTCTGTTTTCTAGCTCACCTCATCTCTGTATGTTTTGTTTAAATTCACAACAAATTTGGTGACATAATCCAACAGAATATGATTGGAGTTTTAAAACAAATATTTTTGTTTGCTTGGGGTTGTTTGGGGTTTTTTTTTTTAACAGTCACTTAGAGGAAGTATTTAAATTTTAGGGATATATGTGTGCATAAAAGAAATGAGAATGCTTAAGTAGATTCAAAAGATAGGGACACTGATCCTTTCATGAGTGTTTCCCATTCAAACACTATTCTACAAAAGAACAAAACCCATATACTTGAGAATTCTTTGAGAAATTCCTTGATGGATCCCAAAACCCCTGAAAGTAACAGATTAGAAAAATCGGGATGCAGGAAAATTTCATAATATGAACATGAATATTCATGAGTGAGCTAGAAAATAAAAGGTTAAACCAAGGTGAAATTTTCTCTTTGATCAATGGATAAGAACTAAGAACTTGAAAAACAGTGAATGATAAAGAGAAAGTCTGAATAAAAGATTTTGGTTCAGAATTGAAAGCAAATGGAACTAGAATAACAGATCACATGGAAAGGAAATCCTCCACTTTACATTTTGTATAAGTAGGCATAAACATCGCATGATCAATACCTGCACAGAATTTATCATATGTTGTGGCGGATAAGGCACGGACCCCCGATGCAGGTTCAAAATGAAGTCCGAATCCGAATCGTTTATTTGTAACACAAATTGCTCTTTTATAACAATCTTTTTGAAAAGTCATTGTCCACACGCCAATTTAACATCAGTGATTGGGTTACAACACTTGTACACACACTTTGAGCTGTTTCTTAATTGGAAGAACAAATTCTGTTTTTCTTTACCTAATCCCTTCTGATAAACTGCTCCGGACTTTCCACTACTTCAAGGTTGTCCAATTCTCAGCTCATTATCAAACTCTGTCAAGGCCTCTGTGTTATTCTCTGTGTTACTTCCCAGGCTTTAACCCTACAATATGTTAAGGTGTTTGGAAGCAATCATGGTTTGGAAATGGTTATTAGTAATTTCTGTCAATTTCCTGTATAAATATATAAAATATATAATATATAAATATATATTATAAATATATAACATGTATAATGTATCTAACTATGTAAAAGCATGAAAGAGGAGAGAAGCAACTTGTGAAATCCCATACTTACAATATACTCGGTGATGACTGAATTCTTTAATGCATTTAGCTATTATAAATCAAACAACATTCTATATACAGCTGCGTATGTATTGGCTGCATTTGCAAGGCCTACAGTCTGCTTAATGTCAGTTCCTCTTTTGTCTTTGTTTACGCATGCAATACAATACTCAAGCATTTAAACTGTGCCACAATTCTACATTTTTAGAATCACTGATCAGGTAGGCCTCAGTCATACCAAGGAAAGCCAAAACACCAGTACAAACAAAACAGGCAAATGGAACCCTTGCACTTTAAACTTCAAGAAGGGTTTCCTGGTACACAGAAGAAGGAATCATAGAATCATAGAATCATAGAATCATAGAATCATAGAATCATCTGGGTTGGAAGAGACCTCCAAGATCATCAAGTCCAACCCTTTGTCCAACATCCTCATGATTACTAGATCATGGCACTAAGTGCCATATCCAGTCTTATTTTAAAAACCTCCAGGGATGGTGAATCCATCACCTCTCTGGGCAGGCCGTTCCAATGCCTGATTACTCATTCTGTGAAGAACTTTTTCCTGAATGCCAGCCTAAACCTTCCCTGGCAGAGTCTAAGTTTGTGCCCTCTTGTTCTGTTGCTGGCTGCCTGGGAGAAGAGATCGACCTCCACCTGTCTACAACCTCCTTTCAGATAGTTGTAGAGAGCAATGAGGTCACCCCTGAGCCTCCTCTTCTCCAGGCTAAGCAACCCCAGCTCCCTCAGCCTCTCTTCATAGGACTTGTGCTCAAGTCCCTTCACCAGTTTCGTCGCTCTTCTCTGGACCCGCTCCAGCCCCTCAATATCTTTCTTGAACTGGGGGGCCCAGAGCTGAACACAATACTCAAGGTGTGGCCTCACCAATGCTGAGTACAGGGGAAGGATCACTTCCCTCGCCCTGCTGGCCACGCCATTCTTGATGCAGGCCAGGATGCCATTGGCCTTCTTGGCCACCTGGGCACACTGCTTGCTCATGTTTAGCCTCCTGTCAATCAGTACTCCCAGGTCCCTTTCTGCCTGGCTGCTCTCCAGCCACTCTGTCCCCAGCCTGTAGCGCTGCATGGGGTTGTTGTGGCCAAAGTGCAGGACCCGGCACTTGGCCTTGTTGAACTTCATCCTGTTGGACTCAGCCCATCTCTCCAGCCTATCAAGGTCCCTCTGCAGAGCCCTCCTGCCTTCCGGCAGGTCGACACTTCCTCCCAACTTGCTGTCATCTGCAAATTTGCTGATGATGGACTCAATCGCCTCATCTAAATCATCAATGAAGATGTTAAACAGAACTGGACCCAACACTGATCCCTGAGGGACACCACTGGTGACCGGCCGCCAGCTGGACGCAGCTCCGTTCACCAGCACTCTCTGGGCCCGGCCATCCAGCCAATTCTTAACCCAGCTGAGAGTGCACCTGTCCAAGCCATGGGCTACCAGTTTATCCAGGAGTATGCCATGGGAGACAGTGTCAAAGGCTTTGCTCAAGTCCAGATAGACTGCATCCACAGGCTTCCCTTCATCCACCAGGCGGGTTACCTGAACATAAAAAGAAATCATGTTGGTCAGACAGGACCTGCCCCTCATAAAGCCGTGCTGGCTGGGTCGGATCCCATGTCCATCCTGAAGGTGCTGTGTGATTGCACTCAGGATGATCTGTTCCATAACCTTGCCAGGCACTGAGGTCAGGCTGACAGGCCTATAGTTGCCCAGGCCCTCCTTGCAGACCTTTTTGTGGATATCATAGAATCATAGAATCATAGAATGGTTTGGGTTAGAAGAAACCTTAAAGATCATCTCGTTCCAACTCCCCTGCCATGAGCAGACACCTTCCACTAGATCAGGTTGCTCAAAGCCTCATCCAACTTGGCCTTGAACACTTCCAGGGAGGTGGCACATGAATCCATGAGACAGATCCTTACAGAAATGAAAGAAAAGGACAAGGTGTAGAGTTCTTAGGCAGAGTTTGTGATGTGCACCCATCTATTGCAGCATTGTGGAGAGACTTACTGAAACCTGGCTCACTGAAAGCAGATATGAGCCTGACAAAAGCAAGCTGCTTAGGCCTTGAGTGGGAAAATACTGAGCTAAGTGAAAAAATACTGACCAGCAAGGTCAGGGGGCCCTTGTTGTGCAGTAAAGCTTAGGCAAGGGAGATAACAGGATGTCTCCCACAGGACCAGATGGATTTCTAAAACTACAGGAATGTATGTGACGCTTATGCAGTGATAAAGTCTGTAACCAATAAGGAGCTAAAGTTTTGCAATATGTATAACCTAATTATCGTACGACCAATAATGAGCCTGAGCTTTGCAATATGTATAACCTAATTATCGTGGCTATAAAAGTGATTGTAACACGACCAATAAACGAGTTCCACTGATGAACCATCTGGTGTCGGTGACTCCCTCCGTCTTCAACAAAATGGTGACCCCGACGTGCCCCGTTGCTAAAGAAAACGGGGGAGAACACCATCGGTGGACGGAGTTGGGTTGGGCTCTGAAGCAGCCAGAGCGGTGCTCAACGCCATTGGAAAAGGCAGGAGCAGCACCCCCAGGGATCATAGAGGTGGTACTGGGCCATACGTGCTACCGGAGCCGGAGGACCGCAACAGCGCTGAAATGGATCGGCAAGTAGCATACGATTTATTTTTAGCTAACATAGAAAAACGAGGATCAAAGAGCTGGACTCCGGATCTGTCCTGACAAAGGAGGGGACGCTGCAACGTGAGCTGACTTTGGAAGGGTGCAATGGCCATAAACAGGTACCTGGTGCAGGATAGAAAAATGGAAAAAGAAGCAGCTCTTAGTCTCCTAAAGTGCTTTTTATAAAAGCGTGGTATAAAGGATTCTATTGAATCATGGAATAAAGAGGAGGGTTTTTTTTTTCACAAACTCCGCTAGTGCTTTTGAAGCAGAAGAGGGATGAACTTTTGGGACTTTGTATATCACTAATATGGGAGAAGAGCTATTTACTGCTTGTAACACAACTTGGAGAACTGTGATTAATGCCTTGCAAAAGTTAAAAATAGAATCAAAAGTGGCCGCTGCAGCTGTGCAGGGAGTAACAGCCCCTTTATCTACAACCACAGCTGCTCCACCGTCTCGCAGCCACAGTCGTATTGAAGTACTTTTGTTGCTATTAAGGGTCAATCGAGCGATAAGATGTGTGACTCTGTTAATGATTTATTAAGAGTTAATGATATGTCTAATGAAGCAGAAAAAACAAGCAACGTGCCATCAGCCGCGAGCGATGTTCATGCTTCGGCGGCCGGAAGTGAACTGACAGACAATACGGAAGGAACTGCAGTGACACCAGTGATGATGTAAGAGTGGGAGGAGCCAGATGTTGCAAGAAGTTATACCCACCCTGGCCTCCTCCCCCTGAAGCGGTTTGTTTAACAGGAGACAACTCATCTGAAGATGAAGCACAGCCACAGCATGAAACAATAATTCCACGAAGTAGCAAGTTACAAGATCTCAAGAGGCAAATGGAGGAAGCTACGAATGCTCTACATCACAGAATGGAACAATCGTTGTCGACATTTGCATCACATGCGAGGACTGAAAAATCTGTCCAGGAACTGGCTGAAAGTACTACAAAGCTTTCAGCATCACCTTTTGGTGGTATAGGTAAAGGGTTATGTCCATCACCCGTATGCAGACAGTTCTGTGATTCTGCAAAATCTGGTAGGTAGTCAGGTGTAATCCAAGATGCCATATTAGAGGAAGATTGGCATCCAGCAGGTAACCTAACTTTTCCTGTATTATTTAATCAACATGGTAATAGTTACGAGCAGCATGATTTGGAAAATTTTACAACAAGTTAAAAAGACTGTGCAGGAGAATGGGATAAAGTCTGAAGCCATTAGGGCTGAGTTAGATTGGATTTTTACAGCAGATGTTAATTTGCCATATGATTGTCAAAATTTAGCTAAATTGTTATCTCCTTAAAAGGGGCCACAACAGGAGAAATTGTTCAGCTAAAAATAAGAGACATAAGGGCTTTAAGGTTAAGGGACATGCTGTGTTTCAGAATAACCTTAAACTCACCTCTAGGGTATAAGAGAAGGTAGTATAGTAGTAGAGTTATATAACTGTAAGGAATGAACATTAAGACAACCAATCAATAAGACCTATGTGAACAGAGTAGCAGTATCATGTTATAGAGGTAAAGTAGAGAAAATTTTTGCAAACATGGGGAATTAAGCATGTAACAGGTATTCCGCATTTTTCCACAGTTCAAGTGATTGTGGAATGAGCATATAGAACTATTAAAGAATACCTTGCAAAGCAGAAAGATGTAACAGAATTAGATCCGCAGATAAGGTTAAGTAAAGTGCTTTTTACACTTAATTGTTTAATTATCTTAGTTTGGTAGCAGCTTTAGAGCAAGCATCTGTAGTAATTCATAATAGTGGTGTGAAAATGTAAGCTACACCTGAAATACAATTGTGTTATAAGAACCCTAAGACAGAATTATGGGAGGGACCAAGCCTGTTGCTATTTACTGGTTGTGGTTATAGTTGTGTTTCCACAGATCAAGGTCCCTTATGGATTCCCAGTAAATGGACACGCCCAGCAGTCGGGTCAGTCAACCGAACACGAGAGCCACAGCAAAGAGTAATAAGCATTCTACTTTAACAACTTCAAACAGAAATTAACACATCAAGCAAGAGGTTTCGCCCACGATATGTAATTGTGAACGTACTTGACTGACAAGGACTGAGAGGGGCTTGAGAATTTGAATTCTGTTATTGCTGTTAATTGTGATTGCAATTGTGTATATTGTAATTGTGCTTTGAATCTTTTATTAGAGTATGGAGTTTGTGCCAATAGGTTGATAAGAAATAGTCACGTAGCAGCAACTGAAGGTAGTCTTTGTACTGCACATTTTCAGCAGAATTTTGAGGATTTTTATATAGCAGCAGGTATCATATATAATCAGATACATTTTTATCATTTTGCATCAGGAAGTGGTTTTCGCCAAGCTCAAGCAATTTGGTACTTAAAACTTGCCATCCAGCAAGTTAAACAACCCAAGAAGTCAAGATTGATTGCTTTACAATGTGGACCCAATTGATTCAAATTAAAGGAAACAGATGATGTTCTTGGAAATTGATTCTCAGTTTGGTATTACAGGCTGGCTAAGAACACTCCTGATCAAAGGTATGTGTTGTTTAAATCTGTCTGATCACTCAACATCAATACACAAACAAATAACAGAAATGCAAACACACTTAAAAGACTTTAGCTTACAGACCCATTATGAGAATGATTGGCCAATATTGGATTTGGACCCTGGGTATCAGAATTGTTGAAACAAGGACTAGTCATATTAATTATAAATTTTGTCACCTTACTGATTCTCCCTTGTATGTTTAAATGTTTGCAGAATGAACTTGAAAAACCTAGTGCAAAATATGTTACAAAGCCACATTGCCTTAAATAAAGAAAACGGGGGAATTGTGGAGAGACTTACTGAAACCTGGCTCACTGAAAGCAGACAGGAGCCTAACAAAAGCAAGCTGCTTAGGCCTTGAGTGGGAAAATACTGAGCTAAGTGAGAAAATACTGACCAGCAAGGTCAGTGGGCCCTTGTTGTGCAGTAAAGCTTAGGCAAGGGAGATAACAGGATGTCTCCCACGGGACCAGATGGATTTCTAAAACTACAGGAATGTATGTGACGCTTATGCAGTGATAAAGTCTGTAACCAATAAGGAGCTAAAGTTTTGCAATATGTATAACCTAATTATCGTACGACCAATAATGAGCCTGAGCTTTGCAATATGTATAACCTAATTATCGTGGCTATAAAAGTGATTGTAACACGACCAATAAACGAGTTCCACTGATGAACCATCTGGTGTCGGTGACTCCCTCCGTCTTCAACACAGCGTAAGGTAATGATAAATCCTGGCATTGAAGAAAGTTCAAACCAATGACAAGGAGAACAGAAGACTCAAGAATAGGAAAAAGATGGATGATGAAAATACAGCCTGCTCAGAACTCAAAGCATCAATGGAATTAAGAAATCACGTTCAATGGGAAACAGAAAAGAGTAAGAGTAAAATGGACCAAGCCTTCATAAAGGTCCTGGGACTGCACATGACCTTTGAGAAGAGTGGGGATCTGTAACAGTAAAATAGAATAGAAGGCACTTCCTGATGGGACTGACAAATACAATGTGATTCATAGCAAAATTACACTTCAAAAGAAAAAGTTATGAAGAATATTCACTTTAAGCTCTTAATTAAATATTTCCTAATATAGTGCTACTTTAACATAATAGAGTCTGAACAAAACATAATAACATAACACAATAAATTAATGAATTGTTCTAGTACATGGTAAGATTATTTTACCACACAGTATTACAATTTTTTTTCATTACGAAATGGAACTCAGAATTTGTGGAGGGTTTCAGTGTCCTATCAAAGATTAAAAAGAACTACTGAAAAATACAAATTAGGTTTTGATAGTTTAAAAAATTGAGAAAATTGATTACTTTTTATTTATATATGCATAATACATATTTATATGCACATGCACTTCACTTGAGAAAACATCAGAAACAGTTGGCTCAATGGCTTACCATTATCAGAGATACCATTCATCATCAGACATTGTTATAGGAGAGTCCCAAAAGACCCTCTCGCCAAGTTGCAAGGTTCAGACTGGATCCATTTGCTGTCTAAACTTCCTCTCAGAGAGGAGTCTAGGTGCAGCTGGATCCAGGTTTAGCCCCCAACTGTAATGAAGAGTTCAGCCCCTGGGTTCTGCCACAGAATCTGGTTTATTTTCAGCTCGAACTGGGTGCCTCCAGAGGAGCACGCCCTGAATGATGGAATCCCCAGGCAATTATACCCTTACAATCTAAAATCCACCCTCCTCCATGCAGTCTTTACTCGCTGTCCACGCGGCAGCTGGTCCAGTGATATTTTGGGGGCTGGGGTCTCCCTGCTCCTTATTTGGTTTTTTATTATGTTTTCTTTGCGTTATATTCTTGTGGAATCAATGGATTCCTTATAGATAGCACTCCAACACCTTAAATCATTGTGTTGTTAAATAACTTGCTAAATCTTGTATGCCAGTCTTATAGAAGTTGTCAAATTCAGTTAGATTTAAGATCTACCACTCTTCATAAGTTCTAACATGCAGGTTAACAAGAGTGGGAACCTGAGTAGGCATTGCCAGAGAGATTCATGTGTGCTATGTGGTTCTGCACTGCAAGATTTTTTCCTTCCTTTCTACTACTTAATATGGCTAAACAATTAAAGATATCAGATCTCTCTTTGCTCAGATCTTTCTTTTCTTACATCATATTACTAGTTAAAAGGATACCTGGAGTTTATAAACTCTTTTTGGGGACAGTGTAGAAGTTCATGAATTCTAGATCCAAATTCTGAATGCAGCAATGGTGATGACTTCAATGGAGCACAGAGAAAGGTTTTGATGACAGAGGCATTATGATTGGCCAATTTCTGGTTCTGGAGTCTTCCATGTCCTCAAATGACCAACTGTAACCATATGTTATGAACCAGGGTAACCTGATTCTTGAGCAGAGGTGGAAAATGAAGCAGAAAAATGCAAACCTAACCTGACCAGGGTGAGCCCCATTCATTCAGTGCCTGTACTGTAATAATTATGGAAGCCATTGCCATCTCCTAGTGTAGTCCCAAAGCTCCCGTAACTCTTTTTATTTAATAAATGAAGAAAATCAACTATGATCACCTTCAAAATAGTTCCCTTCTAAGTTCACACACAGCTGCATATGATGCTGCAGAGGTTCTAAGCAATTCCACAGATCATTTTCTGAAGGCTGTTGAGGATCTCTGTCATTTTTGCTTTCACATCTTCTACTGACAAAAAAAAATGGGTTCCTTTGAGCATCAACTTGATCTTTGGGAAGAAGGAGCCAGGTCTGGCGAATAGGGTGGGTACTCAAGCACAGTGATGTTATTAGCTAAAAACTGCTTCACAAAGTGTTGTGGGCTGGTGCACACCATTTTCCAACCAAGAGTAAGAAAACATCTATATTTAAACACGTGTCCACTCATACTGAGTGAAGTGATCGAGTTGAGCCTTGTCTCACTGTGACAGGTTAGAACATGTTCTATAACCATCTCTTTGTTTCTCTCCCTCCCACTCTTGATTCCCAAGTTATAGAGTTAGTCTTGGGTTTTCTTGTGTCGAACCTTGTATAATACTACCAGGACTCACATAAAACGTAACTATAGGCAGCCAAGTCTTCCTCCTCTTTTGCTTGTAAGGACTAAAACTTGTTAATGAAAGCACACACACACTACTCTCTAGAGCAGGGGTGTCAAACTCATGGCCCACGGGCCAAATCCGGTTCTCTACCTTGTTTTATCCGGCCCAGCACCTTGTTTCTACCCGGCGGCAGCACTGAGCTCCCTGCTCCTATGCTCCTGCCAACACGCTGGTCACATGTGTGACACGCGTTACACTGCAGGAGCAGGAGAACGGCGGGAGCCATGAGTTTGACACCTCTGCTCTAGAGTCGCAAGCACACGCACATTCACAGATCCTTTGAGTACTGGCATGGCCCCTCTGTCCATCTGATACTGCTGCCTGAATCCTGAGCCCTCTTACCCGCTTTATGGATTTCATACTTTCTGGCTGGTCCAGCTTGATACTACTAGCAAACATGCATGCACTCACATACTCATCTCACAGGCACTGCACACTTGCGGGTCTCTTCAAATACCAGCATAGACTCTCTGCCCACCTCATTCCCCTGCCCAGACCTGAGGCCTCCTACACCCTAGCTTGAAGTTTGCTAGAGCATTACACACATATACACACCAGATTTGGGGAAGATATAGACACTCACCCCTCTCTCCCCCCAGCAGCTGGCATCAGGCACACAGGCTTGTAACCTGTGGTCCCATTCCAACCACCTCACTTACCTCATTTTCCCCAGTAGCTGTGCCTGGGACACATACTGGTCCTATTCCAGTGGCTGGAGCAAAACACCTTATCTACTCCAGTAGCTGATACCACAGGTCCGGGGCACCTACACCCCTGATCTGACTCCAGTAGCTATCCCAGTATCCACTCACACCAGTTCTCCTAGTAGCCAGCATTAGCACACACATGGGATAATGACATTACACAGAGAGATAGTTAAGAAAGGATTTAATAAGAAGATAGGACACACTGCTCAGTCAGACAAACTCACCTTACATATGACCGACCCCTTTTATACCCCTTTCTGTCTATCTGCTCATTGTTCCTCCCCAATTTTCTTCCCTTAAACATTCCTTCATAAATTTTTTATAGTCCCGCAGAACCCCCTGAAATATCCCAAACACATGTATTTCTCCTGTTTCCCTCTTCTTATTGTTACAAAGTCCAGGTTGGTCTTCTCCAAAGCTATGCCTGCAGTTTCTTAATGGCCTATTAATTAATAACTGGAGACTTTTGGTCCTTGACATTGTCTCCAATTGTTTGTATACAAGGTTTGTGTTTGTTTATTGCTTCTCCCTTCACTACTTATCTCCTCTTGCATTGAAAAGATCCTTGATCAGATAACCTTTAAGGGAGGGAAAGACGCCCTCTCCTTCCACGTATCCTTACAACAAATGTTAGTTCCAGGTCCTTTCTGTAGCTTATTAAGATATGTTGGCAGTGTTGGGAGTTGGACTAGATAATCTTCAAAAGTCCCTTCCAACTCAAACCATTCTGTGATTCTGATTCTATAAGTGGCTGTATAATTTATTGTATTCCTGAACAATGCTATATAGTGTGGTCGAGTGCTCTTTTTTTTTTTTTTGGTTTTGGGTATTTTTGTATGTGCTCTTGAAGGCTTTAAATGGTGAGGTAGTGACTCACTTCCATCCATTCAAAGAACTGATCATTAACCTATGAAAATAATTGCACCAAAGCATTTTTAATAACCATATCCTCATATTTTATGTGGGGTAGAATCCAATCATTTTTCTGCTTATTCTGAGAAATATTTTCAAACTTCTTTCTTAGGATAAGTTCAGGGTGACTTGAATGAGTGGCCATTGGGAGAGCTAAGGAAATTTAATGTTGATGAAACTTCACTGGAAGAAATAATATGTACTGTACATATATGCTACTTCTAAGTCAATATGAACCAAAGAAAAAGAATTCTAAATGCTGCTAAAATAGCAGAATGAACCCCCCATCATTGTGCAGCAGTGGTTAAAAAAGGAATAAAACCACAGTAAAATGTCACTCATCTTCATTTGAAATAAGATAGATAGTTTTGATTACTCTGCCTAAAAAAAAAATACAGAAGTTTTCAGTTTTAAAGGAATAAAAATATTTAGAGTTGGGGAAACGAGAAACTAAAAAGTCTGGGGTTCTTTAGAGAGGTCAGATAGAAAGGAATTTAGTAGATGTGTGCAGAATAATGAAAGGCCATGGAAGAGAGAAAATAGAGACCTGATGTCTACCTTTTGAATAAAATAGGACAATCAATTACATGAAAAGGTAATGTTTTTAGCATAAGGCATAATTAACTCAATACAAATTCCGTATACTTAACTAGGTGGGAAAAAAGGATTAGCCATTTAAATGACCAATGAAAGCATCAGCAGTTTCCAGGGAGAATAAAAATTTAAATATCTATATCTGTTTGTGTCAATGTATAAGGCGAAGACTAGAAAGAATTTCTCCCCAAATTACTGCTCTGGATTTCTTCATGCTTGCTCCTGAAATATCTGGCAATGGCCACTGTTAAAGACTAGGTTTCACAGTTTCACAATATCATAAGTTTGGAAAGGACCTCCGAGATCATCGAGTCCAACCTATAACCTAACACTAACACCAACAGTAACACCTTGGCTTTTGGAGCCAAGCCAATGATTATAAGACAAGTGTATGTAAGGGCCAATGATTGTTAGACAAACCAATGATTGTTAGACAAGTAGACATGAGTTAAGTAGACATGGGTTATGGTATAGACGTGAATGAGCTTTGCAATAAACCAGAACTTGCTTTACCACTCACATTGAGTCTATTGCATGGTTCTCCTAGTTCGTTACAAGTGGCGCCTGAACAGGGATTCCCAAGCCCTGTTCTTCACCGGACAGCGAGATCGGAGAAGCACTGGTAGCAGCGACCAGGGAGCAGAAGATCAATGGACGTCGCTGCAACGCGCCTGATCCGTGCTTGAACCCAGGGAGCAGAAGATTGGATGGACCTGTCCCGATTGGTGCTTGAAATCCAGGACGACTGGGAGGGTTCGCCGCAACGCACCTGATCCGTGCTTGAACCCGGGGAGCAGAAGATCAGAAGGACCTGTCCCGATCTGTGCTCGAAACCCAGGACGACTGGGAGGGTTCACCGTCCGAATCGAAGCTACCCAGGAAAAAGGCTGCATTTCACCGGACCGGATAATTAAGAGGGGTCCACGGAGCGCACAGTGGAAAAAGAGGTAGCTTTCGAACTTTTAAAATGCTTTTTAGAAAAGCAGGGAGTAAGTCAGTTGAAAGACTTGGCTGGGCTACTCACATTCGGAAAAACTAAAGGGCATTTTAGCAGCCCTGAAAGTTTGTTTGAAGTAGAAGACGGATGAACTTTGGGACTTTAAATATCACTAATATAGGAAAAGAGCCATTTACTGCTTGTAATACAACTTGGAGAACTGTGATTAATTCCTTGCACAAGTTAAAAATAGAATCGAAAGTGGCCGCTGCAGCTGTGCAGGAAGTAACAGCCCCTGTATCTACAGCCACAGCTGCTCCACCGTCTCGCAGCCACAGTCGCATTGAAGTATTTTTTTTGGTGCTATTAAGGGTCAATCGAGCGATAAGACGTGTGACTGTTATTGAGCTATTAAGAGTTAATAATATGTCAAAGGAAGCAGAAAAAACAAGCGACATGCCATCAGCCGCGAGCGATGTTCACGCTTCGGCGGCCGGAAGCGAACTGACAGACAATACGGAAGAAACTGCAGTGACACCAGTGATGATGTAAGAGTGGGAGGAGCCAGCTGTTGCAAAAAGTTATACCCACCCTGGCCTCCTCTTCCCCCCCGAAGTGGTTTGTTTAGCAGGAGACAACTCATCTGAAGATGAAGCACAGCCACAACATGAAACAATAATTCCACGAAGTAGCAAATTACAAGATCTCAAGAGGCAAATGGAGGAAGCTATGAATGCTCTACATCACAGAATGGAACAATCGTTGTCGACATTTGCATCACATGCGAGGACTGAAAAATCTGTCCAGGAACTGGCTGAAAGCACTACAAAGCTTTCAGCATCACCTTTTGGTGGTATAGGTAAAGGGTTGTGTCCATCACCCGTATGCAGACAGTTCTGTGATTCTGCAAATCCAAGATGCCATATTAGAGGGAGATTGGCATCCGACAGGTAACCTAACTTTTCCTGTATTGTGTAATCAACATGATAATAGTTATGAGCAACATGATTTGGAAAATTTTACAACAAGTTAAAAAGACTGTGCAGGAGAATGGGATAAAGTCTGAAGCCATTAGGGCTGATTTAGATTGGATTTTTACAGCAGATGTTAATTCGCCACATGATTGTCGAAATTTAGCTAAATTGTTCTCTCCTAAAAAGGGCCACCACAGGAGAAATTGTTCAGCTACTGTGTGGTGTGATCATTGTCAAAAAAAAATAAAAAGAAGTACCTTTAGGATACCCTTAGGAGTGGTAATTTACAATGACACAATGTTATAAAAGAAAAATGGGGGAGATCTGGGAAATATGTATGGCTTTAAGGCCAACGGCTTTAAGAATAAGAGACATAAGGGCTTTAAGGTCAAGGGACATGCTGTGTTTCAGAATAACCTTAAACTGACCTCTAGGGTATAAGAGAAGGTAGTATAGTAGTAGAGTTATGTAACTGTAAGGAACTAACATTAAGACAACCAACCAATAAGAGCCGTGTGAACAGAGTAGCAGTATCATGTTATAGAGGGAAAGTAGAGAAATTTTTGCAAACATGGGGAATTAAGCATGTAACAGGTATTCCGCATTTTTCCACAGTTCAAGTGATTGTGGAATGAGCATATAGAACTATTAAGGAATACCTTGCAAAGTAGAAAGATGTAACTGAATTAGATCCACAGATAAGGTTAAGTAAAGTGCTTAATTATCTTAGTTTGGAAGCAGGCTTAGAGCAAGCATTCATAATAGTGGTGTGAAGATGCAAGCTACGCCTGAGATACAGTTGTGTTATAAGAACCCTAAGACAGAATTATGGGAAGGACCGAGCCCGTTGCTATTTACTGGTCATGGTTATAGTTGTGTTTCCACAGATCGAGGTGCCTTATGGATTCCCAGTAAATGGACACACCCAGCAGTCAAGTTGGTCAAGCAAACACATGAGAGTGACAGCAAAGAGTAATAAGCATTCTACTTCAACAACTTTGAACAGAAATTAACAAATCAAGCAAGAGGTTTCGCCCACGATATGTAATTGTGAACATACTTGATCGACAAGGACTGAGGGGGGCTTGAGAATTGAATTCTGTTATAGCTATTAATTTTGGTCGCAATTGTGTATATTGTAATTGTGCTTTGAATCTTTTATTAGAGTGTGGAGTTTGTGGCAATAGGTTGATAAGAAATAGTCACGTAGTAGCAACTGAAGGTAGTCTTTGTGCTGCACATTTTCAGCAGAATTTTGAGGATTTTTATATAGCAGCAGGTATCATATATAATCAGCTACATTTTTATCATTTTGGATCAGGAAGTGCTTTTCGCCAAGCTCAAGCAATTTGGTCCTTAAAATTTGGTCTATTGCATGGTTCTTCTTGCTTGTTACACTGGGCTAGAATCTTCTTACCCTTTGGAGTTAGACGAGACGCATCTGGGTCAAGCAGGCCAGGTGCCGTTAAGGTTTCTCCATGATCGTAGAAATATTCATTCATACTTCTGTTAGAACATCAGTTCTGCCATTACTTTGCTAATTTGACAATTATTTCTATTTAGGTAGAACATTACTGTACTGATTTTCTCGTTCCAATAGGAGAGCCGCTGTTTTCTTGTTTTACCAAATGAAATAAGTAAATACCTAATATATCATTTTTGGTGCACATTACTCCACTCATTCCTTGGTGCTCTGTCAATAGATTGATGAAATGTAGGCATGTCTGACATTTAGCAACTATATACAAATAAATAATCTTGTCAATTTATGAACCATGGTATCTTGGTACTAAAGTAGAAAGTTTAAAAGTCTAAGACCAAAAGTTATGGTTCATAATACAGTCTAAATTTTTGCAGTCATTGCTGTCTCTCTTTCTGTACTATTCAGATCCACCGAGATTCACATTTTTAATCTGGCAAATTTTATATTGAAAAGTAAACATCTCACAGTTGAAGACACTCTTGATTTTGCTACCTGCATTTTGACTTGGAGATGAGTCAAATTTCAGCATTATTTTTTACCAGTGGAGTCATACTGCAACTATTAGGAAGAACACAGTATTGAGAAAAAACATTGATTATGCTGCCTAATTTTTCCATTACTCTATCTTGAAGTTGTTTCCATTCTAACTTGCATTTATGCTGTGCTGAATTCCTTGACTAATTTGTTATTTAAAAAAAAACAAGATCAGAAAATTTATTTTCATGCTATTTTAGTCCCACCCTATCTATGAAATATAATGCCCTCTATTCATATCTTTTACAGGTTTTCAGACTAGCTTGGTAGTAATTTTTTTTGCCTAATTCTGAATCTTGTTAGTATGCATAAGTTAATGTCTTTATGACAGCTTTATTTTCCTAAGATTTTTTTTTCTAAATGCAAAATATTTTTTTCTTTGCAACAGCAATTTTTCAGATGTAGCTGTAACAGTTCATCACAATACACTAACCAAAACATGTACCTGTAATGAATAGGCACTATTGCTTAACAGGGAAGAGAAAACATCAACGCTTTTGCATTAAAACTTTGCCTAGGAAATGGGAAATGAAAAACTCCTTTTTTATGTCCTGGAAAGTAGAGATTCTTTAGTTAAATATGATTTAATTCTGAAAGTTACTCTGATTTAGACAATACAGTATTGGAAAATTATATATATACAAAAATGGTATAAGCAAGTGTGGTTAATTGGCTATCAGTCATTTGTTATCTTCCTAATTTCACAAAAGAAATGCTGTAATTTACGTTTTTCATGTCTAGCAAATAAAATTATGACTAACTTATAACTCAAATTACTGCCAAAGAGTCCAGGGTACAAATAACCTTGAGAGAATTAAAACAGGCAGACACTTTCTCAGTGGTGTTTTGACTTGGTATAGTGGGTTGACCTTGGCTGGCCACCAGGTACCCACCAAGCCACTCCGTCATTCCCCCTTCTTTACAGGAAAAGGGGAGAAAATATGATGGAAACACTCTTGGGTTGAGATAAGGACAGTGAGATCATTCAGCAATTATCATCACAGGCAAAACATACTTAATTTGTAGAATTTAATTTACTGCTAATTAAAACCAGAGCAGGATAGCAAGAAATAAAACAAAACTAAAACCACTTTCCCTGCACCCCCAACCTTCTTCCCAGGCTCAATTTCACTCCCAACTCTTCTACCTCCTCCCCATGAGCGATGCAGGATGGATGAGGAATGGGAGTTGTGGTCAGTTCATAACACTTCATCTCTGCTGCTCCTTCCTCCTCATGCTCTTCCCCTGCTCCAGAGCGGGGTCCTGTCAGGGCTCACTCCCACCCCAGGTTATCCCCCCCGAGACCCGCTCAGTCAGGGAGGGAAGGGTCCTTTGATGTCTGCACAGCGAATTGGAGACAACAAATCTCCCAGGGTAAATTCAAATAGTGTTTATTTTGGGCACAGCCAAAATTAAAAAACGGTATTCATTTTGGGCACGGCCAAACCAGCAAACCAATATTTTGGGCACGGCCAAAATAGCAAATCAAATACTCAGGTACACTCCGAGTTGCAACTTCCCAAAAGTTGCAAAAACGATCCCAAGCTGTTCAGATCCCAATCATGAGCCTGCCTTCTTGGTGGGCTTCTATTTATAGGACAAGTCCATGCAGAAGCTCCTTTGGGAAGGTTCTAGAATTGGGGCTGGGGGCTCCAGGGTCACTGGCAGTTCAACAGACCTTTGCCAGAATAATCTCTGCCGGAACCCTTTGGGTCCACATGTGCAGTCAGGTGGGGGGGGCAGCACCTGCTGCTGCACCTCCTCCGCCTCCTCTGCAGCAGCACAGTCAGCCCAGCAAGAGCCACAGCACTCCAGAAGATGTTAAGGACAACAATACAAGTAGAGTCACACCATGTTTAAGACAATACATGTAGAGTCAGTCGATGTTTAAGACAACAATAGAAGTAGAGTCAGTTTCTACAGGTCCCACCCATGGGATGCAGTCTTTCAGGAACTTCTCTAACTTGGGTCCTTCTGAGGGGCTGTAGTTCTTCAAGAACTGTTCCAGCATGGGTTCCTTCCACAGGTTACAGTCCTTCAGGAACAGGCTGCTCCAGCATGGATCCTCCACAGGGTCACATTGTTATAAGCGAATGAAGGCAACAGAGTCCCAATCAAGTTTTCTAAGTATTTATTTAGGTAGGAAAGCAAAAGCAGCGCTGAGCGGCTGGGCAGTAGCAGCTCTACCACGGCTCGCGCCTCAGATGATTCAAACAGTCCTTTTTATCCCCAGTACTATTTTCGGGGGGGTCTGTGGCCCCCCTTCGGCCTGGGTTTCTGGCACCTTAGTGTTTAACCGGAGGAGGTTATGTCATCTCTTGCAAAAGACAGATGGCCCCTCCAGTCTCCTTGGGAACCTCGTACCAGATACCAGCAAGGCCATAAAACTCCAGCCTGGTGCCTCCTTCTTCCTTTATCTTATTTTTTCACAAACTGCTGCTGGCTTCAGGCAATTCCCAAAAACTTTGCTGCAGAGTCAGCTAAAACAGATTTTCCTTGTAAAAAGACAAAGGCTGCCATAGTAACATTTGTAGTTTAACATTTGCTTAAGACAATACATTTTAATAATATGATGGCTAAACACATTCTGCTAAGCAGGTTGTTCTCATCTTTGGGGCAGCTTCACTGTTCCCTTTGCTCAGTTGGCTTGATCAGCAAATTACTCCTAGCTGCTTATTATAATGAAGCAAGACAGTTCCTAGTCTTCATGCTTGATTAAAAATATACAGAGATTCAAATTACCAAGGTAGCATAACATTAGAATTAAACATATTTGAGCAAACAAAACATTATTCCCTAGGTTTGATTAACAAATATTTCAAGGTTACTTATTACATGTCTTGCCATAAAACCTGTACCAGCATGGACTCCTCTCTCCATAGACCCACAGTTTCTGCCAGGAGCCTGCTTCAGTGCAGGCTCTCCATGGGGTCACAGTCTCCTTGAGGCACATCCACCTGCTCTGTTGTGGGGTCCTCCATAGGCTGCAGGGTGGATATTGTCTCCACCGTGGACCTCCATGGGCTGCAGGGGGACGACCTGTCTCACCACGGTCTTCACCATGGGCTGTAGGGGAATCCCTGCTCTGGTGCCTGGAGCAGCTCCTCCACCTCCTTCTTCTCTGACCTTAGTGTCTGCATGTATTAGGTTTACAGGGCAAGATTTTGGTAGCAGGTGGGCAGCTGTAGGATTGACTTCTATAAGAAGACACCAGAAGCTTCCCCCATGTCAGACAGAGACAGTTTCTGCCCACTCCAAAACAGATCTGCTACTGGCTAAAGCTGAGCCATTCAGTGGCATTGGTGGTAAAAAAACACTGCTCAGTAGCTGAGAGAGGAGTGAGAAATGTGGGAGAAACAACCCTGCAGACTAGAAGAATTAGGAGTGAAGTTGAGCCTGGGAAGAAGGGAGGGGTGGGGGGAAGTTTTTTTAATATTTTTTTTTTAATTTCTCACTATCCTACTGTGTTACAAATAGTTGGCAATAAATTAAATCTAATTCCCTAAATCAAGTCTGGTTTGCCCATGATGGTAATCGGTGAGTAACTTTCTTATCCCTGTCCTTATCTTGACCCATAAGTTTTTCATTGCATTTTCTCCCCCTGTCCTGTTGATGGAGGGGGACTGAAGAGCAGCTTAGTGGACACTTGGCAGCCAGCCAAGGTCAATCCATTCAATCTTCTCTCACAGCTGCTGCACAGCGTTTTTTACCTTTTCTTAAATATGTTATCAGAGAGGTGCTACCAACACTGCTGATAAGCTCAGTTTTGGCCAGCAGCAAGTCCATCTTGGAGCCAGCTGAAACTGGCTCTGTCTGACATGGGGGGCTGCTCCTGGAGCCTTCTCAGAGAAGCCATCCCTGCAGCTCACCCCCCAATGTTGCCACATTAACTAAATACACTTGGGAACAGATACAGAGAACAGAAGTCTTTTCCATCTCTTCCTTTGCTTCCTCTCTCTCCACAGTCAATAAAAGACAGTTCTTTCTATCGTTCCTCGCCACCATTAGTCTCTTACACATGCTCACAAAGCCACCAGCATAAACATCACTTTTAGTAGGCAGAGTCATTCTCTTTGCATAAATTTACTTCTGCTTCTATTTCTCCTTGTGGGTAGTCTGTTTAACTCCTATCTGAACTTCCTCCAAATGCCAACATCCTACGTCTTACCTTAGCAAAACACCTTCTCGTCATCTATGCAGTGAAACACTAGGAACTTGTCTATCCTAACTAGAGAGAACACTGGATTATCCATTCAAATTATAGGTGAACTCCAAGAGTCCTTAAGTTTTGCAGTCCCGATCTCTGATAAAATTCCCTTATGTTACTGAACAGAAACCTCAGTTTACATGAAGTGAATGAATCTGTTTGGCTGAGATGCCTTGTCTTCCCAAGGTCTACATGAAAAAAGTGGAGAGAACTAAGCACTTGTCAAAGCAAAATAGGCTAGCCAAAGTCTGAGTCACCCTCTGGAGGGTCCTATCTCCTCCTACTCACTACAGAGAGAGGATAGGTCAGCTAAGTTCTTCATATAGGCATCTGTAAGGTACATGAAATTAGGTGGCAGGCGTGCAAATCCAATATGTATGTGTTCTAGGAATGGTGCCTGCATCACAACTCTGGATTTCAGACACCATAAGGCAAGGATAGGAGAAGGTGATTTCCTGTGACCTGGGTTTTTAGAATTGAGCTGTTTTACACAAAAGTCTACCACTAGAGAATAAAAACTTTGCCACTGGATTCAATGTGCCAGATTTTGTCTTGAGTCTTTTTCTTTCTTGAAAGGAAGGAGTAGAATTATTTTAGCCTTGGCTTCTAATGACTGAAGACCTTGAGAGGCAAATTTGACTGAGATGGACAAAGATGATGATGATGAAGTAGTCATCGATTAATAGGCATCAGAGCCTGGAATATATCCTCTAGTGTCATTGCCATAAGCAATTAAAAACCATAATTAAAAAATAATTAGCACGTCATTTGCATTTTAGGCTATTAATCATAGAATGGTTTGGGTTGGAAGGGAACTTAAAGATCATCCAGTTCCAACATCCTAAGACAGTGGTGCGTTATCAACACTCTTTTGGTCAGAGATCCAATACATAGGACTATGTGAATTGCTATGAAGAAAATAAACTCCAATACAGCAAGACCCAGTACATCATGCTATTCCAAGCTACATTTCCATCTCTTTGCTTTCTTTTTTCTTCTGAGTAAGTACCAGTATGCCACGTAAGTATTACCAGAGATATTGTCCAAAATTCCTGTCCTACTTCTTAAAGTTTTCTGGTGAAGAAGCCTTGACTGCAGTCTACTTTTCACCATCATAACCTTCTAAACATACATCAGTAAAGTAGAAGTGTTGAAGTCGTGTACCATCAGCCATCAAACACACAGTATTATGTTCATAACTACTTTCTCCTCATGAGGCATATTATGATAGAACAGTTCAGTTGGAAGAGGCCTACAACAATCATCTAATTCGACTACCTGACCACTTCAGGGCTTGCCAAATGTTAAAGCATGTTATTAAGGGCATTGTCCAAATGCGCCTTAAACACTGACAGTCATGGAACATCGACCACCTCTCTAGGAAGCCTGTTCCAGTGTCTGTCCACCCTCTTGGTAAAGAAATACTTCCTAATGTTCAGTCTAAACATCTCCTGGTGCAACTTTGGACCATTCCCATGCATCCTATCTCTGGATAACAGGGAGATCAGCACCTCCCTCTCCCCTTCCCCTCCTCAGGGAGCTGTAGAGAGTAATGATGTCACCCCTCAGCCTCCTTTCCTCCAAACTAGACAAAGCCAAAGTCCTTATCCACTCCTCACCAGCTTTGTTACCCTCTCTGGACACATTCAAGTCCCATAACATCCATCTTAAATTGTGTGGCCCAGAACTTCCCACAGTGCTCAATGTGAGGCTGCATCAATGCTAAATGCAGCAGGATAATCAACTCTATTGACCGGCTGGATATGCTATGTTTGATACACCAAGGATGTGATTTGCCCTCTTGTCTGCCAGAGGACACTGCTGACTCCTATTGAGCCTGCTGTCAACCAGCACCCCCAGGTCCCTTTCTGCAGGGCTGCTCTCCAGTCACTCCTATTGTTATGGCAGAGGGGTCATGCCATAAAATACGTTAGCCCATTCAGTACTCTGGGATGAATCCCATTAGACCCCATGGACCTTTGAACATTCAGCCGATACAGCTGGTCCCTTATAAATTCAAAGTCTGCAAATGGGAAGTCATTATTCCCACATTCCTGGTCCTCTGACTTGGGGGACTGGGCAGCCAAGGTCTTTCAGTACTGTTAAAGGCTGAGGCAAAAAACACATTGAATGCCTCCGTTCTGTCTTCATCCCTATTTGCCGGGTGACCATCTTCAACAAATATCAGCCCAATGTTTTCTTTAGAACTTCTCCTGCTAGTAATGTATTTTCAAAAGCCCTTCTTGCTGTCTGACACAACATTGGTCACTTTCAACTCTAGTTGATCTTTGGCCTTTCGTGTCTTCTTCCTGCATATCTAAACTCTGTAATCTTTCTGTGAAGTCTGACCTTGCTTCCAGCGATCATACAGTTCCTTTTTCCTCTAGAGCTCCACAAGGAGTTCCCTGTTCATCCAAGCTAGTCTTCTGCCCCGCTTGCTTGACTTATTAACACAGTGGATTTGCCCATTACTGTGCTTCTAAAAGGTGTTTTTTAAGGACTGACCAGCACTCGTGGACTTCTAGGCCCTCAAAAGCAGATTCCCAGGGGACTCTGCTAAGTAGCTCCCTGAATAGCTTAGAGTTTGCACTCCTGAAGTCCAGGGCATCAACTCTGCTGTCTTTATTTCTTATTACACTGAAAACTTTGAACTCAACCATTTTGTGATCACTGTGGCCAAGACAGACACCTACCATCACATCCCCCACTAGTCCTTCTCTGTTCATAAACAGCAAGTCTAGGAGGGCACCTTTCCTAGTTGGCTCACTGAGTTCTTGTGATAAAAAGTTATCTCCTACAAACTTCAAGAATGTCCCAGACCTGCTCATCACAGCAGTATGATATTCCCAGCTGATGTCTAGAAACTTGAAATCTCCCAAAAGGACAAGGGCTATCGATCCAGAGATTTCCCCTTATTGCCTATAGAATGACTCATCGACTCATTGGTGCTTACATCCTGGCTGGACAATCAGTAGTAGACACACAATGCAACATCTGCCTTGTTTCCCATCCCCCTAATTCCTCACCCAGAGGCTCTCAACCACATCATCCCTAACTGTAAAGGGCTGTACAATCAAACCTCTCCCTTACATACAGTGAGAATGAGGCCACATTTCCTTTAATATGAATAAATAATTTAATAAAATAATTCATACCATCACTGGTGAGCAGAAATCTACCAATATGAATGCAGCTTTTTATATAAAAGCAGTTCATTTTGCATATATGATAGAGAAGAAATTATTTGGTCTGTTTTTTCCTTCCTATGTTGCTTTTGTTCTGTTTTCTCACAGCTGAGATATACTCATAGCATTTTTTTTTTTTAGTAAGAATGAAAATGTAGCAAAGTGCAAGATTATCTGGAGTCTTGTATAAACTTCTCCTTCCATTGACATAGTCTTTACAAATTAGTAATTTATTTATTCAGAGCTTAGGAAAAAATATTTTCTTCCTCCATAGCCCTCATACATAGCTGAAAAGCTGTTATACTACTTTTATATTAATAAGAATACTAATTTTTTCAACTCAGAGATCAGCTACTTTAAGTTTCTTGTTGTTGTAGACCATTCCTATTTCTTTCACTTGCTTGTATGTCTTAACTGACTTTCCCATATACCTCCACAGCATACCATTTACCTGTTTAGATTGGTAAAATGCTCTCACTCTTACTCCCTTGTAAACAATGTGGAATGAAATTAATGAGAAAAGCAAGCCAAGTATTGAAAAAAAGCAGTTTTTTATTTCCCCAAAATAGATCTGTAGCTACATTGGTCTAGTCAAGACCTACTGCTCAAAACTCTTATGTCTGTGCAATGTTTTAATTTAAGATTTTTTTTGAGTGGTGAAACTAGTCATTAGCATGTCTGCAAATATGGGATGAGCTTATGTCACAATAAAAAATTCTGAGGCAGAGAGATATAAAAAAGGAAATGGATTATTAAGACTGGAGTGAAATCAGAATGATTGCTTATTCTAAATAGAGAAATATATATATAACATATTTAGCTATTTATGCATGGGAAATAAAAGTGATAGACTTTCAGAAGTGCTCAGTTTTCAAGCTGAATTCCCTGTGAATATTTTTTTCTAGATGTTTTCTAAACCTCATTCTTGGTGAAAGTTTGTGGTTTCCTTATATCTGTAGGGACTGTACATACAGAGAGGTTGATGGAGGGGGTAGAGCATGTATTTGCTAAACACTTTTAGTTTACCCTGCTGAAATTTTCTCTAAAACAAATGTTATGCTAGTTTCTATTTCAGAAGCCATTATAGTCACAATATCATACAAATTAACTCAAGCTACTCACTGTTTTCTTAATTATTGTCGCTTATGAATCCTATTTTATATCATAATCTTATTAATGGCTTCTCAGAAAATGGGTTTTCTGTCTCATGAAAATTTTCACATTTGGAAAGATCAAATTGGACCAACTTAAGTTTTTTTCTTTGATAAATTTGAAATATTTAATTTGAACTTCAATTCCCCTTTGAAACACTATAAGATAAATGTCCAAAGCAAATAATTATTTTGAAATTAGAAATAAAACTTACATTTCAAATATCAAAATGGACCTTTGCATATTATTAAAATATTTTCCTTTTTTATTTTAAAAAATATTTTTAAATCGCTGTGATTGAATGATTAAATATTTTTTTTACCAACTCTAAGTTTGATTCTATACAATATCAGCAGTCTCAAAGTCCAGAGGGGCCAATGAGTGTTAGGGATATATCATCTCATTGCCATGTGGCAAAATTAAATTGTCATATGAATGCAATCCAATCAGTGGTTTGAATTCTCTTATGTGCTTCCTGATACAGCTAGCTCATTTTGTATGCCCTAAAATGTTGCAATGTCTACCTATACATTCTTCAGCATGCTGTGATTAAAGGATTTGTTAAACAGAATAAATTATAGTTCTTAAAGAAGCTATAGACCTGGAAAAAAGGTTTAAATATAATCATGAGTGGCAACTAAGAGAAACTATATATCAACTGGAATGTTTATAGCAAAGGGACTGCATTTAAACTGGTGAAAAAGAATTGCTATCATCTGTGAAGATGCAAGTTATCCTTTCAGGTTGCAGAGTATGAATATGATTTTTACTACATAATTAAACAATATCATATAAGAATCAGGAGTGTTCCCAAATGAATTGTGATCAGGGCCATACCTGCTCAGTTTCTGGGATGTAATCATTTAAGGAAGAGGAAGGAAAGCGCTTAGACTGCAATTCTGACTGAGCCATAACATTTGTAAGACCATCGGTCAGTTCATAGGCATTCTAAACAGAGATCAGAAAAAATGTGGTCCTAGATTCATTAAAATTTCTCTTAACCTTTAAAAAAATTTCTTTCCCCATGAATTATTCCCACCATTCTGGATGAGGTAGGTGGAACATTAACTGGTATTTCCATTTCCTTTTTAAGTCAACTACAGAAGTGAGAGAAAGTAAGGACCTTGTGCTTTCCCATAGTGTTGCAATCTTAACATCCTTAGGGAATTTCTCTACTTGACTTGAATTATCTCACCACAGTTTGTCTAGATTGTTTGTCTTTTTAAAGTGTTGTAAACATTTACTAAGTATTAACTAAATGCATAACAAGCAAATGAAAGCAATAACATTGAGAGAATAATTAAAGAAACTTCTAGGGCTTATTTATAGATTAATAATAATTCTGCAGTCTAGAACTCCCAAAGAGAAACAAAGTTTGATATTTCATCCTTTAAATGCAGTTGTTTAGTAACTTTGAACTCTACTATTTTTGTTTATTTTTCAGTGCTTTCTCTAATGAGTGTGAATGTCACATTCTTTCCTATTTAACTGATACTATGTCTCCCTCATCCAAGACTATTTATGCCTTGATAATCGTATGATTAAATTTATCATTAAGGCTTCATTTTCTAATTTTGCTTTGAAGTTTGTTGCTTTCCTATTTCTAAATCATATAACAAAGTGCTTGTGTGTGTGTAATCTATTTATTGCAGGGAAATAATCTTTTTTGTACCTTTTCCTTCTGTGTGGACTTTATCTCACATTGTAAACTCAGCAATTTCAACTAAGCAAGTTCCAGTTTTCAGAAGTTTCCATGAGATGTATCTTGATATTATGGCCATTTGGCACCTTTAATAAATTCTTTTGAGGGATTTTAGCAATCAGAATAGCCTGGGACTTAAGAACTGCTACCAAACTTCTAAGAAGTTCTCAATGTGTTCTGCACTCAGCACTGGTGAGGCCGCACCTCGAGTACTGTGTTCATTTCTGGGCTCCTCAGTACAAGAAGGACATTGAGGGGCTGGAGCACATCCAGAGAAGGGCAACGAGGCTGGGGAAGGGGCTGGAGAACAAGTCCTACGAGGAGTGGCTGAGAGAACTGGGGTTGTTTAGCTTGGAGAAGAGGAGGCTGAGGGGAGACCTCATCACTGTCTACAGCTACCTGAAAGGAGGTTGTGGAGAGGTGGGTGCTGGTCTCTTCTCCCAAGTGACAGATGATAGGATGAGAGGAAATGGCCTCAAGTTATGCCAGGGGAGGTTTAGACTGGACATCAGGAAAAAATTCTTCACTGAAAAGGTGGTCAGGCACTGGAACAGCTGCCCAGGGAGGTAGTTGAGTCCCCATCCCTGGAGATATTTAAAAGATGAGTAGACGAAGCACTCAGTTGGACTTGATGATCTCAAAGGTCTTTTCCAACCAAGTTATTCTATGATTTTATGAAAGTTTGTTCCAGTTGCTTTATCTTCTCATACTGAAGTTAAACTTGAGTAGATAATTCCAATATCAAAGAAAGCCTAGTGTCTCCAACCCCTGCCATTGGTCTGAAATCTCCATAGAGCTCTTCATAGGCCAGTTATCGTGAAGGCCACCTCTCCTACTGGTGAAGACTGAGGCAAAGTAGGTGTTGAGTACCTCAGCCTTCTCCTCAGCCCTGGTAACTATGTTCCCCCCCAGGTCCAACAAAGAATGGAGGTTTTCCTTGCCCCTCCTTTTGTTATTAATGTATTTATAAAAGCGCTTTTTGTTATCCTTAACAGAAGTAGCCAAATTAATTTCAAATTGCGCTTTTGTTTCTCTGATTTTCCTTCTGCATTTTCTAACTATAGTCCTATACTCTTCCTGAGTAGCCAGCCCTGCCTTCCACAGTCGGTAGGCTTGCCTTTTGGCTAATTGGCATAGCCTGTTCCTGTGCACTCAAGACTTTTTCCTTGAAGCACATCCATCCCTCCTGTACACCCCTGTTTTTGAGGAGTGTTTCCCAGGGCGTGCTCTGGACCAGTCTTCTGAACAGGTCAAAATCTGCCCTTTGGAAGTCCAGCATAGAAGTTTTATTGGTGGTCCTCCTTACATCTCTCAATATTGAAAATTGTATTATTTCATGGTCACTGTGCCCCAGTTGGCCTCCGACTACTACATCTCCCACCAGTCCCTCTCTGTTTGTAAACAGCAGATCTAGTGAGGCCCAACTCCTGGTAGGTTCATTTACCTGCTGGAGCAGGAAATTATCCTCTATACACTCTAAGAATCTCCTAGACTGCCTCTTCTCTGCTGTGTTGAGCTCCCAGCAGATATCCAGCAGGTTGAAGTTGCCCATAAGAACAAAGGCTGGCGATTGAGACATCTGCCAGCTGCTTGTAGAATAACTCATCCCCTTCATCATCCTGGTTGGGTGGTCTATAACAGACTCCTACCAGGATGTCAGTCTTGTTGTCCTTCCCCCTGATTCGGGTCCACAAGCACTCAACCCTACCGTTGGTGACCTCAAGTTCTACAGAGTCAAGAGACTCTCTAACATACAGAGCCACCCCTCCACCTCTCCTACCCTGCCTGTCCTTTCTGAAGAGCTTGTAGCCACTTATGACAGCACTCCAATCATGCGAGTCGTCCCACCACATTTCTGTAATGGCAACTACGTCATAGCTTTCCTACTGCATGATGGCTTCCAGCTCCTCCTGTTTATTGCCCAGACTGCGTGCATTAGTGTACATGCACTTCAGCTGGGCTGCTGATTTTACTTTTAATTCAGCCTTATCACCCCTGGGCTGAACTTTGGAGAGCCTGAAATCAATCCCCTCCCCCTTCAGACCTAGTTTAAAGCTCTCCTGATGAGCCCTGCTAACTTATGGGCAACAGCCCTTTTGCCCTGCCTAGACAGATGAAGCCCATCTGATTTAAGAAGACCAGGTAGTATGGAGTTTGCCCCATGATCAAAAAAACCAAAATTTTGACGGTTGCACCAATCCTTTAGCCACCTATTGATAAGGTAGGCTTTCCTAATTCTCTCCGCATGCATCTCCCCATTCATTCCAGCCACTACAGGAACGGAAGCGAATACTACCTGTGCACCCATCCCATGGACTGATCTACCCAGTGTCCTGAAATCCTTTTTGATTACCCTGGCACTTCTCCTATTCATATCATCACTGCCATCCTGGATTACCAACAGTGGATAATAATCTGAGGTCTTAATTCGGTCAGGAAAGCTCCTAGCAATGTCCCTCACCCTGGCCCCAGGAAGACAACAAACCTCCCTTTGGGTTGGGGCCAGCCTACATATAGGGCCCTCAGTTCCCCTCAAAAGGGAGTCACCATCTACAACTACCCTTCTTTTCTTTCTTACAGCTGTTGTATTTATATGTCTGGAAGACAGGGTGCAACAAGAAGAGGGCCCTCCAGAGTGATCTCCCTCATAGCTGACCTCTACTAGACTATCTGAGTCTGGGGCCTCATATTTGTTTTTTAAGGGCACCTGAGGATGTGATGGGGGTTCAGGAGGAGTTCTTTTTCTTCTCTGAACAGGGACCTGTTTCCATTCCCCTCCATCTTCTCTGTTAGCTCCATCTGCCTGATGGCAGGAGGGGTCAGGGTTCACACTCTCCTGCTGACTTTCCTTAGAGATCGAAAGGGTTTGACTCCACCAGTCAATTTCCCTCTCACTTTCTCTGACACTCTGCAGCCTTTCTACCTCTTCCTTGAGCTCTGCTACCATGCACAGCAAAACATTCACCTGCTCACATCGCACACAGGTGCCTCTCACACTGTCCTCTGGAGCTAATGCTGCCAGGCTCAACCAGTCTGTGCAGCCAGAGACCTGTGTGACTGCATCCTTCTTGTAGGGTTCTGTTTGTGTTGACGCACTCCTAGTGCTAACAGCAGTAACAGCTGTCTTTCTTTTGGAAACTATTATCAGCTTTAGTCGAGATAAAAAAACGATTACCTGAGAGACTAACGAGGTGGCTGTTCCTTGTCTGTTCGCCCTGCCTGTGCAAACTACCGTTCCACGCCCCTGTTTGCCCGCCCCTGTTCGCCGCCTTAACAAACTGCAGAGCCGCACTCTTCTGTTGAGCCGTGCTGCGGTCGCTAGTGCTCCCAGGGAGACGTTTTAAATCTCCCGCGGCTGCTGCCGGGACCGCCCCCCTGCGTCGTCAGCCACCCACGTGACCGCTGCCGCTTCCGGGGTTGCGGAGAGTCGCGTACCCGCGGTTCTCTTTTGAGCCTTCCCCCTCTCGGGAGATGCGCTCCCCACCTCGAACAAGCACCCAGCTGCAGAACTTACCGTTCCTGCCGCCGATCCTCGCCGAGTATTCTAGTGTTAGTAGATACCTTTTCAAATTGGCCAGAGGCTTTCCCTCCTCTCAACAAAAAGGCAAGAGAAGTAGTAAAAATCGTACTTAAAGAAATTATTCCAAGGTTTGGGGTGCCTATAGGAATGTCTTCAGACGGGGGTCTTCATTTTGTGGCAGAAGTAATCAAACAACTAAGTATTTTGGGAATATCCTGGGATTTGCATATGCCTTATAGGCCTCAGTCTAGTGGGAAAGTAGAAAGGATGTATTATACTTTAAAATTGCAGTTGAGTAAAATATGTCAGGAAGCCTCTATGACCTGGGTAAAAGCTTTACCTTTAGCATTATTAAGAATTTGAATTCAATCTCGACGAGGAGGTCTTAGCCTGTATGAGATATTGTATGGGAGGCCTTATCAGAGGCCACATGTCCCAGGAGAGATCACTGTTAAAGTGAGTTTGGACATTAATATCTATATTATATCTTTAGGAAAGACTCTTCAGGAATTGCAGAAATTTGTGACTGTTAACAAATCCCCAGAGCTTGATATGATTTTTCCACAGTTGGTGCCTTTTCCACTCCTCGTAACTATCACCAGTATGTTTAAATGTCCACATAAATTTTTGCAACATATAACAAATCAGCATTCCTAATGCTCCCATGATTACACGTCACAAATAATTGTCCCCTTTTCTATAATATTAATTCAATATGTAAAGGTAACCGGGAGTAGAATGGTAACACAATAATGCTATCCATATACTTAAAATTCCTAATACTATAACAATTATACTTGTAAAGTTAGCAAATTCTTTTGCTATGGTTAATATGATTCCTTTTCCAATACCTTCATAAAATACTTATTGGATTCCAGCTTTTGCCTTAATTGATGTTTTTTCCATTCACTGTGTCTCCTGTCTCCTGTGTTCTGGCAACACCAGAGAGCACACCTAATTAAAATGCAAAGTGTTATTGACAAGGCCACAATTATTAGGGTAACAAATAGCACCTTTAACAATGACAAGTTAGGTAGCCACGAGGTCAATTTTTCTATCAAGTCAGTGAATCCCCAAGATGTATCGTCTTGTGATACTTGATGGAGGATTTTAGTTTTATCCCAGATTTGACAGAGGTCCGTTTCAATTCTTTGATTTTGATTTACATATGTACAACATTTTTCATTAATGACCGTGCACAACCCTCCCTCTTTAGCTAAAAGCAAGTCTAGTCCTATCCTATTCTGAAGCACTATTTTCTCTAAGGAAGAAATTTCCCTTTGGATTGCCAGAAACGCATCCGCTGTAGCATTATTCATAATTTCCATAGTGGCTGAAATATTTACAATAGCTTTTTCCAATTCACTGACCCCAAACTGGGGAATCCACTGTCTAATTACAAGAGGATTTTCAGATCGTTTTCTTCTACTCGTAAAAACAGCTGGCCTGATAAAGGTTCTTAACAGGTCAGAGGGCATAAGGTTTGCTAAACTATCTATAATCATAATATTAGGGGTTACTGTCCCCACAGCACATTGACCCTTCCACCCCAAAAGTAACACCTTTAAGGCCCGGGGCCACAAATCCAATACCAACCTCGACCCTGAGGTATTGGCTACCCTTTGGGGGAAGCATTTGCGGCATTTCCCTTGCGTTTCCGGGTCTGAATCTTGTTCCACATATTAGCAACTCCATACTTCCAAAAATTAGTACAATTCGGGTATGCTCCAACAAACATTGTCTCCCCACAACCCTTATCCGTACTGTTCCCTCCACAGTTCTCTGTTAGGTTTTGGGAGCATCGTTGGATGCAAGGTACTCCCTTAGTTGCATTCCACACAAGGCTGAGGTCTATATTCCAGATTAGGTCAAAGGCCTCATTTATTTGGGAGTCATTTGGGAGCACCATTGCGACCACTGGATGGCCTTACCCCAAGCTTTTAGGCAAATGTGAACATATCCAACAATCAGATAGATTTAAAGCAGTTGCAATCTTACTATGAAGCTGTAAAAACTTATTACTGTCCCATGCTTTAACCCCTCCTAATTATCATGCGGCACCTGCAGAATGGCCAAGAGATCAGGCCCAGCCAGCATGGGTTTAGGAGGGGTAGGTCCTGCCTGACCAACCTGATCTCCTTTTACAACCATGTGACTCGCCTGGTGGATGAGAGGAAGGCTGTGGATGTGGTATACCTGGACTTTAGCAAGGCCTTTGACACTGTCTCCCACAGTAGACTCCTAGGGAAGCTGGCAGCCCGTGGCCTAGATGGGAGCACTCTGTGCTGGGTTAGGAATTGGCTGGATGGCCGAGCCCAGAGAGTGGTGGTCAATGGTGTCTCATCCAGTTGGCGGCCGATCACCAGTGGTGTTCCCCAGGGATCGGTATTGGGTCCCATCCTGTTTAATATCTTTATTGATGATCTGGATGAGGGGATTGAGTCCATCATCAGCAAGTTTGCAGATGATACCAAGCTGGGAGGAAGGGTTGATCTGTTAGAGGGTAGGATGGCCCTACAGAGGGACCTGGACAGACTGGAGAGCTGGGCTGATTCTAATGGGATGATGTTTAATAAGTCCAAATGTTGGGTACTTCATTTTGGACACAACAATCCCATGCAGAGCTACAGACTGGGGACAGAGTGGCTGGAGAGGAGTCAGGCAGAAAGTGACCTGGGAGTGCTGGTTGACAGGAAGCTCAACATGAGCCAGCAGTGTGCCCAGGTGGCCAAGAAGGCCAATGGCATTCTGGCCTGCATCAGGAATAGTGTAGTGAGCAGGACCAGAGAAGTTATCGTCCCCCTGTACTCAGCACTGGTCAGGCCTCATCTTGAATATTGTGTACAGTTTGGGAATGATGTTAGGATACTGGAATGTGTTCAGAGGAGGGCAACGAAGATGGTGAAGGGGCTGGAGCACAAGCCCTATGAGGAGCGACTGAGGGAGTTGGGGCTGTTTAGTCTGGAGAAGAGGCTCAGGGGAGACCTCATTGCTCTCTACAACTCCCTAAAAGGAGGTTATAGTCGGGCAGGGGTTGGTCTCTTCTCTCGGGTGACCAGTGGCAGAACTAGAGGGCATGGACTCAAGCTTCGTCAGGGAAAGTTTAGGCTTGATGTTAGGAAAAAGTTCTTCACTGAAAGGGTGATTGGTCATTGGAATGCACTGCCCAGGGAGGTGGTGGAGTCACCAACCCTGGAGGTGTTTAAGGGGAGACTGGATGAGGCACTGAGTGCCATGGTTTAGATGATGGTTGGTGTTAGTGTTGGCGTTAGTGTTGTGTTATAGGTTGGACTTGATAATCTCAGAGGTCCTTTCCAACCTTATGATACTGTGATACTGTGATTTTGTAACTTGGAATGGTCCCTCCCACTGAGGCTCCAAAGACTTTACATATGTATATTCTCCAGGTTTAATATCATGTACTGCTCCATCGAGGCCCCTCCTCTGAGTCCCTAACATGTTTGTTCATTTTTATGAGCTGTTTGCTTAATGCTATTATATACGAGGCCATGATTTCATCTCCGATTTATGTTGATACACCTTTCTGTATTCCATAGCGTCACAATTTGTTGTTTTATCAAGTGGTTCATTTTCTCCACTTGACCACTAGACTGGGGGCGGTATGGGGTATGAAGTACCCAAATATTGGCTGATCTGTTGTACTATTTTGGAGATGAAATGTGGTCCCCTCTCAGATGATGTAGTGGCTGGGACTCCGAATCTGGGTATTATTTCTTGTGCTAGTACTCTGGTGACTTCCTGAACTTTTGTTGTCCTTGTTGGGAAAGTCTCTGGCCAACCAGAAAAAGTGTCTGCTAATACCAATAGGTATCGATACCCCCCTTTTCTTGGGAGTTCTGAGAAATCAGTCTGCCATTGTTGCCCAGGTCCATTTTCCCTGCCAATGTGACCCATTTCTGGCCTGGGGTAGTTTTGGGATTAGTCTGGAGGCAAAGATCACACTGTTGAGTTACCTGCCTCACAGTGGTGTACAAATTTCTCCCTGCAATTTGCCTAGTTAAGTACTTGTATAGTGCTTCCGCTCCCCAATGTCCTTTTTGGTGTTCTTCCCTTACTACAGGCCATATTAAATAAGACAGAACAATGAGCTTCCCTTGTGGGGTGGAAGCCCAACCCTCTGCATTAGATCCTGTAGATCCTTCCAGATCTACAATGAGTTTATGATCTTCCTTAGTATATTCTGGCTTACCTTCCAGGGAAATCTGTCCATTTGGAATCAAAGCACCTTCTGTTTCTATCTTTCGTTTGGCCACCTGTTTTGCCTCTATCCGCCAGTTCATTTCCTTTTTCAAGTTCTGAGCTCACTTTCTAGTGTGCCCTAACGTGCATAATTGCCACTCTCTTGGGAAGTTGAACAGCCTCCGATAGCCAAATATTGTAGGGCTGTTTTAAACCCTTCAGGCAACACCATCCAAGTGAGCTGGGTTTTACGTCCACTTTTAGGATTTTAAATCCAAAACTGTAAACCAAACTAGATCGGGTGTTTACACTGTCAGCAGGGTGTATGGATTCGCTACCACTGGGTAGAGATCCTCAGTTATTTTATTTATAGCTCACAAGTCCTTAACCACCCGATATGACCCGTCAGGTTTATGGACAGGTAATATGGGGGGTATGAAAGTCAGATTCACATTCCTTAAGTAACCCTATTTGTGGAAATTTTTCTATTGCCGAACAAATCCCCTCCCTGTCTTCTTTCTTTAAGGGATACTGTTTAATCATCACTGGCAACTGTCCTGCTTTAAGTTTGACTTCTACAGGGAGGGCATTCTTAGCCCTCCCGGGTACATCAGTGGCCCATACCCCTGGATATACCTGGTTAAGAATTGCTTTGTCAATCCCTTCTCCTGCTTGGACAGTGGTCAGAGATAAACTCATTATCTGCATGAACTGTTGATCATCTACCTCCAGAGTAACATTCCCTTTCTCAAATTTAATTACTGCACCCAATTGTTCTAACAAGTCTCTTCCCAAAATGGCTTTTGGGGAATTAGGCATATACAAAAATCGATGTATGCCCCATTGCTTGTCCAGTTTGTATCTTAATGGTTCACAAAAATATGCTGTTTCCACTTGGCCAGTGGCTCCCTTGACCATAATAAAATCATTTCCCAAAGGTATTACATTCTGATTTAAAACAGAATATGTTGCCCCATGTCCACTAAAAATTCTACCCTCTTTTGTTCTTTCCCTAGCCTCATTATAATCAGTGGATCCGCTAGGGTAGATTCCCCATGTTCCCATCAGTCCTCACAGTCTTCGGCCACGAGGGCTTGGGTTTTGGGGGGTGTACATTCACTCTTCCAATGTCCCATTTGCTTACACCACACACACTGGTTCATCTTCAGAGAGTGTTTTCAAATACCCCCCTTTTAGAGTTCCTGTTTCCCTCTTTGCTACTACCCCCCCGTTGTAAAGCTGCTACTAAAGCCTTTCTATCTTTTCTCCGATCCTCTTTACTTTTCTTCTCTTTTCTCCTCCCCAATTGCTAAATATTTTACAAGCTTCATCTGAGAAGCATTCGAGATAGCAAAAGGGAGAGGTGGAGTCGCACCCTTTCTGTCCCCAGTGATACCTCCCAGGAGACAGAGGAACTGTGTATTTCTCATCAACAGGATGAGGGGAGGGACCTAGTTGTTGAGGAGGAATGGGAGCAGGTCTGCTCTCGTGGGAGTAATAGATTTTTCTCCCATCCTCCGACTCCCTTCAAGATATCGCCTTTCCAGTTGCCCTTACAAAACAAGTTTGGGGTTCTGGAATTTGAGGCTCGGGTTGATGATAATGATGAAGACAATTCAACTGGGGAACCTCTCGATTTTGCTTCATCTGTCAGGCGGGTCAGAACCTCAAGTACTAAAAAGAAAAGGAGGGTAGTTGTAATAGGTGACTCCCCTTTGAAAGGAACACAGGGCCCTATATGTAGGCCGGACCCATGCCACAGGGAAGTCTACTGCCTTCCTGAAGCCCAGATATGGGATATCACTAAGAGACTCATGGATTTAATTCAACTCTCAGATTATTATCCCCTGTTGGTTGTTCAGGCTGGCAGTGATGAACTTGAAAAGAGGGGATCCAGAGTAATTAAAAAGGAGTTTAAGGAGCTAGGCCGATTAATGGATGGGGCAGGAGCACAGGTGGTGTTCTGCTCAGTTCCTCCAGTGTCAGAGATGTATACTGCAAGGAACAAGAGAGTCCATGCTGTTAACAAATATATTAAAGGCTGGTGCCAAAAGAAAAAAGTTTGGTTTCTATAATCATGGGGAAACTTTTACTGCACCTTGCCTGCTAGACCCTGATGGGTCCCACCGAAGCAAAAAGGGCAAAAGGATTCTAGCCCGGGAGTTGGCAGGGCTCATTAAGAGGGCTTTAAACTAGGCCTGAAGGGGGAGGGAGATGTAACCAGGCTCACCAGTAATGTGACTGTAGGGAGTGAGTCATAATCGAGGGTGAAGTCAGTAACCCAACTTAAGTGCATGTACACTAATGCACGCAGTATGGGTAATAAACAAGAGGAGCTGGAAGTCCTGGTCCAGCAGGAGAGCTATGATATAGTTGCTATGATGGAAACGTGGTGGAATGACTCTTGTAACTGGAGTGCTGCCATGGAAGGCTACAAACTCTTCAGGAGAGACAGGCGTGAGAGAAGGGGTGGAGGGGTGGCCCTGTATACTAAGGAAACTCTTGACACCATAGAAGTTGAGATTAGTGATGACCAGATTGAGTGCCTATGGGTAAGAGTCAGAGGGGTGTTGGAGAATGGCTGTGGGAGCGTGGACATGGCTCAAAGGAGGAGCTCTGTGAATCGGCCCTGACAGAAATCAACTGAGCTGGGCTGTGATGAAGAAGTCCTGAGGACTTTGCCGAGTCACGCTGACAAGGAAGAAGGCAGTGGAAAATCCCCGCAAGTAGGAGGAGTATGATAATGTAACCTTTAGAGCTAAGCCAATGATTGCAAGTAGGAGGAGCATGATAATGTAATCTTTAGAGCTAAGCTAATTATTGTAGGGCCTTTGGAGCCAAGCCAATGATTTTAAGACAAGTGTATGTAAGAGCCAGTGATTGTTAGACAAGTAGACATAAGTTGAATAGACATGAGTTATGGTATAAACATGTATGAGCTTTGCAATAAGGCAGAACTTGCTCTAACACTCATATTGAGTCTACTGCATGATTCCCCTCGCTCATCCCAGAGGGGCAATAAAGACTGACATCCTGGTCGGAGTATGTTACAGACCACCCAATCAGGAGGAAGAAGTGGATCTATTGTTGTTTAAGCAGATGGAAGTTGCCTCAAGATGGGCTGCCCTTGTTCTTTTAGGAGACTTTAATCTCCCAGATATCTGCTGGGAACTTAACACAGCTGAGAGGAGGCAGTCCAGAAGGTTCTTGGAGTGTACTGAGGACTGCTTTCTGTCACAGCTGGTGAGTGAGCCCACCAGGGGTGAGGCTCTCCTTGACCTGCTGTTTACAAACAAAGAAGGGCTGGTGGGTGATGTGGTTGGAGGCTGTCTGGGATACAGTGACCATGAGATAATCAAGTTCTCCATAAACAATGAAACAAGGAAGGGCATGAACAGGACATCCACACTGGACATTTTTGGCGGGCAGATTTTGGATTATTTAAGGAACTAGCCAGGGGAGTACCCTGGGAAATAGTTCTTAGTGGTAAGGGGGTCCAGGAAGGCTGGAGGTACTTCAAGAACGAAATCTTGAAGGCACAGGAGCAAGCTGTCCCGATGTGTCGTAAGATGAGCCGTAAGGGCAGACAGCTGGTGTGGATGAGTAAGGAGCTTCTGAAGGAGCTAAGCGAGAAAAAGAGGGCGTATCGCCTTTGGAAAGAAGGGCTGGTAAAAAGGTTATGTTCAAAGATATTGTTAAGTCGTGTAGGAGGAAAATTAGGGAGGCAAAAGCCCAGTTGGAGCTCAAATTGGCCACTTCCGTTAAAGACAACAAGAAGTGTTTTTACAAATATATTAATGGCAGAAAGAAGGGCAGCAACGACTTCCACTCCTTATTGGATGTCAAGGGAAATATATTAACTAAAGATGAGGAAAAGGCTGAGGTTCTTAATGCCTTCTTTACCTCCGTTTTCAACACTAAGACAGATTGTTCACAGGACAACTGGCCTTCTGAAGTGGTGGATGGGGTCAGGATGGAATATAGCTCCCCTGTAATCCAGGAAGAAGAAGTTAGAGACCTGCTGAGCCACTTGGATCCTCATAAGTCTATGGGGCCGGATGGGATCCATCCTAGGGTGCTGAGAGAGCTGGCAGATGAGCTTGCTAAGCCGCTTTCCATCATTTATCAACAGTCCTGGCTCACTGGAGAGGTCCCGGATGACTGGAAGTTGACTAATGTGACGCCCATCCACAAGAAGGGCCCTGGGATGATCCAGATAATTACAGACCTGTCAGTCTGACCTCGGTTCCAGGTAAAATTATGGATATTCCTGGGTGCAATCATGCGGCACCTGCAGAATGACTGAGAGATCAGGCCCAGCCAGCATGGATTTAGGAAGGGCAGGTCCTACCTGACCAACCTGATCTCCTTTTATGACCATGTGACTCGGCTGGTGGACAAGAGGAAGGCTGTGGATGTGGTATACCTGGACTTCAGCAAGGCCTTTGACACCATCTCCCATAGTAGACTCCTGGAGAAGCTGACAGCCCATGGCTTGGACAGGAGCACTCTGTGCTGGGTTAGGAATTGGTTGGATGATTGAGCCCAGAGAGTGATAGTGAACGGTGTCTCATCCAGTTGGTGGCCGGTCACCAGTGGTGTCACCCAGGGGTCCGTGTTGGGCCTGGTCCTGTTTAACATCTTTGTTGATGATCTGGATGAGGGGATTGAGTCCACCATTAGCAAGTTCGCAGATGATACCAAGCTGGGAGGAAGTGTCGATCTGCTGGAGGGTAGGAGGGCCCTACAGAGGGACCGTGACAGACTGGAGAGAAGGGCTGATTCCAATGGGATGAAGTTTAACAAGTCCAAGTGCCGCTTTGGACACAACAACCCCATGCAGCGCTATAGGCTGGGGACAGAATAGCTGGAGGGTAGTCAAGTGACCTGGGAGTGATGGTAGACAGGAAACTCAACATGAGCCAGCAGTGTGCCCAAATGGCCAAGAAGGCCAATGGTATCCTGGCCTGCATCAGGAATGGTGTGGCCAGCAGGACTAGAGAAGTTATCATCCTCTTATACTCAGCACTGGTCAGGCTGCACCTTGAGTACTGTGTCCAGTTTGGGGCCCCTCAGTTTAAAGGAGATGTTGAGATGCTGGAGTGTGTCCAGAGGAGAGCAACAAAGATGGTGAAGGGGCTGGAGCACAAGCCCTATGAAGAGCGACTGAGGGAGCTGGGGTTGTTTAGCCTGGAGAAGAGGAGGCTCAGGGGAGACCTCATTGCTCTCTATAACTACCTAAAAGGAGGCTGTAGGCAGGCAGGGGCTGGTCTCTTCTCTCAGGTGAAGAGTGACAGAACAAGAGGACATGGACTCAAGCTTCGTCAGGGGAGGTTTAGACTTGATACTAGGAAGAAATTTTTCACTGAAAGGGTGATTCGCCAATGGAATGAGCTGCCCAGGGAGGTGTTGGAGTCATCATCCCTGGAGGCGTTTAAAACCAGATTGGATGAGGCGCTTAGTGCCATGGTTTAAATGAGGAGTGGGTGCTAGTGTTGGGACATAGGTTGGACTAGATGATCTCAAAGGTCTTTTACAGCCTTGTGATACTGTGAAGCTTTTCCCAATTTCTTCCTTGGGCATTATTCAGTACCTTTCCTTTTCTAATGCTAAACTCGCAGTCCCTTTGATATTCACAGTCTCCTCCCAGGCTTCAAACTTGCCTGGGAGCTCTTCTGTCCTCCCATAGTTACAACAATACCTTATCCACAATGCTTCTTCTACCCAAATATACCTCTTACATTTAAAATATCAACGCCCACTATATCACAAAATCTCCTCTTAAATCCTACCTTATCTAAATTTCCACTTTATAAAAACCTAAATATTATTATAAAAGCATAAATTATTATTACTATTATTATTACATTCACCAGCCTTGTGGTCCCATGGGCTTACATCATGATAGCGCTATTAATGATGTTAAATATACATGGTACCAATTTCTTAAACTACATGGAAAAATCCTTCTCATATAGTAATAAAAACAAACGATGCTAAACAATAACACTAAACTCTGACCCCCCTGTCTTAAGGCGGTGTGGCCCTACCTGAGGCCCTTCTTAGTTTTATTCTTCTGTTTCCATGCAAATCTTTTTACACACCTGGATGGTTCTTTCCCAATCACTTTCCCAAACATCCCAAATCTCAGGGTCTAGGTTGCTTTTCCCACTCTCCAATCTTTTAATTTCACTTTCCTCATGTGCCCTATCCTAGTTATAAAATGTAGGGATTTGGGGAAAACAATATATTCAGCTCTCCTTCGCCTTGCTATACAATACCACTTGGATCCACAGGTCTTACATTTAATAATAACCCAGGCTGAGTGCCAAATAGTTAATCCTCCAAAGGCCCACACAATCCCACACAAAAGATACGGTATATCCCCTATATGCTGGGATTTGAAGAAGAGTCCGGGATGGGCTGCTCCCATTCTAAGGCCACCGTCCATCCAGCAGGAGCTTGATAAACCCCTCCGAGATAAATCCTCCTGCAGTTTTTAAAACTAACTGCTTTGCTGTTTCAGTCATGTATTCTAATAAAAGTTGTACTGAGGTTGTGCTGTTTTCCTGGTACAGGAAGATATGGGACTATCTGGGGGTGTGCAGTCACCGTCTGAGCCCTCATCCTGCTCCCGGGGTCTAGGGGGAGGTTTAAGCAGGTCAGACAAATCCTGGTCCTGTACCTGCCGAACTTTACTTGGTTTAGTACACCTTTGACCAATGCTACATGCAGAACAACATCACTTTAGTTTCCCGGTTGATTCCTTATTACGTTCTCTCTCCAAAGCGAGTACAAAGGGGTCCTGTGGTGGTACCATTCCGCAGTCCCTTTGCCACTCTGAATGACTTCAGAGAGTAAAGAACATATCTGCATATGATACCTCATCCCATTTTCCTTTCCTTCTTAAAAACAACATTATCTGTAAGATAGTGTTATCGTCAGTTGACCCATCCTCCAATTTATATACTGGCCACCACTGATTACAATTTTTAATTGGGGGTGTGTGTGTGTTTATTTTTTGTGCCCCCTGTCCCAATTATATCCTTCCAGTGTGTCAAGACGCATCCCAGGGCGCTTTTAACCTGCTCTTACTTTACCCACTTTGCCCTTCTCTGTCTTAATTTCCAACCAAACCTGTTCCTGCACTTTTCTGCAGTCTTTTCCCAGTCCTTCTCCCAAACTTCCCAATGTTCCGGAATCAAATGTCTTTTTCCGTGCTCAAATTTTACTATGTCATACCTTTGATGAGCCCTTTCCAAATTATAAAATTTCGGCTCTTGGGGAAGACATTTAGGGCATTTATCCCTCCTTTGTCTTCACATGCAAAACCACCTTTCCCACAAGATCTGCATAATAATTAAAACCCAAGTCTCATGCCAACCATTATGCGATCTAATATTTCTACAAACAAAGCATGGGATTGCTCCCGTATATCCATCAATATGAGGGTTATCAACGATATCTGGGATAGGTTGCTCCCAGTCTAACGCTACTATCCAATGAAGTGGGGTTAAAAATACCCCTTCACCCATCCTATTTAAAATTTCAAAGGGTTAAAGTCCAAACCATTGGAGAAGCTACTACTGATTTTCTAAATATTTAAACAAATTTCTTTCGCTTTGTTCGTCTCAGGCTGCGCCTCTTGCGAGGCAACAGAAGCGCGGATCGGAACTCCATACTCACTTCGCGCTCATTTGCGTGTCTCAGTCACACTCTCACACAGACTTTCACTAGGTTAGTTTGGTGTTTCTTAAATCACTGAGCTCATAATATACCCAGTACTAAGCACTTACAACAGATGCATGAAATGATAAAACAGTACAGACACTGATAAATCAAGACAAGCATACAATAACCGTCCCAATTTTCCCTCTCGCAGCTGCAAAGACGATCCAATAAGTACTAAAGGGTCTGCTTACCCTTCTCCTTCTTCTTATACAATCATTAACAGGTCCGTCCTGGCTCCTGAAATCAGGATGCAGCGGCACCCTCCAGAGACTGAAATTTTAGACGCACCCTGCGCCTTCAGTCTCTGGCCCTTAAACCTGTATGGGCACCCCCAAACAACCAAGGAGACTATGTCGTATATCAGACGTCTCTGCGCGGATTACCGACGGCCCCGGCCATGCGCGACTTATAGGCCCTTACTCTTTAAAACATACCTCTGTACTTCGTGCTTATGGTCATTGTCTGCTCCCGCAGTGAGCGGCTGAGAGCAGAGCTCCTGCGATCCAGGGAAAAGAGTGGCACCACTGAGAAAACAACTGGAAACCGGCATCCTCTGCTGCTGACTTACATGAAGCATTCCCGGAAGGAACCGCGCGATATTTAAACGGCCCTGTAGGAAGCACCGCGATCCAGAGCGCCGCGAACTGGAGCGCTCAAACAGGGGTGTGGCTTGTCAGAAGGGCGGGGCTCGGCAGTTTGTTAAAGCAGTACGCGAAAACAGGGCGAGCAAGGAGAGGGGACTGGGCCTCGAACAGAAAAAGCAGAACACCATGGTGACCACCCGCCAGAAAAATAAGAAATCTTGCAGCTCTGCTCCAGTCATGACTGCGACAGCCCCCCAGACTGAACCCCATTTGGTACACGTTGCCACCCAGGTACCAAGTTGCAGGACGTGCCCCCCTCCTGCACTGGTATTGGATGCTAGTGGTGACATCGTGTATTGGGGCTGTGCTCGGGCAGAGGAACTCCTCCGCCTGGTCACTGAACTCAGGAAGGAGGTAACAAGGCTGAGGACTATCAGGGAATGTGAGAGAGAGATTGACTACTGGAATAACTTACTCTGCTCCCTGTCACAGCCTCAACAGGCAGACAAGCCTTGTACAAAAGAGGACCCCCATCCCATATCCACTCAACGAAGGTAAGTAAAGTGGAAGATGGAGCAGAATGACAACAGGTTTCTGCTTGTCGCAAGCGGCGTTACAATCGGTGCATATCCCCTGTTACTAACGAGGCCCTGCAGGTTCCACTGGAGAATAAATATGAAGGCCTGCACGTGGAACTGACTCCAAGGGCCGACAACTCATACAGCCTGGAAACATCCCCTGGGTTAAGCAAACCAAAGCCACCAATGAAGACAGCTTCTGTAAAGAAGAAGAGGAAGGTCATTGTCATTGGTGACTCCCTCCTGAAAAGTACAGAGGATCCAATTTGCAGACCAGACCCATTGCATAGGGAAGTCTGTTGCCTACCTGGGGCCTCTGCTGGTGAAAAATTGTCAAGTCCACACATTATTACTCACTACTCATTTTCCAGGTGGGTAATAATGAAAAACCAACTAGAAACCTAAAAGCAACCAAAAAGGACTTTAGAACCTTAGGTCAAATGGTAAAGGGATCAGGAGCGCGGGTCATATTCTCCTCTATCATAGGAAATGGTGAGGGAAGGAATGGGAGGAGCCAGGAATTGAATGACTGGCTCCAAACCTGGTGCGATGAAGAAAACTTCAGGTTCTTCGACAATGGGTTGGCCTACACGCCAGGCCTGCTGGCACACAATGGGGTACACTTGTCCCATAAGGGCACAATGTTACTCTCTAAAAAGTTAGTTGGACTAATCAAGAGGGCTTTAAACTAGTCTGGAAGGTGGAGGGGGACATCACTTGGCTCAATGGGAATGGCACCTCAGGCTCTGAGGGATGGTCTGGTGGTGAGAGCCCCTGGTCTGTCACCTCAGTGGAAGTGGAGAATAGCACTCCAGGTGGCAGCCAGAATTCAAAGGTTATTGGTGGGTTACAAACCACCGATAGTGGACAGTCAGGACTTGAGCCTATTCCACTTAGGAAAGGGGTGGAAATAACAGCCCAACTGAAGTGCATTTACACTAATGCACGCAGCATGGGACACAAACAAGGGGAGCTGGAAGCCACTGTAAGGCTAGAAAACTATGATGTAATTGCCATTATGGAAATGTGGTGGGACGATTCGCAGAACTGGAGTGCTGCCATGGGTGGCTATAAACTCTTCAGATGGGATAGGCTAGGAAAGAGAGGCAGTGGGGTTGCCCTCTATGTTAGAGAAAGTTTTGATTGTGTGGAACTACAATATGCTAATGATAGGGTTGAGTGCTTGTGGGTTAAAATCAGTGGAACCCACAGTAAATCAGACATAGTGGTGGGAGTCTGTTATCGGCCGCCCAGCCAGGACGAGGAGACCGATGAGCTCTTCTACAAGCAACTGGGAGAAGTCTCGCGATCACTGGCCCTTGTTCTTGTGGGAGACTTCAACCTTCCAGATGTCTGCTGGCAGTATAACACAGCAGAAAGGAAACAGTCCAGGAGGTTCATTGAGTGTATGGAAGATAACGTCCTGACATAACTGATGAGTGAACCGACTAGAGAAGGTGCCCCACTGGATCTGCTGTTTGTGAACAGAGAGGACCTTGTGGGGGAGGTGACTGTTGAAGGACGCCTGGGCACAGTGATCACGAGATGATAGAATTCTCAGTTCTTGGAGGAGTAAGAAGGGGGGTCAGCAGAACTGCCACCTTGAACTTCCAGAGGGCAGACTTCAAATTGTTTAGAAGGCTGCTCGATAAAGTCCAGTGGGAGACAGTTCTAAAGGAGCCCAAGAGGGCTGGATGCTCCTCAAGAAGGAAGTTCTGGCTGTGCAAGAGCAGGCCATCCTCGTGTGCCATAAAATGAGTTGGCGGGGAAGAAGGCCAGCTTGGCTTAACAGAGAGCTCTGTGTTGGTCTAAGGAAAAAGAGGAAAATATATGAGCTTTGGAAGAGGAGACAGGCTTCCCAGGAGGACTACAAGGAGCAGGTGAGATCACGTAGGCAAAAAATCAGAAGGGCTAAAGCCCAATGGGAACTCCAGCTGGTTAGTTCAGTGAAAGACAATAAGAAATGTTTCTTCAAGTATATTAACAGGAGCAGGAGGACCAAGGAGAATCTCCCTCCTTTACTGGATACAAAGGGAATGGTAGTAACAAAGGATAAGGACAAGGCAGAGGTACTTAACGCCTTCTTTACCTTAGTCTTTAATAGGAAGGGAAGATTTTCTCCGGGCTCCAAGCCACCTGAGCCAGAAGGCTGTGAAGACCAACCCTCAATGTTCCAAGAAGACTTGGTTAGAGACCTGCTCGGCGAGTTAAACATCCACAAGTCTATGGGGCTGGATGAGATCCACCCAAGGATGTTGAGGGAGCTGGCAGAGGTTCTCTCCAAAACCCTTTCCCGCATCTATCAACAGTCCTGGCTGACTGGGGAAGTGCTGCTCGACTGGAGACTGGCAAACATGACTCCCATTTACAAGAAGGGCTGGAAGGAGGATCCAGAGAATTATAGGCCTGTCAGCTTGACCTTGGTACCAGGGAAGGTCATGGAGCAGATCATATTGAATGCTATCACACAGCACATGCAGGACAGCCAGGTGATCAGACCCAGTCAACATGGGTTTATGAAAGGCAGGTCCTGCCAGACCAATCTGATCTCCATCTATGACAAGGTTACCCAGTTAATGGACGAGGGAAAGGCTGTGGATGTGGTGTATCTGGACTTCAGTAAAGCCTTTGACACCATTTCTCCCAGTATTCTGCTTGAGAAACTGGCTGCCATTGGCCTGGATGGGCACAGCCTCTGCTGGGTAAAGAACTGGCTGAATGGCTGGGCCCAGAGGGTGGTGGGAAATGGAGTTACATCCAGTTGGAGTTTAGTCATGAGTGGTTTTCCCCAGGGTTCAGTGCTGGGTCCAGTCCTGTTCAATATCTTTATCAATGATCTGGACTAAGGGATCAAGTGCACCCTTAGCAAGTTTGCAGATGACACTAAGCTGGGTGGCAGTGTTGATCTGCTTGAAGGAAGGGAGGTGCTGCAGAGGGATCTGGACAGGCTGGATCAATGGGCTGAGACCAATGGGATGAGGTTCAACAAGGCCAAATGCCGAGTCCTGAACTTGGGACACAACAACCCCATGCAGCGTTACAGGCTGGGGAAAGAATGGCTGGAGAACTGCTTGGCAGAGAAGGACCTGGGGATGTTGGTTGTCAACCAACTGAATATGAGCCAGCAGTGTGCCCAGGTGGCCAAGAAGGCCAATGGCATCTTGGCCTGTATCAGAAACAGGGTGGCCAGAAGGACCAGGGCAGTGATTTTGCCCCTGTACTCGGCACTGGTGAGACCACACCTCGAGTACTGTGTTCAGTTCTGGGCCCTTAAGTAGAAGAAGGACACTGAAGGGCTGGAGTGCATCCAGAGAAAAGCAACGAGGCTGGTGAGGGGGCTGGAGAACAAGTCTTATGAGGAGTGGCTGAGAGAACTGGGGTTGTTTAGCTTGGAGAAGAGGAAGCTGAGGGGAGACCTCATCACTGTCTATAACTGCCTGAAAGGAGGTTGTGACAAAGTGGATGCTGGTCTCTTCTCCCAAGTGACAAGTGACAGGACGAGAGGAAATGGCCTCAAGTTGTGCCAGGGGAGGTTTAGACTGGACATCAGGAAAATTTTCTTCACTGAAAGAGTGATCAGACACTGGCAGAGTCTGCCCAGGGAGTTGGTTGAGTCACCATTCCTGGAGGTGTTTAAAAGGTGGGTAGATGAGTTTCTCAGGGATATGGTTTAAAAATGGGACAGGGACGGTTGGACATGATGATCTCAGAGGTCTTTTCCAACCATATGATTCTATGTGCAGAAGTGCCGCTGTAGCAGTTTTAGTTTTGTCTAGTCCCAGCTCAAGCTGTTACTTTTACTCCTGATGAGATGTTGTCTAGATTCATTCGTTCTTGAAAAGATATGGCCTAGCACAATTTTCAAGATTTGCACAGCAAGGGTGATTTCAGTCAGGCCCACTTGTCAGTGATGCCTGAACCAAAGCACTGTTTGCTTAGTCACAGTGGAGGCATCAGTGGTATTGTCTGAAATAAGTGTCTGTGCGCGACTGAGAAACATCTTGTATAAAACAAATTTACAAACACATTAAGGTTGACTCTAGAAGAGTGGAGGAATCAGTCAAATCACACAGAACAGGTAAAGAAAAAAGTAGCAGATTCAAGATTCTGAAGATGTGCCCAGTTGCTGCAGACCACACAAAAACTTTACAACTATGCTCAAACAATTAATTTTGCCTTCTGCACTTGAGTATCAGGCCAACTGATTAATGTAGGAATGAAAGTGATTATGTGTTACTTGGGGAAATAAACAACCACTATAGAACAAAATCCTTCAAAGCTAACAATTTTCTAGTTCAAGTATTGAATAGCACTGAGTATGAACACTTATCTGACAGAGATCACAAACAGCTTGTAAATACACCAGAATTACTGCAGAGAACTGAGCACCTAAGATGATGTCTCCACCCTGCCTTTCTTATTGCTTGCCCTGATACCAACCACATTAGTGCTTATGTAAGTAATATTATTTGCATAATTCAAACTTATCAAACAAGAGATAAGGCTTGTACATTTCCAGGTTGTACATGCCTCTAATTTAAGTTTCTTGCAAAGTCCCACCTATTTCAACTCTAAAATGCTATTTGAAACCGTGGGAGCCAGACACTGTCTTCACATTTTAGAGATCAAAAAGCAAGCAGATTCAACTGACATGGAGTAGTTGTTACTGAATCACAGGAGATGGACACTTGGTTTATCCACAATCAACATTAAAATAAGGCTTTAGCATCATTGCTGGCACATAGGTCCAATTCAGTGTAAGCTCAGCTGCCCAAGGAGTTACAAGCTAAAACAAATAACAGGACAAAAATCTTCTGCAATGTGTGTTCACAGTGTGCAAAATTTATGTACTTTGTAATACTGAAGTGGAAACTCTGCTCCATTCAGGACAGATTGCCTCTTATTGGTCTCAATTATTTACCATCTGGGACCAGTGTTGAGGTTATTCATGTTTTTTCAGACATGCTAGAAAAAGAAGCAGTGTCTTCAAAAAGTGTTCATGACATTTCTCTGCTGGCTTTTTGCAGCTACTGTAATAATGCACCAAACAATACATTTAAAAAAACATATTTCAATTGTTTGTCAACTATGTTCTTTCAAACTGTGATTATCTACTCAGTTTGATAGACAAACCCACATGCTCCAGACTATTTTGGAAGCTCAGTGTTTCGCATACCCAGAGTTAAGACATTTTTCTTGTGCCATACTACCATAATCTTATGAAACTACTCACTAAAGAGATACCTTTCTGCCACATCCACAAATCCTGTTTCACATTTCTGCAATTTATTTGCTTTAACAAAGTCAGAGGTAACTAATTCTGTAATTTTTGATCTATTTGTTATTGTCATATAAATGACAGAGGGAAGAAGCAAAAATACTATTATGAAGTAAAGTTTCAAACCAAATTAAAGGACAAATTAAAAAGAGTACATACATTATTGCACACCAATCCTCTATCAGTCATATCTAATAAGATTTATGATGCTAAACCAGTTACTATTGGTTAGAGTACTGTATTGCTTTATATAAGAACACACGAAAGCTGTTCTGAATTAGTTTCCTCTTTTCCCATGGTGAGCTCCTCTCATTAAAGAAAAATGTTTTTAAGTCTTCCAGATAAAACAACACATGAAAATCCTCAGGCCTGCAGAGCACAAAACTGCTGAAATACAGCCAGTATGTTATGGTCCGATTCAGCTGTAAATAGGAGGTTCTCCAGGGTCACCATGTACTGCTGAAATATCTGGTGATGCTGCAGATAAAAATATAAACCTTTGTTGTTTTCATTCATCTTCCTACACAAGAACAGGCAGAAGAATCAAGACATACGAGATCCAACACAAAAAAACCCTGAGACTGTGCTTGTAACTCTTTTCATTTAACATATTAAGAAAATCAACTACGATCACCTTCAAAATAGTTCCCTTCTAAGTTCACACACAGCTGCATACGATGCTGCAGAGGTTCTAAGCAATTCCGCAGATCATTTTCCGATGGCTGTTGAGGATCTCTGTTTTTGCTTTCACATCTTTTACCGAGAAAAAACGGGTTCCTTTGAGCACTGACTTGATCTTTGGGATCTCTTCACTGTAAGCCTCAGTCAATAATTGAAAAGTTTCTTCAGTGTCACAAGGAACTTGATGTTAACTCGCTGTTCACTCCTGCACACTGACATTTTCTGACTGAGAGTAAGAAAACATCTATATTTGAACATTTCACTTGTACCAAGTGAAGCGATTGAGTTGAGCCTTGTCTCACTGTGATAGGTTAGAACATGTCCTATAACCATCTCTTTGTCTCTCCCCTCCCACTCTTGGTTCCTGAGCTACAGGGTTAGTCTTGTTTTTTTGTGTTGGACCTTAAATTCCATCACAGATCAAATGTTTTCATCAGAACTATCAAGCATGTAGAAAATATTTTAGAAGAATCAGGGCATTCTGTGATCCTTGAGGCCTGTATGCACAACCCTGCCTACTTGCCAAACGACAAAGATACAATGACCTTGACATGTTATGAGAAAATGGAATGTTATCTGATAGATAAGAAAGAGAATGTGGAACAGGAGGTTTTAACTGCAAGAAGGGGGGGCTGCAGGGTATCAGGTAACAGTGCATGGACAGAAACTTATAACCAATTAAGATAGAGAACATACCAAATGGACAGCATGTAGTAGCCAATTATGTGTACACTTGTAGCGTGTGAACACAGATTGTGAGTATAAAGTAACGTGTGGAAGCACAATAAAGTGAGCACTGACTCTATCTCTGTGAGGATACGTCTGTGACTCCAGGGGCTCTCCGATATTTGGCACCCGAACAAGGGACGGGCAGCCTCAACGAAAGAAGCTTTCTCAGAGATGGCGGTTCACGGGGAACGAAAGCGTCAAGGGAAGAGGAACGAGCTGTCTAATGCTTTTGCAGAGGAGAGACAGACAGGAGAGGTTGACAGTCGGTGACCTCAGACCAAGGTAGGAAGACTAGCTATCTTCCCCTGTCGGTTAAAGGGCTGCAAGCATGGAAGCAGAGTGTGCTTCAGCGAAAAAAACGCTACTAGGTACATTCGCTGAGCGAGGGCAAGCAGTTACCGAGAAGGCGTTAGAAAAATTAATACAGTGGGCCAGAGAACATAAGCATATGAAATGTCCATCAATGTTGTTTGATTGGGAGCAGTGGAGAAGGGTTGGAGATGAACTTTGAGACTTAAATATCACTAAAAAAGGAAAAGAGCCATTTACTGCTTGTAATACAACTTGGAGAACTGTGATTAATACCTTGCAAGAGTTAAAAGTAGAATTGAAAGTGGCCACTGCAGCTGTTCAGGCAATAACAGCCCCTGTGTCTCGTAGCCGTAGTCGCATTGAAGCATTTTTTGGTGCTATTAAGGGTCAATCGAGCGATAAGACGTGTGACTCTGTTAATGAGCTATTAAGAATTAATAATATGTCAAAGGAAGCAGAAAAAACAAGCGACATGCCATCAGCCGCGAGCGATGTTCACGCTTCGGCGGCTGGAAGTGAACTGACAGACAATACGGAAGGAACTGCAGTGACACCCAGTGATGATGTAATAGTGGGAGGAGCCAGCTGTTGCAAAAAGTTATACCCACCCTGGCCTCCTCTTCCCCCCCGAAGCGGTTTGTTTAACAGGAGACAACTCATCTGAAGATGAAGCACAGCCACAACATGAAACAATAATTCCACGAAGTAGCAAATTACAAGATCTCAAGAGGCAAATGGAGGAAGCTACGAATGCTCTACATCACAGAATGGAACAATCATTGTCGACATTTGCATCACATGCGAGGACTGAAAAATCTGTCCAGGAACTGGCTGAAAGTACTACAAAGCTTTCAGCATCACCTTTTGGTGGTATAGGTAAAGGGTTGTGTCCATCACCCGTATGCAGACAGTTCTGTGATTCTGCAAAATTCTGGTAGGTAGTCAGATGTAATCCAAGATGCCATATTAGAGGGAGATTGGCATCCGACAGGTAACCTAACTTTTCCTGTATTGTGTAATCAACATGATAATAGTTATGAGCAACATGATTTGGAAAATTTTACAACAAGTTAAAAAGACTGTGCAGGAGAATGGGATAAAGTCTGAAGCCATTAGGGCTGATTTAGATTGGATTTTTACAGCAGATGTTAATTCGCCACATGATTGTCAAAATTTAGCTAAATTGTTCTCTCCTAAAAAGGGCCACCACAGGAGAAATTGTTCAGCTACTGTGTGGTGTGATCATTGTCAAAAAAAAAAAAAAAGTACCTTTAGGATACCCTTAAGAGTGGTAATTTCCAATGATACATTATAGCCCTTTGCATTAATACTACAATGTTACAAAAGAAAAATGGGGGAGATCTGGGAAATATGTATGGCTTTAAGGCCAAGGGCTTTAAGAATAAGAGACATAAGGGCTTTAAGGTCAAGGGACATGCTGTGTTTCAGAATAACCTTAAACTGACCTCTAGGGTATAAGAGAAGGTAGTATAGTAGTAGAGTTATGTAACTGTAAGGAATTAACATTAAGACAACCAATCAATAAGAGCCATGTGAACAGAGTAGCAGTATCATGTTATAGAGGGAAAGTAGAGAAATTTTTGCAAACATGGGGAATTAAGCATGTAACAGGTATTCCGCATTTTTCCACAGTTCAAGTGATTGTGGAATGAGCATATAGAACTATTAAGGAATACCTTGCAAAGTAGAAAGATATAACTGAATTAGATCCACAGATAAGGTTAAGTAAAGTGCTTAATTATCTTAGTTTGGTAGCAGGCTTAGAGCAAGCATTCATAATAGTGGTGTGAAGATGCAAGCTACGCCTGAGATACAGTTGTGTTATAAGAACCCTAAGACAGAATTATGGGAAGGACCGAGCCCGTTGCTATTTACTGGTCATGGTTATAGTTGTGTTTCCACAGATCGAGGTGCCTTATGGATTCCCAGTAAATGGACACACCCAGCAGTCAAGTTGGTCAAGCAAACACATGAGAGCGACAGCAAAGAGTAATAAGCATTCTACTTTAACAACTTTGAACAGAAATTAACAAATCAAGCAAGAGGTTTCGCCCATGATATGTAATTGTGAACATACTTGACCGACAAGGACTGAGGGGGGGGCTTGAGAATTGAATTCTGTTATAGCTATTAATTGTGATTGCAATTGTGTATATTGTAATTGTGCTTTGAATCTTTTATTAGAGTGTGGAGTTTGTGGCAATAGGTTGATAAGAAATAGTCACGTAGTAGCAACTGAAGGTAGTCTTTGTGCTGCACATTTTCACCAGAATTTTGAGGATTTTCATATAGCCGCAGGTATCATATATAATCAGCTACATTTTTATCATTTTGGATCAGGAAGTGCTTTTCGCCAAGCTCAAGCAATTTGGTTCTTAAAACTTGCCATCCAGCAAGTTAAACAACCCAAGAAGTCAAGATTGATTGCTTTACAATGTGGACCCAATTGACTCAAATTAAAGGAAACAGATGATGTTCTTGGAAATTCATTCTCGACTTGGCATTACAGGCTGGCTAAGAACACTCCTGATCAAAGGTATATGTATTATAATAGTTATTTTGGTATCTGTGATTTTAATAAGTTGTATGCTATCTTGTGCAAAGAAAGATGTAGAAAGAATTATTCCTGCAGCCTTGGTTCCAAAAAGAAAAAGGGGGAATTGTTGGGGAATGGTTGCGGGAGCGTGGACATGGCTCAAAGGAGGAGCTCTGTGAATTGGCCCTGACAGAAATCAGCTGAGCTGGGCTGTGATGAAAAAGTACTGAGGACTTTGCCAAGTCACGCTGACAAGGAGGGAGGCAGTGAGAAAATCCCCAAGAGAAGGTCAAGAAGACCTTGTGACTGTACAGATAAACAACTTAAGGAAGTAGGCTAGGATGAGACCCGGACCCGAGCATATAGCAGCAGCTGCAAGTAAGAGGAGCAAGTAGGAGGAACATGCTAATGTACCTTTAGAGCTCAGCCAATGATTGCAAGTAGGAGGGGCATGATAAGGTAACATTTAGAGTTAAGTTAATGATTGTAGGGCCTTTGGAGCCAAGCCAATGATTATAAGACAAGTGTATGTAAGGGCCAATGATTGTTAGACAATGTTAGACATGACTTAAGTAGACATGAGTTATGGTATGGACGTGAATGAGCTTTGTAATAAACCAGAACTTCCTTTACCACTCACACTGAGTCTACTGCATTATTTTCCTCGTTTGTTACAAGGCACTTATTTTGGTATACTTTTTCTCTCAAGACTCTACCCTTACTATAACATGTAGTAAGAGAAAAATCAGCTGCATTTGCAACCACATCTCCATATTGTTTTGCACTATATTCACAGTGCAAGAAACAAATCAAGAAGTTCACCCTCGAGTCATTTAACAAGTCTGTAGGAAAGATGGAGTCAAAACTAGAGACAGACACAGCCAAAACTCGCACTAGTCCCTGAAAAAGACTGGTGATGCCAGCTGTGTCTGTTTTAATGGAGCTGATGACCAAGCTCAGCTCTAAAATAACGTAAGCTTTTCTTTCCAACAGTTGCCCAAAGCTTTCCAAATCAAGAAGTGAAACTTACCTGTAGGAAGATTTGCTGCAACCTCTCTATACAGCTTTTGTACCAAGGCATAAATACATCAATCCCACCAGTTTCACAGCGCACTGTGTTCAGTTAACAACATAATGAAACGCTGTAGAACACAAAAAGAACGTTTGTCCATTAAATCTTCTCAGATTAAAATAGGTTACAAGCCTCAGATAAGATAATCCATGGGACATTTGACAGATAGAAGCTTTGAACAATAATGTCAGAATGAATATTTCATTTAGGAAATTGCATGCTATCAAAAGAACTCATTTTCTCAGGCTCTTGATGCTGAAACAATTCTCGTTTGGGACAGTTAGGCAGTTCTTTGATTCTTATTTAGAATAAGTCCATCTACCTCTTCCCTTAAGATACAAATGATGCTGTAAAGATATCACCCATCATTACCTGGAATATAACAAGGAAGAGATTCTTCTGTTCACTCTTGGCTGATTCTACTCTCTTCTGCAAGCGTTCTATTTGTTCTTCTAGAGGTCCATCTTCTCTATCACTACTTCGGTCATTGTCGTCTTCATCTTCATCACTTTCTCGCTGTAAGTAAAAATGAAACACAACTAACTGGAGATGTGACTACCTGTGGATTTTGCTAGTATCCATTGGAATGATAAACAGGCCTCTTGACTGACCCAACACAAAGCCTGCAGCACAAATGAAGCTGCTCTGTAGCCTTTCAGATGCTATAAGCTGATTGTTTGCCAACTAACATGAACTCAGTAGAATCCTTGAAGAAACTGAGAGAAAGGTAATTGTGACGAGGGGCATTGCAACCCCCACCTCACGGACTGCCGCCTCAAGAAACCCACTGACCCAAAACTTGGACAGTAGAGGGCACACACAGCTAATTTACATAGAAAGTAAGGATTGTATTAGCCAGTAAGGCATAGAGTATTAATTAACAAGATAGTAACCAATAAATGTAAATCTGATGTAATTATGGGCAGTTTTGTAAATGAAGAATAGGATAAATACTGCATGAAATTTTCTTGAGGTGTGCTAGCTTTGTGAGGTTACTCGGCTAGCACCCCACTTTGCACAAACTGGAATAAAACTCGATACCTTGACTCTGTGTGTTATTGGCTTGCACACTGGGTAAACAATCTCACGAGTTTTAGTACAATAAGTACATAAGTGGCAAAAAGACAACTGGGAAAGATGTGGACCCATTGCTGAATGAGACAGAAGACCTGGTGATACAGGACATTTAAAAGGCTGACATACTGAATGCTGCCTTTGCCTCAGTCTTTACTAGCAAGATCAGCCTTCAGGAATACCAGGCCCCAGAGGCCAGGGAGAAAGTCTGGAGGAAGGAGGATGTACCCTTGGTGGAAGAGGATTAGATTAGGGAATACTTAAGCAAAAAGGATGTACATAAGTCCATGAGCCCTGATGGGATGCACCCACGAGCACTGAGGGAGCACGCAGATGTCATTGCAAGGCCACTCAATAACCTTTGAAAGATCATGGCGACTGGAGGAAAGCAAATGTCACTCCTGCCTTCAAGAAGGGCAAGAAGGAGGACCCAGGGAAATACAGGCTGGTCAGCCTAAGCCTGGGAAGGTGATGGAGCAGCTGATCCCAGGAATAACTTCCAGGTGCATGAAGGACAAGACAGTCATCAGGAGTAGTCAGCATGGATTCACCAAGGGGGGGTCATGCTTGACCAACCTGATAACCTTCTATGATGAAACGACTGGCCTGGTAGACAAGGGGAGAGCAGCAGATATTGCCTACCTTGACTTCAGGAAGGCCCTTGACACTGTCTCCCATAAAATCCTCATAGAGAAGCTGTTGAAGTATTGGCTGGATGAGCAGGCAGTGAGGTGGACTGAAAATAGATGATCCAAAACTGGGAGGAGTGGCTGATACACCTAGGGTTGTGCCACCATCCAGAGGGACCTCGACAGGCTGGAGAAATGGACTAATGGCATCCTGGGCTGCATTAGGCAAACTATTGCCAGCAGATTGAGGGAAGTGATCATTCCCCCCTGCTCAGAACAGGTGAGGCCACAACTGGAGTGCTGTATCCAGTTCTGGGCTCCCCAGTACAGGAGAGACATGGACATCCTGGTGACAGTCCAACAAAGGGCTACAAGGATGATGAGGGGACTGGAGCACCTCTCCTGAGCAAAGGCTGAGACAGCTGAGACCACTTATCCTAGAGAAAAGAAGGCTCAGGGGGATCTTATCAATACATATAAATACCTGAATGGAAGGTGCAAAGAAGACTAAGCCAGGCTCTTTCCATTGGTATCCAGTGATGGGACAAGAGGCAATGGGCACAAATTGAAACACAGGAGGTTCAGTCTGAACGTAAGGAAATGCTTTTCTTACTGTGAGGGCGACTGAGCACTACAATAGGTTCCCCAGAGAGGTTGTGGAGTCTCCCTCCTTGGATATACTGAAACACCATCTGGACATGTTCCTGGGCAACCGGCTCTAGGTGGCCCTGCTTGAGCAAGGGGATTAGACAAGATGACCTCCAGAGGTCCCTTCCAACTTCAGTCATTCTGTAATTAAATGATGTATAGCAAGAAAGGGGGAATTTGGTAGAGTAAGGCACATTCAATACATTCAGTGGCAGATAATTCTTCAGTCTCACGATGTTGTTTCTCTGCAATATTATCCATAAATTAACAGCTGTAAATATTTTTTTGGTAAAAAGAGTATGTGCAGCTTAAGACAAAAATAGGGCCATGTGCTAATTCACCTACTGTATGCAAATCACACTTGGAATTTATATTTTTGAATGCAAACTAGTAACTGGAAAGATAATCTGACAACTCTGAATTACTGCAATATTTAAAGCAGAAGGACTTGAGAATTTTTAGTAACTGAGAATTGTAACATTTTCTTCACCACAGGATCATACCTGCTCAAGGACCAGTAGACACTGTGTTAAACTCCTCTAGGAGCAAGCAGATAAGCTTTGGCCTCAACCCAAAACATGCCAGTCCACTTAGCACTGGGGCCATCAAAATTTGACATTTTACATCCTCAGTGAGGAACTGCATTCTGGTAAAGCATCTGCTTCCAGAACTACTTATATTGCATCTATTTTACTGTGGTGGGTTAACCTTGGCTGGCTGCCAGGTGCCCATTAAGCCACTTTATTGCTCCTCCCCCTCGGCAAAACAACAACAAAAAAAATCTATACTCCCCAGGTGATATCCAGTCATTTTCTAGGAAGTAAAGCCTCAGTGTGCATAGAGGTTGCTTTGGAAGACAAACGCCTTAATAATGAATGCCTTCCGTCCTCCTCCTCCTTTCTCTTAGCTGTTAGCCAAACTGTCTTAGGTCCTGCCTTCTGGGGCTGCTACAGGAGATACCACTCTCACTGTACTTTACAGAATCATTACTTAGACAAAAATAGCCAAAAGTTAATTTAAAAAAAAAAAGGACTAATTAGACTGGCGTGGCTGGCTAGGGGCGCTGAAAGTATTTGGTGCCATAAAACACTCAGATGGGGAAGGCAAAGAAAGTAACTTCCCAAGCGCAGTACAAATTTCCAGTAACTCAGCTGCTTGTCCAGGAATAACAAGCTTCTACTATCACTTAGGACTTAAAAGTCCACATAATATATCTAAAAATATTTCGTACAAAATATTTTGTATTTTTTACAGTGAGATGACTAAGTCATACAAGGACATTTGAAAATAAAATCCAAGAGAAGCAAATAACAGATACAATTGTCTGAATCCAGGAATTGCTACACATCTGATTTGAGACTTTTTAACCCATGCCATGCTGGACGGTAGCAGGATTTGACATCACCTCGTGACTCAAACAGGTGTGTCTGTTTCCCCTTACAGGGTGATCTGCACATAGCCATCCTCTTTGGTGGTGAGTTGTACGTAGCACATAGAAAGAGAAAAGACAGAAGAGAAAGAAGAGAGTGCACAGCTAATCATGCAGCGGACAATCGTTAGGCCAACCATCAAAAACATAAATCCAGTTAGTCCTATTTTCACCAACCATGCCCTTGTGAGTCCCAAAGACAGTAGGATTAAGTGTAACCATGAACTTGGTGCCCAGCTGTTGAAACAGTCCTTTGACTGCATCAACTGAAACAGTTCAGCATTTTGGTCCATTACTTCCTTCATCTTGGCTCAAGCTTCTTCTATTGAGGTAGTAGTGTTATGGATCGTGGCACATTCTCCATCCATAAGGTGCAGACCCCATTCTCTTTTATCAGGAGCATATCCAAGGCTAGATAGTATTGTAGAGATATTTTTGAGGCCTGTTGTACCTGTTGGTTCAATACCCCGAATGCGTATCTAGTCCAGTTACCCCAAATACGTACTTGCCACACAATGTTTTCTAAAACAAATTGGTGTCACTTTAAGGTGATATAAGGGGTAAAAAACTGTTAAAAAAAACATGCTCACCAGTTGCCTGGTGGTATAGTAGTCCAGGACTTGAACCCCTGAGATTGCCCACTCCAGATGTCTGATTTGTGTGTCTCTCTGAGTCCGCTTACATGGAGTGGTGAAATTAGAAACTCGATTGTGGCATAGGGAAGGGATACCCACTGCACACTTTAGCCCAGCATAGTGTTCCAATGTTAGATATCAGCAAAATTTCCCATTGGAGCATCCCCAAGCTAGCCCAAAGGGAGCAGGATACTTACTGGTGTCACATTCATATTGGTCTGTCCAATTGAATAGGATGTTTACTGGTTGTGTGTTGAGGGGGATCCCTTTTAGGGGGAAGTGCATCCAGGGAACTCTGCATTGGTTGTCATAAGACATATTCATCATATTGCAGGCAGCATCATTATTTCTCCATACTGCCGATGGATACCCCCAGCAGACACACATGTCCCAGGGAAAGACTTCACAGGTATGGTTCTTTTCTCAGGAGTTCTATTTTATGGGGCTACTAATTCTGGTAACCTTCCCACTCATGTTTACAGGTGGTCTAAAAGTTACGTTAACTGATGTTCATGTATATGTGCAATTTTGCTTGAACCATGTTCTATCCAGATTTGATTTTGAAGGGACTTTCCAAGTCTCGAATGCTGGAAGTCCCAGTGCCACATTTCCTTGCCAATATAGTGTCTGATTTTTTCATAGAATCATCAAGTCCAACCATAGATAGCTTCTGCTAAACCATGTCCTTCAAAAACTTATCTACCCATTTTTTAAACACCTCCAGGGATGGTGACTCAACCACCTTCCTGGGCAGCCATTCCAGTGCCTGACCAACCTTTTGGTAAAGAAATTCATCCTAATATCCAGTCTGAACCTCCCCGGTGCAATTTATGGCCATTTCCACTTGTCCCATTGCCTGTCACTTGTAAGAAGAGATCAACACTCACTCTGCTACAGCCTCCTTTCAGGCAGGCGTAGACAGCGATGAGGTCTCCCCTCAGCCTCCTCTTCTCTAAGCTAAACAACCTCAGTTCCCTCAGAGGCTCTTCATAGGACTTGTTCTCCAGCCCCTCCACCAGCCTCGTTGCCCTTATCTGGATGCACTCCAGCACTTCAGTGCCCTTCTTGTAGTGAGGGGCCCAAAAATGAACACAGTACTTGAGGTGCGGCCTCACCAGCACCGAGTACAGGGGCACAATCACTTCCCTTGACTGTCTGGCCACGTTGTCTCTGATACAGGCCAAGATGCCATTGGCCCACTTGGCCACCTGGGCACACTGCTGGCTCATATTCAGCCAGCTGTCAACCAACACCCCCAGATATTTCTCTGCCAAGCAGTTCTCCAACCATTCTTCCCCCAGCCTGTAACGCTGCATGGGGTTGTTCTGTCCCAAGTGCAGGACTAGGCATTTGGCCTTATTGAACCTCATCCCATTGGTCTCAGCCCATTGATCCAGCCTGTCCAGATCCCTCTGCAGACCCTCCCTTTCTTCAAGCAGATCTACACTGCCACCCAGCTTAGTGTCATCTGCAAACTTGCTAAGGGTGCACTCGATCCCTTAGTCCAGATCAAGATATTGAACAGGACTGGACCCAGCACTGAACCCTGGGGAAAACCACTCATGACCAGCCCCCAACTGGATGTAACTCCGTTTCCCACCACTCTCTGGGCCCGGCCATCCAGGCAGTTTTTTACCCAGCAGAGGCTGTGCCCATCCAGGCCAATGGCAGCCAGTTTCTCAAGCAGAATACTGGGAGAAACGGTGTCAAAGGCTTTACTGAAATCCAGATACACATCATCCACAGCCTTTACCTCGTCCATTAAATGGGTAACCTTGTCATAGATGGAGATCAGATTGGTCTGGCAGGACCTTTCATAAACCCATGTTGACTGGGTCTGATCACCTGGCTGTCCTGCATGTGCTGTGTGATAGCATTCGATATGATCTGCTCCATGACCTTCCCTGGTACCAAGGTCAAGCTGACAGGCCTATAATTCTCTGGATCCTCCTTCCAACCCTTCTTGTAAATGGGAGTCATGTTTGCCAGTCTCCAGTCAAGCAGCACTTCCCCAGTCAGCCCGGACTGTTGATAGATGCGGGAAAGGGTTTTGGAGAGAACCTCTGCCAGCTCCCTCAACATCCTTGGGTGGATCTCATCCAGCCCCATAGACTTGTGGATGTTTAACTCGCCGAGCAGGTCTCTAACCAAGTCTTCTTGAAACATTGAGGATTGGTCTTCACAGTCTTCTGGCTCAGGTGGCTTGAAGCCTGGAGAACATCTTCCCTTCCTATTAAAGACTAAGGTAAAGAAGGCGTTAAGTACCTCTGCCTTGTCCCCATCCTTTGTTACTACCATTCCCTTTGCATCCAGTAAAGGAGGGAGATTCTCCGTGGTCCTCCTGTTCCTGCTAATTTACTTGAAGAAACATTTCTTATTGTCTTTCACTGAACTGGCCAGTTGAATTTCCCGTTGGGCTTTAGCCCTTCTGATTTTTCTAATCTTTTTCTAATCTTTCCCTAATCTTTCTCATTTTCCCCCCATTGTCATCTCCCACTGATCACCTGTGAAGGCTCCACAGGTGACACTGTTACATTTGAAGAGGTTGGATCAGTCTAGGTTCTGTAGAAAGAATCTCATGTCTTCTTGTGCTGATCTAGGAAGGACCACACATATCCCCTGGTCTTGTTGCCCCCACAATCTAGATGTCCCCACATTCTATGGTATCCTTGGTTTAGTTCCCTGGACAAGTTGGAGGTCTCTTGGCCTTCAAAGGCTGCAAAAGTATAACAAAACATGGAGCATCCTAATATTAAGGCACGAGAGGTTAGTGAGTATATTTTTCCATTTTAAACAATAATTCCCTTAAACTTCTGTTGCAAATTCTCTCCTCTTTTTACTTTTTTCTTTTTTTTGTTGTTGTTAACAATGTATCAAAAATATTTACATAAACAGCATATCAAAACTGCAGCAATACAGGGAATCAACAATAACATAAATTGTTGGCGGCTGTCTCCAGTCTTCTGGAGCAATATGTGTCTTGGTGAAAAGCTGTATGGGAGACAAGAATTGGTTCCAACAATCCTTTTGAGTTGAGTGTTAAAAAGAGGGAATAATCCATCTGGTACTGATTTTATGCTCTTGTGCTTGGTCATCCACAGCGACGTGAGAATTAGTGTTTAGAGGTGTATTCAGGATCAGCAATACTTCCCCAATAGTAGGCAAGTTCACAGCAATGGGCTGCCCAGCTCGGTATATTGGTTCCACTGGAATAACCCAGGGTCTTCTGTTACCTTTTGTCTAGGTCCCAAGAGAGGAGGAGTAGAGCAAAAGGCATTGAGTTTGGGACACTCATTGGCCCCCCATCTATCATTTAAGGGGGGGAGGCATTGTGTTGGAGAGGCAAGTGGATCACCCTACCTTGTGGGGTTGGAGATACTGCTTTGAGAGCCCTTTGGCTCTCTCAACTATTTTGTTTTCTTGGGGAGAATAGGGAGTGTGGAATACCCACTGTTATTCTTCCCCTTTTGCCCATTCCTAGACCACCCCAACAGTAAAGTGGCTGCCGTTGTCAGACTGAACAGTCTTAGGTTTAGGGAGAAATCTGAACCATGGTTTTAAGCCCTTCACTGTACTCTCTCCTGTTGCCCGGGTGAATACCTTGGCCTGTACAAGTCCTGATACAACTTTTACTCCCACCAACACATGCATTTACCTTCTGATAGCCTAAAAGGCCCAATATAATCAACCTGCCATGCCTCCCATAGTCCCTTTCCATCTTGTATATGAAGCAGAGGGTCCTGTAGGGGGTGTTTCTCAAATAGAGTTTGGCAAACACCACACGTGGAAATTATGGTGGCACACATTTCCCATGTTACTGGTCATCCCTTTTCTATTTCCTCTCATAGGGGGTCTTTAATCCTGCTGTGCTCTCTTTTAACATGCAACCATTCAAGTAAGAATTCCCATCTGCTTGCTGAAGGATGCAAAAGCCAGCTCTCAGCGAAAGGAGGCTCAGCTAATTGGGACCATAAACCTTGGAAGACAAGAGCTGATAATATCTCATGAGGAAAGGAATTTGGAAGGAAAGGAGTTTGAGAGCTGACAACATCTCCTGAGGAAAGGAAGATCTATTGCCATGCAACCTTGGAAGATAAACCTGGCCCCAAGAAGGACTGAGAAAGGACTTTTTAAGATGATTGTTAAAACAATATCTAAACTTTTATACTCTCTCTATAGTTGCCGGACCTTAGCTAGCAACACTCTATCTCCCATGTAACCCTACCTTATAGGAAGTATTTTAGAAGAATATTGTACCTATGCTAGAAACTATGGCCAATTTGGTAATGAAGGCCAGGATGCGGCTGGTAGCCATTACAGGCCAGGAACCAGATTTTATTCACTCACTTGTGACACCCTCAGAACTAGAATGGGCATTAGCAAACTCACTACCCTTGCAGAACTGTTTTTTAAACTGGTCAGGTGTATTGTCAACTGATTTTCCAGCAGGCAAAATAGGTATGCTATTAAAGACACAAAAGTGGACTGGCATTCCGCTGCAATCAGTCGTACCACTTAATAATGCAGTTACAGTATTTACCAATGCAGGAAAGTTGTCAAAGACAGCAGCAATTGTATGGGAAGAAAATGGTCAGTGGCAAAAGAAAATTATAAAAGGAATTGAAACAGATACATTGCAAACACTGGAATTAACAGCTGTGTGTTGGGCATTTTGTAACTGGATGTTTTGCCAGCTTAATGTTGTAACAGACTCTTTGTATGTTGCAGGTGTGGCCCAATGCATTGAGGATGCCATGTTAAAAAGTACTGGTAAGCCAAGATTGGTACAGCTCTTTCAGCAGCTGCAGCAATCGCTGCGACAGCGCACACAACCATATTGTGTTATCCACATTCGTAGTCATCAATAGAGTCTGGGCCTTGGACAAGGCAATGCAAAAGCAGACGCCTTAGTCTCGGTAGGACTGACTACCTAATGTCCTGCGAATAGATTTGATTTGGCCAGGACAACTCATAGTCAATTTCATCAGAATGCCAAAGGGCTAATGAAACAATTTGGCCTTACTCACTCAGAAGCATCTGGCATAGTGAGAACGTGTCCTCAATGTAGTCAAAATGGGCCCGGCATAGGAATTGGTGTAAATCCAAGGGGATTGAAAGCATTAGAAGTGTGGCAGATGGATGTAATTTATGTAAGCAGTTTTGGCAGATTGAAATATGTTCATGTTACTGTTGATACCTATTCGCAATTTGGGGAAAAAGCATTACACGTGAAAAGACACCTTACACAGTGTGTTGCTGTAATGGGACTGCCAGAGACTATCAAGATCGATAACGGACCGGCATACACCAGCCAGAGTGTTTGAAAATGGTTCATGCAGTGGGGAGTAAAACACATTACAGACCTGTCAGCCTGACCTCGGTCCCAGGTAAAATCATGGAGAAGATAATCCTGGGTGAAATCATGCACCACCTGTAGAACAGTCAAGAAATCAGGCCCAGCCAGCATGGGTTTAGGAGGGGTAGGTCCTGCCTGACCAACCTGATCTCCTTTTACGACCATGTGACTCGCCTGGTGGATGAGAGGAAGGCTGTGGATGTGGTATACCTGGACTTCAGTAAGGCCTTTGACACTGTCCCCCACAGTAGACTCCTAGGGAAGCTGGCAGCCCGTGGCCTAGATGGGAGCACTCTGTGCTGGGTTAGGAATTGGCTGGATGGCCGAGCCCAAAGAGTGATGGTAAATGGTGTCTCATCCAGTTGGCGGCCGGTCACCAGTGGTGTCCCCCAGGGATCGGTATTGGGTCCCGTCCTGTTTAATATCTTTATTGACGATTTGGATGAGGGGATTGAGTCCATAATCAGCAAATTTGCAGATGATAAAAAGCTGGGAGGAAGGGTTGATCTGTTAGAGGGTAGGATGGCCCTACAGAGGGACCTGGACAGATTGGAGAGCTGGGCTGATTCTAATGGGATGATGTTTAATAAGTCCAAATGTTGGGTACTTCATTTTGGACACAACAATCCCATGCATAGCTACAGACTGGGGACAGAGTGGCTGGAGAGTAGTCAGGCAGAAAAGGACCTGGGAGTGCTGGTGGACAGGAAGCTCAACATGAGCCAGCAGTGTGCCCAGGTGGCCAAGAAGGCCAATGGCATCCTGGCCTGCATCAGGAATAGTGTAGTAAGCAGGACCAGAGAAGTTATCGTCCCCCTGTACTCGGCACTGGTCAGGCCTCATCTTGAATATTGTGTCCAGTTCTGGGCACCCCAATTTGGGAAAGATGTTAGGATACTGGAATGTGTTCAGAGGAGGGCAACGAAGATGGTGAGGGAGCTGGAGCACAAGCCCTATGAGGAGCGACTGAGGGAATTGGGGCTGTTTAGCCTGGAGAAGAGGAGGCTCAGGGGAGACCTCATTGCTCTCTATAACTACCTAAAAGGAGGTTGTAGTCGGGCAGGGGTTGGTCTCTTCTCTCAGGTGACCAGTGGCAGAACCAGAGGGCATGGACTTAAGCTTCGTCAGGGAAAGTTTAGACTTGATATGAGGAAAAATTCTTCACTGAAAGGGTGATTGGCCATTGGAATGGGCTGCCCAGGGAGGTGGTGGAGTCACCGACCCTGGAGGTGTTTAAAGGGAGACTGGATAAGGTACTGAGTGCCATGGTTTAGATGATGGTTGGTGTTAGTGTTAGTGTTGGTGTTAGTGTTAGGTTATAGGTTGGACTTGATGATCTCAGAGGTCCTTTCCAACCTTGTGATACTGTGATACATTACTGGAATCCCACATTCCCCAACAGGTCAGGCTATCATAGAGAGAACTAACAAAACTAAGTTTGTACATGAGTTAGACGTTCAAGAAAAACTAAGTAAAGCACTGTTTGTAATGAATCACCTTTGTTTTTATGGTAATGAGCCAGCAGCTTTATTGCATGGTAGGACTTTACCAAAAGTGCAAGCCAATTGTTCAGCAAAAGTAAGGTACAGAGACCCGCAGACAGGCGAATGGAAGGGTTCCGCAGAAGTGTTGTTTTTTGGGCGTGGATATATTTGCGTTTTAACACCAACAGGGCCTCAATGGATTCCGACGAAGTGGACAAAAGTAGTAGCCAGGAGCCTCGACAAAGAACAGATCCAAGATGCCGGTCAGAGTTGCAACGACATCACCTTCCAGGCACGACTTAAAAATTGATGACGGTGGTCTAGATAGCTGGCTTGGCAGTTTAGGCCTCACTGGATGGCTAAAAGATTGTGTTAAACAATTAGCAAACATGTTAATTGTGTTGTTAGTATGTTTAATTATTTTTAGTTGTTTTTGTAGAATAAGATCCCGTGTAATGTCGTGTTTTGGCTTTGTTGTGCAAAAGAAAAATAGGCAATGGAAAAACTTGGACCTCATATATCTCTATATGGATTCTTATGCCACGTATAAGAGATGCACTGAGTGGCTCCATTTTTGGGAGCAGAACCAGTGGGAGGTGAATCTAGTCCCAGTACGGCAATAAGTGGAAAGAAATACTGGACATAGCCAAACAAAAGCCGGTAATGGTAGGATGGGTGGCTGTCCACCAGAAAGGGGACCATTCTGCACGTGTCCTAAACAACCAAGTTGATTCCCTCACCCATCTAATGGGGCAAATGGAAATAGAAGAGGCAAGCAATGGCGGTCTGAAAACTAAAATTAACACGATTCCAGCATGGGGAAAATTTGAATACTTTATTGAGTGTGAGAACACAATTTTATAGATCTCGGGAGGCTGGACATTTTAATGAAAGGGCAACCTATGTTAATTAGAGAGTTGCAATCTCCAACTAATTAAATTTTTTCCAGGTAGTGTGGGAGACGGGCTTGGAAAGCATCAGACGACTCAATATGAGCTCTCTGAAGCAGACGTTTATTGCCTTCCTTACAACGTATATATATGCTTCTCCATGCGCTTAAACGGTACCATTTGTCACCTCATTAGTGGAGTGGGTGCATTGTACCCAGAGCTTGGTGTATCCCTGCTTCAAAAATCAATAGCTTTAAGACCTCATGAATGAATCCCAAGTGACTCCTTTACGAGTTAGATCATATAGGGGATGAGCTATAATGGAAAAGTCCAATACTGTGTTATAAGTCAAGCAAGCAGGGCAGAAGACCAGTTTGGCTGAACAGGAAATGTTGAAGACGGAGGGAGTCACCGACACCAGATGGTTCATCAGTGGAACTCGTTTATTGGTCGTGTTACAATCACTTTTATAGCCACGATAATTAGGTTATACATATTGCAAAACTTTAGCTCCTTATTGGTTACAGACTTTATCACTGCACATACATTCCTGTAGTTTTAGAAATCCATCTGGTCCCGTGGGAGACATCCTGTTATCTCCCTTGCCTAAGCTTTACTGCACAACAAGGGCCCACTGACCTTGCTGGTCAGTATTTTCTCACTTAGCTCAGTATTTTCCCACTCAAGGCCTAAGCAGCTTGCTTTTGTCAGGCTCATGTCTGCTTTCAGTGAGCCAGGTTTCAGTAAGTCTCTCCACAATTCCCCCGTTTTCTTTATTTAAGGCAATGTGGCTTTGTAACATATTTTGCACTAGGTTTTTCAAGTTCATTCTGCAAACATTTAAACATACAAGGGAGAATCAGTAAGGTGACAAAATTTATAATTAATATGACTAGTCCTTGTTTCAACAATTCTGATACCCAGGGTCCAAATCCAATATTGGCCAATCATTCTCATAATGGGTCTGTAAGCTAAAGTCTTTTAAGTGTGTTTGCATTTCTGTTATTTGTTTGTGTATTGATGTTGAGTGATCAGACAGATTTAAACAACACATACCTTTGATCAGGAGTGTTCTTAGCCAGCCTGTAATACCAAATTGAGAATCAATTTCCAAGAACATCATCTGTTTCCTTTAATTTGAGTCAATTGGGTCCACATTGTAAAGCAATCAATCTTGACTTCTTGGGTTGTTTAACTTGCTGGATGGCAAGTTTTAAGTACCAAATCGCTTGAGCTTGGCGAAAACCACTTCCTGATGCAAAATGATAAAAATGTAGCTGATTATATGTGATACCTGCTGCTATATAAAAATCCTCAAAATTCTGGTGAAAATGTGCAATACAAAGACTACCTTCAGTTGCTGCTACGTGACTATTTCTTATCAACCTATTGGCACAAACTCCATACTCTAATAAAAGATTAAAAGCACAATTACAATATACACAATTGCAATCACAATTAACAGCTATAACAGAATTCAATTCTCAAGCCCCCTTCAGTCCTTGTCGGTCAAGTATGTTCACAATTACATATCGTGGGCGAAACCTCTTGCTTGATGTGTTAATTTCTATTTGAAGTTGTTACAGTAGAATGCTTATTACTCTCTGCTGTGGCTCTCATGTGTTCGGTTGACTGACCCAACTGCTGGGCGTGTCCATTTGCTTGCTTCATGCCACGTCCTCTAGTTCAAGCAGATTTGTCTGACTATGGCCTTTGTCTCGTAACCAGTCCCTAATGGCTGACTCCTGACTCTCCACACCTCCCCCGTTTTCTTTAACCACAGGGTACGCCCCATATAACATGGACTGTATTGTCTTTTCAATCATACGTTGCAAACAGTTACAGAAGCACGGCAAAAGGAGCACTATACAACAAAACAGAAGTAAGATTGTTAACCCTGTTTTTAACAAGCTAGTTAACCAAGGACCAAGACCTAGAGACTTGAGCCAATCTTCCAATCCAAAACCTGAGTTAATCTGTAGGTGGTCAGTGAGGTCATGCAATTCTTGTATATGGGCAGTTATGGATTTGGAATGATCAGAAAGGTTCATACAACACATGCCTTCGAATTCTTTGCAGCCATGACCATGGGCTAGCAACAGAAAATCTATGGCTGCACGATTTTGAAGAGTGGCATGCCTGACCGAATCAACATCTACAAGTAAATCCGATATTGCTTGAGAGGTTGCGTTGGTCTGTTTTGCCAACCAGCACCCAAGGTTGCGCAGCTGACTAAGAGCACCAGCTACAGCAACATTCGGAGTAAAAAAGGAACCAAATATAATTTGCTCAACGGACCAAAAATTAACATTGTCCTTACAATCTTGTGTAAATCGATGCCGTAGGGAACGAGTTGGCCGAACTCGTGAATTTCGGGAGATGTTAAGAATCATGCTATCATTGGGAGTTAGCAAGGTTAGCCTGCCAATGGTACAGGGACCTCCTCTAATGTGGGATGGAATTCCGGGCCATGCACGATCCCCACATATGAGAAAATATCCTGGTGGGAGAGTGATCGGATTATTTGAAGATTTAGAAAGGTTTGTGGAGGTATAGTTACACCACAAACTGGCATTGCGATAATAAGGTATAGTGGCATTGACCGTCGTGTAATCACTGTGGTCCGCTTGGCGTGAGGAGTGGTTAAAGTAAATGCAGGCATCTGCTGTCAGAGAGCCTAAAATCTCCAACTCTTGTGGTTCCAAATCTGCAATAGGGCGGTGAGGCATCCATGAATCCCAGGAATCTGCGGTTAATCTTAAATTAGAATTATTACAGGTCGGTACACTTACTGGGCACGGCCAATCAACGTCAGGCACTCCTACAAGGCACATCGAGAAGGGATTAGAAGGGGTTGCCACTGAAAGACAAATAGCGTTTTGCTTTGTAAGATTGGCCAAAGTCACCCATACATTTTGTTTAGATTGTACTGGAAAGAAAGCCAAACCTACTTCTATTTTCCAAAGCAAAATCAATGCCTGTAATATTTCCTGTAACATTTCTTATAATAATTCTTACAATAATGCTTCAGTATATGCGATTCTACTGATCTACTAGCAACCTTAACCCAGAAGGTCAGTCTCGCCCGTTGCTCAGCTAAAAACAACTGTTCAGGCGATTCGTACAATTGCAGAGCTTCTTCCGGGGAGTCAATATCAAAACCATTAAACTCAGCTAAAAAATACAAAGCAAATGCCCCCTGTCTATTAATTTGATAGTCACAAGTGGGGCAAAACCAGGGTTGCAAATCTTTCCTCCTACAATGCACTACTTGGGTACAATAAGCACAATAAAGATCTATAAAAGCATTACAGTTAGTTTTAGAAATCCATCTGGTCCCGTGGGAGACATCCTGTTATCTCCCTTGCCTAAGCTTTACTGCACAACAAGGGCCCACTGACCTTGCTGGTCAGTATTTTCTCACTTAGCTCAGTATTTTCCCACTCAAGGCCTAAGCAGCTTGCTTTTGTCAGGCTCATGTCTGCTTTCAGTGAGCCAGGTTTCAGTAAGTCTCTCCACATAGGAAACTTCTCTTGGAACTGAGGTGGAAAAAGAAATTGTATGATCTCTGGAAGAAAGGTCAGGATTTGCAGGAAGATTGCAAGATCACATACGTAGGGAGAAAATATGAGCAAATAAGGCTCAACTAGAGCTGAAACTGGCCAGTGCTGTGTCAAACAAAAAAGGCTTTTAAAAAATGTGTTAATAGCAAGAGGAGGTCTAAGGAAAATATTGAACTGATGCTTCTTGAAGATGGTCACCTGAAAAATAAGGGTAAAGAAAAGGCAGAAACATTCAATGCTTTTTTGCCTCAGTCTTTAATATTAGTGATAGACCTTGGGCTGCCCAGTCCTCTGAGTTGGAGGACCATAACTGTGGGAACAGTGACCTTCTGTTTGGGGAAACTGAAATTGTAAGGGACCAGTTGTACCAGCTGAATGTTTTTTAAGTCCATGGGGCTTAATGGGATTCATCCCAGTGTACTGAAGGAGCTAGAGGATGTTATGGCATGACCCCTCTCGATCAAAAGGTCTTGGGAGTCTGGGGAGGTCCCTGTGGACTGGAAGCTAGTCAGTGTTATTCCAATTTACAAAAAGGGTGTGAGGGAAGACCCAAGGAGCTACAGCCCTGTGAGTCGAACCTCAGTTCCTGGAAAAATTATGGAGAAGATCACACTGGGTGCTATTGAAAGGCATTTAAAGAATAATGCAATCATCAGGTACAGTCAACATGGGTGCACAAAGGGAAAGTCCTGTTTAACTAATGTGATCTCCTTCTACAATAAGGTCACATGCCCAGTGGATGAAGAGAAGGTGGTGAATGTAGTTTTTCTGGATTTTAGTAAGGCTTTTGATACTGTCCCTCACAGCATCCTTCTGGACAAGTTGTCCAACTGTGAGATGAGCAGGTTCAGGGTGTGCTGGGTGAAGAACTGGCTGAAGGGCAGGGCTCAAAGGGTTGTAGTGAATGGGGCTACATCTGGCTGGCAACCAGTCAGCAGCAGTGTTCCTCAGGGCTCAATTCCAAGGCTAGTTCTGTTCAATATATTTCACAACAATCTGCATGCAGGAGTTGAATGCACCATTAGCAAAGTTTGCTGATGGTACCAAACTGGGAGGTGCTGTTGACCATCTCAAGGGACAAGAGGCCTTACAGAGGAATTTGGATAGATTGGAGCACTGGGCAATCATCAATGTCATGAAATTTAACAAATGTTGGATTCTGCACCTGGGATGGAGTAACAAAAGACACAAGTACAGATTGGGAGAGAAGTGGCTGGAGAGCAGCCTTGCAGGAAAGGGACCTGGGGGTGCTGGTTGACAGCAGGCTCAATAGGAGTCAGCAGTGTCCTCTGGCAGACAAGAGGGCAAACCTCATTCTGGGGTCCATCAAACACAGTATAACCAGCCAGTCAAAAGAGGTGATTATCCTGCTGCATTTAGCATTCGTGCGGCCTCACCTTGAGTACCGTGTGCAGTCCTGGGCCCCACGATTTAAGAAGGACGTGAAAGTCCTTGAATGCATCCAGGGGAAGGCAACAAAGCTGGTGACAGGGCTGGAAAGCATGTCCTGTGAGGAGTGGATAAGGACTTTGGGTTTGTCTAGTTTGGAGGAAAGAAGGCTGAGGGGTGTCTCCATTGCTCTCTACAGCTCCCTGAGGAGGGGAAGGGGAGAGGGAGGTGCTGATCTCTTCTTCCTTGATGTCCAGTGACAGGATGCATGGGAATGGTTCAAAGCTGCACCAGGGGAGGTTTAGACTGGACATTATGAATCATCCCTTTACTGAGGGAGTGGTCAAACACTGGAACAGGCTTCCTAGAGAGGTAGTCGATGCTTCATGCCTGCCAGTGTTTAAGAGGCATTTGGACAATGCCCTTAATAACGTGCTTTAACTTATGGTCAGTCCTGAAGTTGTCAGGCAGTTGGACTAGATGATCATTGTAGGCCCCTTCCAACTGAACTATTCTATTCTATTCTATTCTATTCTATTCTATTCTATTCTATTCTATTCTATTCTATTCTATTCTATTCTATTCTATTCTATTCTATTCTATTCTATTCTATTCTATTCTATTCTATTCTATTCTAACTTTCTTCATAGCAGCCAGTATGGGGCTGTGCTTTGCACTTGTGGCTAAGAGAGTGTTGATAACACACTGATGTTTTGGCTGTTGCTGAGCAATGCTTGCACTGCATCATGATTTTTCTCTTCAGTCCCCCTCCCCAAATGTTGCGGTGAGCGAGAGTCAGACACTTACTCATAGAGTTAATGTGAATGCTCTAACTTCATTGATAGCATGTGCGGTTATATATCTTTGGATAGAGGTACACGCGACCGGCATAGCTAGCTGATTGGGTCAATGCTTCTGTTCACGCGCCTTACGGTTGCTGCTGATTGGTTGGAGTACACTGTCCACGCGAAGGGCTCTGGCTCTGGCGTCAGCTGGGCTGTTGCTTCCTTATCTTGGTTCTTGCTTCACATCCTGCTGATATTTTGCAAGTAGGCAAATTCCTCTTGATTGTTTACCAAATTGTCACGAGATGACCCTATGCTCTGTTCATACAACTCTAGTATTTTCCCATGTCCAGCTTCAGCTAGAAATTCTTCTACACCCAAAGGCCAGTAGACTGAAAATGGGCAAGAATTTGAGAGAGGATACAGACAGAACAGCTGACCCAAAGTTGCCAAACAGCTATTCCGTACCAAATGCCTCTGTGCTCAACAGTAAAAGCTCAGGGAAAGGAAGAATTGGGGATGCTCATATTTATGGCATTTGCCTTTCCAAGAAAATGCAATGAGGCCCCACTGGGTGTGCTGAGGCCCTGCTTTCCAGGAAGTGGCTGGACATTTGCCTGCCAATGGAATGTAATGAATATATTAAATAAGGTTATTTTGCTTTGTTTGCAAGCAGCTTTTGCTTTCCTTGTTAAATTGTCATTATCTCTATCCACAAGTCTTTTCATCTTCCTTCTGTTTTCTCCCAACCCATGGGAGAGGGGAGTTGGGAAAGAGGTAGGGTGGGTGTTTGGCTGCTGGCCGGGGTCAACCCAGCACATTAGTAATAACTGAGGAGGAAGAAAGACCTGTTGATGGGGTTTAATTCAAAGGGTGATATCGCAGGATGACACTGGGAGGCCCATATGGCTGTTCCCCTGGGTTGCAGACTGACAGTGCTTTTGATTCCTGACAGCTTATTTGTCTTTGTAGTTTCATGTCTACTTTAACAGGAAAAACAAAAATGTGAGTTGTATTCTGTAGGCAGAGGGGCTCAGCCCATTCCCTTAAATCACAGCAGTTTTTTCCCCCTTCTTAAATATGTTCTCACAGAGGCACTACTACTGTTGCTGATCAGCTCAGCCTTGGCCAGTGGCAGGTCTGTCTCGGCGCTGTCTGGCACTGACTCTGTCAGACACAGGGGAAGCTTTTAGTAGCTTCTCACAGAAGCCATTCCTTTAGACCCTCTCCTGCTACCAAAACCTTGCCATTCAAATCCAATACAAAAGGGTAAAAGCAATAACTCGTGAGTTGAGATAATGACAGTTCAATAAGTGAAGCAAAGCTGTGCGCACAAACAAAAAAAAATAAGGAATTAATTCACTACTTCCCATCGGCAGGCAGATGTCCAGCCACTTCCTGGAAAGCAAGTCTTCAGCATACCTAACAGTTACTTGTGAAGACGAATGCTATTAGTAGAGACTGCTTTCTTCCTCAGGCTGAAGGGCCTGATAATTCCTTCCAGGAGGCAGCATTCAATTCAAACACATCCACAGTAAACTCCATGTGAGTGAGTCGGTCCATTTCCCAAAGGCCTCAATAGAGAGGGCCCGTGGGTCAAGTACATGCACAGTGAGAGTGCATTTAAATGTTTAGCAGCTTGCAGCCTAACTCACCTAGGTCATTATTGTTTATCAAGGCATTAGACACACAAAGCCAGGGTCTTTGCTGAGTAAAATGATACCCAAACTTCAGAACGGAAGGTGAAGTTTTTTGTTTCCATGTTCATGATTCTCATTTCTACTTTGCTGCCCAAGAGCTGGCTCTTTTAAAAAAAAGAAAATAGATTTAAAATAGCAGGTAAGGACAGAGATGCACTCATTCCTGCACTATAATTTGTCAATTGCCTTTTTTTTCCTGGTCCTCAGAAGGCTCCTTGTACTGCCATCCATCATTCCAGGGGTGTGCAAAGAGCCTGTGCTTCTCTGTCACTGTGTGATGCCCAGGAATTTGGGGCACTTCAGTGTTTACAGGACTCAAACATTTCCCTGTTGCAGGTGAGTTGAACGTGCTCAGATCTCCATCCTCTCTGCATGAAGCACTGACCTCCTAACTCAGACCCCAGGATGACGGTCAGATGGATGGGTGGCTCACTATGAATAATCAGATCTTCTGCCTCCTTCCCTTTCCCTCTCTTCTCCCTCTCCCTTGAGTAGAGTGTTTCATAGAGTCAATAGGAACCAGCCTATGCTGCTTGGCTTCAGGGCTCAAGATCATGTGCTGGCTTTCCTCTATTTTGTGGTATAGAGGGACCATTTGAGGCAGCCTGAGGCAGAAACCTTTCTACCCCCCCTTTTCAACTGTGCATGTCGGAGTGGGCCCTAACACTACTGGTGTCAGGAGCAGGGTGTAACAAATAGTTTGGGTTGGAAGGGGCCTTTAAAGATCATCTAGTATAAAGATGATCCTATACTAGATGAATGTAGTATAAAGATTCCCCTTTATAAAACATATAAAGCCTCCTTTATATATTGAAAGGCCACAATAAGGTCTCCACAGAGCCATCTCTTATCCAGGCTGAACAACCCCAACTCTTTCAGCCTTTCTCCATAGGAGACCGCCTCTAACAAGTCCATATCTTTCTTGTGCTGAGGACTCCAGAGCTGGATGCACTATTCCAGGTGGGGTCTCATGAGAGCAGAGCAGAGGGGGAGAATCACCTCCCTCAGCTGGCTAGCAGTGTTTCTTTTTATGTAGCTGGCTCTTTTAGTCAACCAGTATCCCAAGTCCTTCTCCACAGGACTGGTGACAGACAGCAAACTTGCAGTTGATTAATGATTTAGTGCATGGCACTGTTGCTCATCAACACAGGTGAGCTAATTAGAGAGATCAAGATTGGTGGCAGCCTGGGCTGCAGTGATTATGCCCTGGTGGAATTCATGATCTTGAGGGATATAGGCCAGGCAGAGAGTAAAGACAAGACCCTGAATTTTAGGAAAGTAAAGTTTTAGGTGTTTAAAGAACTAGTGGATAGGACGTCCTCGGGGAAAAAGGAGCACAAGTGTGACATAAAAGAGTTTAATGATATGGTCACATTATTACTTACAGACTGGAGCAAATATATCAGGGAAAATGAGGTTATATGTGTTTAGAGACAAAGAGTTATGTGCTTATAGCCAAAGGATTACATGTGCACACCCGATTCCCTTAGCTAAAATTTCAAAGGTTCATAATGCTTATCCTTGATTCATTTACATTCCAATCTGGATGTTGGGAGTTAGTTTGCTCCAGAGTCCAAATCAGAGGTTTTGCAAAGCAGACTCTCAGGCATTGGATTTTATAAAAGAAATAATTTAATAGAAGGATATAACAACATGGTCAGCTCTAGGGAGAGAGACTGTAGAGAGGGGCTGACTTTGCAGAGAAGGGCCAACATGAACCAGGAAATCCCTGGACGATTATATTTACCCACTCCTCACGCAATGGCTAGAACCATAGAATGACCTAAGTTGGAAGGGACCCACAAGGATCATCAAGTCCAACTCCTATCCCTGCATAGGACAACCCCAAAATTCACACCATGTTTCTGAGGGCATTGTCCAAATGCTTCTTTAATATTATCAGGCTTTGCTCTGTGACTGCTTCCCTGGGGAGGTGTTCCAGTGCTCCACCACTCTCTGAGTGAAGACTCTTTTCCTAAAATCCAGCCAAAACCTCCCCTGGCACATCTTCCTGTCATTCCCTCTGGTCCTATCATTGGTCACCAGAGAGAAGAGATCAGCGCCTGCTCCTCCTCCTCCCCTTGTGAGGAAGCAGTAGACCACGATGAGGTCTCCCCTCAGTCTCCTCTTCTCCAGGCTGAAAAGACCAAGTGACTTTAGCTGCTTCTCATAAGGCTTCCCCTCTAAACCCTTCACCACATTTGTGGCCTCCTCTGGACACGCTCCAGTAGCTTTATATTCTTTTTTTACTGTGGCACCAAAGATAGCACACAGTACTCAAGGTGGGGCCGCACCAGTGCAGAGTAGAGCGGGACAATCACCTCCCTTGAATGGCTGGCAATGCTGTGCTTGATGCACCTCAGGACACGGTTGGCCCTCTTGCCTGCCAGGGCACACTGTTTGCTCACGTGCCACTTGCCATGGATCAGAACCCCCAGATTCCTTTCTGCAGGGCTGCCTCTCATTCCCCAGTTGGTATGTATATCCAGGGTTGTCACATCTCAGGTACAAAATCTGACACTTGCCCTTGTTAAACTTCATGGACCTTCGCAAGCAATTCCTGAGATACCAGAAGCCTGCTTTCCTCATAACCAGACTTAAGGTCTTCCTGTCGGTTATCCACTACTTCTTCGTTCCGACCAGTAGTAGTATTGGCAAACTGGTTTTTCCGGATGGTTCGGTGCTCTCTTCCCTTCCCTTCCCTCGCTCTCCGCCCCTCTGCATGCTCGTGGCTATTGGTTTATTTTTTTGTGGGTTTGTTCTTCCTTCTCCAGCTTCTCGGGCATTCAATGACTGTTGGCAAGAAGCTTGCTGCTCGCCCGGGCCTGGCCGATGGATGCCGGACAGCTGCCGATGAAGGGCCCGAGGGCGGGCAGTCCGCCTGTCGCGTACATCTACGCATTCTGGGTGGCTGTCAGTTGGGCTGGCCGCCTGGCTAAGATTCTCGCACCACAAGAGTTGCTGCACGTGTACAAATCGCCACTGAATGGATTTTGTCTGCTGCCCGTCAGTCTAGCCGCTGTCGACGTCTTATTTCTTGTGAGGTGTGTCTGTGGAAGGCAATAAAAGCGTTGAGCGGCAGTTGCACAATAAAGATTTAGCATGGGGATATCACCTCTGTCTTGTGCGTCTTACTGAGGGAAGTAGTTCTGCAAGCTAGAACGGTGTCTGCCCAGAGTGGACGTACGTGGAACGTTTCAGTCTGTTAGCAGTGTTCTACAGATAGACAGCGACTTGCCCGGTCATTTGAGGCGTGGCGCTGGCACCGCTTAGCGGCCTCCTGCGTCTTGTAGGAAGTAAACTCTTAGCTTTTTGGAAGCGGTACGCAAAGTTACGTAAAGCCAGTGCAGGCTTGTCGCGAATGAGCTTTTAGATAAAATCCGTATTTAGATAAAAGTGCGACTTGGCAGCGTTCGATGGCAAGGTCACGCTATTAGTTACTACGTGGAGGAGGAAACACGGAGAGGGAAAATCGGGTTATAATCGATGCGTGGAGTGATTTGCACAGGGACTGGGGATGCAAAAAGATAAGGGAGACCCTCCCGTCGAGTCACAAGGTTCAGAACGGCCCCCCCTTGCTTTCTAAACTCCTTCTCGGAGAGGAGTCTCGGTGCGGCTGGATCCCAGCCCGGTCCCAGCCTTGCTCTCGATGGTTTATGGCGAAGAGATTCAGAGGGTAAGGGTTATATGCGCACATCCGCTTCTCTGTGGCACTTAGCTGAGATTTCAACGGTCCATCGTGCTTCCCTGCTTCGCTTACCTTCCGGCGTCAATTCGCTCCAGAGTTCGAATGCGAGGCTTCGGGAAGTAGACTCTCGGGCTTGGGATTTTGTAGAATTAGATCCCTTGAGAGAGTGGTACAGCAGCACGGTCGACTCTCCGGAGAGAGGGCTGACGCCAGCGAAGAAATCCCCGGGTAGTTGTACCCTTACAGACTATTTGCCCGCCCCTCACGCGATGCTTCCGTCCAGTAGTAATATTTGGGTCTGGGGTCTTCTCGTTCCTTCCCGGACTTGTTCGCCGTCTTTCAGACGAGTTGTTTTCTTGCCTTCGTTGCAGCCGTTGTTGATGGTCTGTATCCTCGGAGCCTCCGTATCTTCCCGGGTTTTGTTGACCCTGGAGGCCCCGTTTTGGCTAAATAGGTTGTATGCGTTGGGAAAGTTGTCAGTGGACGTTCCCAGCTTGCAGCCTAGTGCTTCAGAGCAAGTCTAGCTCCCGATGCTAAGAAAGCGAAGCAAACTGCATACTAAATTGCCCGGTATTATAACTCTGAATGGTTTATTCCATTGAAAACGTTACTTACTTAGGCTAAACAACTAGTCCCCGCTAAAGAGGAGAGTTGCCTGGCGTGCAGTCCAGCTGCCGTTCAGGGAAGATTCAAATGGGGCTCACCAGCGACCTGTCCTTGGTAAAAGATCTCGCTGCTTCGAGGGGCACCCTTGAAGCGGCGTCCCGGCGCGAGGGGAGATCATCGCCACTCAGCCGCTCTGCCCAGCAGGGAGAGCTCAAAGGCAGCTCGCTTAGGCTGTCGTATTTCTGGGCTAAAAAGGGGCCTGGCTTTTACCCCAAAAAGCGCACATAAGGCGTTAGCGATTGGAGATTCTCCTACTGAGAGGCACCAAAGCACCCGTTTGCCGTCCAGACGATGCGTCTAGAGACGCCTGCTGCCTGCCAGGAGCTCGCGTTCGTGGTGACGTTGAAAGGCTGCCGAGCCTGGGGAACCCTACAGATTATCACCCGCTCCTGCCTGCTCTTCCGTGTAGGGTCTGACGAGGGAACTTGGAACCCTCCGAGGAGACTTTGTGTCCCTCGGAGCAACGTGAGAAGGAGCGGGGGCACCGGTGGTGGTCTCCTCTCTGCTCCCGGTCAGAGGAAGGGGTCCGGGAAGGAGGAGCCGCATTGAACAGGTGAAGGCCTGGCTGCGTAGCTGGCGCCCTCAGCGAGTTTGCTGACGATCCAAACCTGGGAGGAGTGGCTGATACACCAGAGGGTTGTGTCGCCATCCAGAGCTCTGGACGTGGACAGGCTGGAGAAATGGGCAGGCAGGCAGGAGCCTCGTGCAGTTCAACAAGGGGAAGTGCAAAGTTCCGCCCCTGGGGAGGAACAACCCCGTGCACCAGTATATGCTGGAGGCCGACCGGCTGGAAAGCGGCCTGGCACAAAAGGGCGTGGGGGGGCTCTGGCTGGACACCGAGTTGAACGTGAGCTGATAACGTGCCCTTGCCGCAAAGGCGGCCAAGGATATCCTTAGCCCGATATAGAGGAAAGCGGGCTTTAGATACGCTACAGCACAGTTGCGTCGTGCAATCAAATTGCTCACTGTCCCCAGGGCTGCAGGGCACCACAGACCGCCCTCGGGCAGCTTTGGGGGCACTGCGTATTTTTCCAAAGGCCTCCTAGGCAGCGTAGCGCAAAGCCTCTCTCCAAGTGCCCTGCAGCCCTCAAGCCACCAGTGCTGTCCACGGGCTTTGTGTTTTGTTTTCTGCCAGGAGGCGTGCAGCTTAGAAGCGTCTGCAATTGAAGCGGGGCTTTCAGGGAACGCTTTAGCGCAGCTTCCGTTGGTTCTGCAAAATGTTCTGCCAAGTTAAGGCCTGGCCTGCCCTGGCAAAAGCAGTCGTTCGACTGGAGGGAGCAGCACCAAAAAGGCCCAAGCACGTTTGCGGTGGACTTGACGCGGTAAGAAATAGTAATGAAAGGCACTTGTAGCCACAACAGCCTCTTCTGAGACGTCGCAGCCCGGCCGCAGGTTGGCAGCACTACAGGGGCACAGATCCGTGCGCGGACTCGCCCAACGACTTGTCCCTCCGCCCCCAGGTCGGATCCCTCCGCGCCGCGAGGGCACGCAAACTCCCTGAGCCCCGGGAAGCGCCAGGCCGACGAGGGCGGACCCGCCGAGGAGGCGGGGACAAGCGGAAAGGACAGGCGAGCGCGCCAATCGAGACGCGGGATCGGCCGGCGGCGATCCGGCGGCCCAATGGGCGCCGCGGAGGGCCTGGCCGAGTGGAGGAAGCGCGGGGGCGGCAACGAGCGGTGTCGCGGCTGACGAGATTACTGGGGCGCGGGCCGCCCGGTCCGGTGGCGCCACTACTGTCTTCGGAAAGATCAGCGGCAAGGCGCTTCCCCGCCGCCGTCGTCGACGAGGACGACGAGGTAGCCGCGGCTTTGCTCTGTGCGCGGTTCCCCTTCCCTTCCCCCCACTCCCCCCGCCCCCGCGCTCGCAGGCACCCTGAGCCGAGGACCCGTTGCGCGGTGCCCGGGAGCGCGGCGGGGCGGGTAGCGGCGCTGCTGCGGGTGGGAGGGAGGGCCGGGGCCTCTCTGGGCCGTGGAGCTCTCTACTGCACCATCCCTAAAACATCGCGCTTCTTCGGTGCCCCCCCCGGCTGCCGCGGCGCCTGCTGGGTTGCCGCTGCTGTCCGGCTCGCCTCGGTTCGCAGCCCCACCGTGTCGTGCGTGCGCGCGCGCGTAGAGGAGGGCCCTTGACGGTAACGCGCCTGGTGGCAGCCGCAGACGTTTGCCGCGTGACACCCCTTTGGCGCTGCCAGTCGTGCAAAGTTTGTTGCCGAGGGATGGGAGTGGCCCTACCTCGCATAGGGTGATAGTCTTGAAACCTTAGATTAAGCACACGCAGTCAGTCTCCTCGGGGATTCCAGGTCAACGGGTGGATGGGTGGGTGGATGGAAATGGCGAACGTCTGAGTAGCGACCGGAATGAGTTAGCTCTGGGGAGGAGAAGCGCAGGCCTTGACGTGCCTCGTCGTAGCAGCATTAGAGAGACTTGAGAGCTCTGCTGTGCCAGGCTTTGGTTCTGAACCCCCAGGCCGGATTTTTAAAGCAAAGAGTTACAGCTCTTCTTTCTTTTTCTTAAAACCAAACCGCCCCAACCCGGAAACCGGTCATCCTGCAGGCTGCAAGTGCTCCCCAGACCTTGTTTCTGGGGTGAAGTGGGACCGTGATAGCAGCGTGCTTGCGAGGTTCACGGATGCCGGAGCACATTCCCTTTTCCCTTTTCCCGTTCTCCACCCCTCTGCATGCTCATGGCTATTGGTTTAGTTTTTTGTGGGTTTGTTCTTCCTTCTCCAGCTTCTCGGGCATTCAATGACTGTTGGCAAGAAGCTTGCTGCTCGCCCGGGCCTGGCCGATGGATGCCGGACAGCTGCCGATGAAGGGCCCGAGGGCGGGCAGTCCGCCTGTCGCGTACATCTACGCATTCTGGGTGGCTGTCAGTTGGGCTGGCCGCCTGGCTAAGATTCTCGCACCACAAGAGTTGCTGCACGTGTACAAATCGCCACTGAATGGATTTTGTCTGCTGCCCGTCAGTCTAGCTGCTCTTGACGTTTTGCACCACAGCCTGAGAGGCAAACACTAGGTAATGCTGGTTTTACCCAGTTCTAAGACAGTCTGTGCTTTTTAGCACTGATATGTACCACTTAAGGAGTTTTTCTTTGGTACAACTTAAGCTGACACTGGAGATTGGGGGTACAGAAAGTAGTGAAACTTAAACTAGGCTGGTTGCTAGAAATGCAGTATTTTTGCCCCTTGAAATGTTGGTCATAATTTTCAGAGTGGACGCTTGAAAATTTAAGCAACTGCAATTTGCAGAAGTGTCAAGATGAAGCCTTCCAGTGGTTTTAAGTACTTCTTACTAGCTTAGATCTAAAAGTGGCAACAAGCAGGCTTTTAAGATAAATCTCTTTTTTTCCAGAGTTTAAGTTGGTCTATTACAGTGTAATCATCATAGGTCCTGAACACTACTTTCTCCCATTTAGGATGTCAAGAACAGGCACTTTTCTGTCAGAATGATGCTATAGACTCTTAACAGCTTTTGTAAATGTCCTATTCATAATGTTGAATTCAAGACAACAACCTAAATCAGAAATGATGCTGTGCATGTGTGATATAAATTAATCTTCAGTAAAACTGGCATATGAGCAGAAATGTTTCCTCCGGATCTGTAGAAGATGAATATAAGTCACAGCCAAAATCACTGTAAACATCATTATGGTAACTTCCTCAAAATTTTCTTGAGATTCATGTGATGAGGGTGGATAGGAGAAGGCAGGTAAGACGGTTATCAATATCTATATACCATTTTTCACCTACTCATACATCCCTACTTTATTGGGGCATTATGAAAGACCTGCTGTTGTTCTCTGTAATGCTGAAGGGAAGCAAAGAGCGAGCACAATTTATGGTGTTTGCTTGTCTATCATTATCTGCTTAGCTCCACTACTGTCCTAAGATGAGCAAACACAACATACATAAACACTTCACATAAATTCATATGAAGAGTCAAAATCAAAATGAAATGCAGACTTTTTCCCTGGTGTCCTTTAATTGCTCTCTCTTAGAAATCTGAATGCTGCAGTATCTCCGTAAGGACAGAAATAAGTAGATTCCTTGTTGCAATAAAAAAAATATGCAAAGTAAGCCATCATTAATGTAACCAATTAAAATATATCATTCAAAAGCATAGCATGTGAACATTATAATATAATTTTATATTAACATTATGTATCTTATGATCATATACCATCAATTTATATGTTAATTATTTTATAATTGTAAATACAAAACTTTTATTATATTAATTTAGTACATATTATAATAGATATATAACGTTATAGTATTATAAAGACAGAAGATAATTGTTTGCCTTTTTAGTAGGAAGGGATCGACCCCTTTGAGTTGGACTTACATTAAACTGCAAGCAACTTGAAAATATGGTGTCATTATCATGATATTTGAGAAAATGGATCTTTCTTCAGTATACTGCCAGTTAGCTGGCATAGCCATTCATGCATACATAGATTCAAAATGGTGAGTCTGAAAAAAATAGAAAACCAAGTTTCTTTTTAACATTGGACAAAAACGTAATGTAGCATGAATCATAGCGTGAATCTGATTTTCACATTGTTACGTAAGAATTGCATGTAGGCATAGAAGGTAGTTCAGTTCATCATGATTATGGAAGTTGTCCACCCATGATGCGTATCAACATAAAACAAAGGTCAAAAACATCTCCCTGCTTTGCTACAAGAACAATCACTGAGAAAACCTGAACACATTGTTTAAATGGATCTATTCTTTTACTGATTTAAATGAGACATCCACTCCAAAATGCACTTTTTACTGGTGGCTGGGTTTTTTTTATTTAAATTCTTGTGGCCTTCATGAAAGATATAGACAAGATTGTGTAGAAAGTGTTTGCCATTTATTTGTCTAGTCTGCTGATAAAATAGTCTGCTGTTTTGGGGCTAAGTTAAATATGATATTTTTTTTTAATTAAAATTTCAAATTCTGTGCTATTTGAACCAGGTAATTTAAAATAAGTAAGGTACCAACTGGATGAGTTTATACAGTCTGCACACATCAACTTGGCATTTTAATGTTCAAACAAAGTCTATACAATGAAGTCATGAAAGATGCTAGAAAGGCTGAAACATGTCCTTGTTTCAAAGGTGACTTGCAAAATAGAAAAATTGGCCAGCTTGTTTCTTTTCGATAATGTGCTTACAAAGATTTGGAAGAGCTCTGGGAGCTACTTTCTGGTTTCAATCTACCAATTCTTGTCTTCCCTGTTTGGGTGGAAGTCCTTTTAGCAAGACTGTTGGGGAATGGTTGCGAGAGCGTGGACATGGCTCAAAGGAGGAGCTCTGTGAATTGGCCCTGACAGAAATCAGCTGAGCTGGGCTGTGATGAAAAAGTACTGAGGACTTTGCCGAGTCACGCTGACAAGGAGGGAGGCAGTGAGAAAATCCCCAAGAGAAGGTCAAGAAGACCTTGTGACTGTACAGATAAACAACTTAAGGAAGTAGGCTAGGATGAGACCCGGACCCGAGCATATAGCAGCAGCTGCAAGTAGGAGGAGCAAGTAGGAGGAACATGCTAATGTACCTTTAGAGCTCAGCCAATGATTGCAAGTAGGAGGGGCATGATAAGGTAACATTTAGAGTTAAGTTAATGATTGTAGGGCCTTTGGAGCCAAGCCAATGATTATAAGACAAGTGTATGTAAGGGCCAATGATTGTTAGACAAGTAGACATGAGTTAAGTAGACATGGGTTATGATATAGATGTGAATGAGCTTTGCAATAAACCGGAACTTGCTTTACCACTCACATAGAGTCTATTGCATGGTTCTACTCGTTCTTCGCACAAGACCTGGAGTTTTCTCAGCTGCAAGAGAGAATCTCACCATCTAGATTCTTCACAAGCTTCAATCTGAAAAGCTATTACGTAGTCTTTGAAATAAAATCACTTCATCTTTCAACAAAGTAACTTTTACTTCTTCAATATCTTCACTGTCCTGGTATTTTCTAATTGTCCAGAAACTTTTCCCAGTAGAAAGTGCCTTAACACCTGCGGTGAGCAAGTATCTGCAAGAGCACAAGAGCTGACTGCCTTTGGCCAAAACCATGGGTGTGAGCTCTGATCAAAACTTCTCCAGACTGTTGAGACTAAATGGGCAGTCTGGATAGACTTTCTGGTGTGCAGTAATGTATGTGGTCTTTCCCATGGAAGCAACAGTTATACTCATCCTCTGCTACCAACTGTTTTCAAAAAAAATCACTGGGATTTTATCAGCTATGAAAGATCTCCCCATCATCAAATTTGTATGGTATCAGGTTGATGGTTCCAAACTGCAACAGGAAAGAGAAACGCATCATGACTGCGTGAACCTTGCTCCTTTAGAAAGGTAAGGTAAGAAGAGATAGGGGAGGAAGTGGAAAAGAGAAAAAAAATATATTTAAGAAGACCCATGCATCTTTTAGGTAGATGGGACACAGAAGTCATTTTTTTCCCCTGTTTAATTTTCTTCAATTTTAGTCTTGTTCATTGTTGTCCTCTGTGATTTACATACACCAAGGAAGCTATAATTTTATAATATGTCTAGATCCTTTCATATTTTAGTCATCTAGAAGTCTCAGTTTCTTTTAGGTTGCCTTCAAATATTGGGAGGCAGTATTTGGTGATTCAGCAGCAAGCAGACAACACTACATTATTGTGGTAACAGCAATGGGGAAGCTGAGAGGACAAGAAATACAACAGTTGTCCTAGAGCAATCCATCCCTTCTTCATCAAAGTCCTTAAACAGATGAAATGTAGGTACCCATCTCTTTTTACTGTTGTGAGGGTCATCTGGCTAGGAGCGCACACCTAGCTCTTAGAAAGTAAAGTTTCCTGAGTTGAACACCATGCAAAGCATATGTATCTGAGGGATGGGGGGAAGATGGGTAAAGGAAAAATATGGACAGAAAAACATGTTTGCATAACAAATTTAAGAGGCTAGAAAGCAAACAAGAGAGACAAGCACTACTTTTAAACTGTGATGTAAAATTTTAAGTGTGAATTTTATCCAGTCTGATTTAATTATGAACACCCATACCCCTCCTCCCCCAAAAATAATTTGATGAAAATGTTATAGAGAGCTCCAGGTTTCAATGCTGTTTGAGGGAGTTTGATGCTTGAATTTTTGATGCATTCCCAGATGGAATGGGAGGTTTTGCCTATAATTTTGTAAGATATTCTAAAAACACTCCCAGCACATTCTTTAAACATTATTTAGACATTTCTAGAATTTAGTTTGCTTCAGGTAAATAAAACATTTTGCCTTATTTTACTTTCCACAAATAATGATCAAGAAGCGAAAGGGTCATTTAGATTTCTTTTAAAATAATTCTTATAAATCCTGACATGTAGAGGTAATGGAATTTCTGCCTATGTCTTAGAAAACATTTAGGCAACTTTCTCAAATCTGTTTTACAAAAATCATAACCAAGTTTATCTAGGGTTAACATCATAATGTTAAGAGAAAGTTGAAATCTGGAAAGCAGAGATGAAATAGCAAATTAAGCAGTATTTCTTCCACTTTCAGGAATCACAAGAGGTCAATTCCTTAAATAAAACTTGAGTGAAAGAAACCCCATAACTTCTCTACTCTCACTAAGGAAATATCAAGACAAGGTAGCCAGACCAGTATGAGCTACAGTACTAGCATACACTATCTCAAATTCTCACACGTGCATAAATTTTCTGAACCTGAACTTGCATGAGCCTGCAGTGAGCATTTATGTTGAAGATTATGTAAGCCAGAAGATCTCATCAGTTGAGTGAAGCTCTAGCAATTAATATTTAGGAATTATTTTGCCAAGAATGCCTAGGGAATTTCCACAAGTAGACCTTAAAACATTAAATGCAGCATTATCCATTAGAAATGAAGATGGGAGGCTGCTTTTCTTCTCAAAATTAAAGTAACTGAAACCAGCATTTCTTGAAAGATACACCAGTTCTTGAAAAGAAATGACAAAAGTGCAGCTTAATTTTTAAGCCTACTAAACAAGATGTTGGTTCCCAACTAGCATATAGGAGTTCAAATCCTTCCTCTGTCTCTTCTGGAGCAGGAACTTCAACTCTTTCTTCCCTCATAGAGAATTCCTTAAACACTGAGTACACAAGACGAAGGAGAGGAATCTTTTAAAATCTCCTATTCATAAAATACTTCCAATATTAATAAGATAATAATCAGTTTGAAAATATCCCCACAGTACATTGGTCCACATTTTTTACACAAGTGACCAAAATGACAATCCCTTTCTGCATACTTCAGATCACCCGTGATGTCCTCAACATAGGAGACAGAAAGACCTAGACCCCAGAGCAATTAAAAGTACAATGGTTAGCACATTATCCTGCTGATATATGGGCAAAGCAATAGTGGGGCTTAGGTGTCTTTGGTTCATGATTCTAAGAGAAAAGATAAAGCCCAAATGGAGGGAATTGTTTGTCTCTGACTCAGAGATTACCTGCCCTTTTTGCAGAAGAATGATTCAAAATCCCCAGACATGCAGACTTCTTTGTCCATACCACAAAAATCACATTGGCTGTTCAACTATCTGCAGTAAAGAAAACCCATAACAGGACAAAATAGTCTAATATTCTACCCACAGATATGTGTCTGTTTTGGGCATAGCAGCCTTTATTTTTTGGTCCTTCTCAGGTGTAGGGTAATATAGAAAATGGAATCTAGGAAAGGCTTCAGTTTTTATCCCAAGTGGACAATTGCATTTGTACTATGTAGAAGAAAAATGGTGAACTCCTAACTAACAGTTCATCTTTTAAAATCATGGCCACGTAAACAATGCTGTTTCTACCACTGCTTAAGGGCACTTTGGGGCCATTTTACTGCACGAAGAAGTACAGTAGAACATAAAACACTGAAAGAAAGACACATCAACTCTATTTTTCAGATAATCTATTATCACCAACTGATTTTTGTTTGGTCTATACAGACAATAATTCGCTAATACTGACAACTATCTCAGTAAATTTAAAAGAAAGCTCTTATGTTGTAAGAACACCAAACAGTTCATAATTTCATCTGAAGTTTACAATTTGGACCTGAAAAGTTATACCTTGTCACAAATAACTCTTAAAAGTAATAAAACAGCAATATACTGAGGGTAAAAAACATCTTCCTCTCAGTTTTCTTCCCTTTTGCCTATTTTGTAAAGGGAACAACAGTAAACACATAACCCAGCTATAACCCTATTCCTATGATGAACATGGACATTCAAGAGACCAATATCTCAAGCCCATGCCATTTTCTGATGGCAAGTATGTACCAGGTATAATATTGTGTTGAAGGCAGTGTTAGCCCAGAGGTGTTGGAGTATTAACATCTGCACGCAGACTGACTGTATGTTTCTCCAACCAGTTCCAGGACAGTGTTCTGGAACAAAATCAGCTCTACATACGTCATGGTCACTCACTGCTCTAGTGGAAGCTCATTTAGATGAACTTTTCCTGGTGCAGCATGGTAAATCTAAACAATAAGTGCAAATTTAAACAGAACTATAAAGAAAACAAAGACACATAAGTTGAAGGAAATATAGGTTGAATCAAGCATGTATCTTATTATTCCTAATCCTCTCCTCAAAGTAAAGTCTCTGAAAATATTACAATGAAAAACTAGTCTTAAAGGTTGAGGATATAGTATTTAAATAGTATATATCATCTGCTGTTTTATTCCACCTAATAAAAAATCTTTCCCTTTGTTTTTTTTTCAGAAGCTTACAAATAATTCTGTTATTAGTCGACAACTCATTTTAAAATTCTCTACTCCCAAACACAAGGCATTACCAAAATCATCCTTCTCTCCAAATTGAAAATGCTTTAAAGTTGTTATCAGAACACAATGCCACAGCAGCTACCAGAAAACTCCTCCAATGTTAGAGTGCACACTTCCATTTTCTCTTCAAAATAATAGATTGTTAAAGTTTCCACTCACAATAGTCTAGATTCAACAGGAGAAGGGAAATCTGACTTTAATGCATGTAATTTTAATGCAAAGCTCACTTTTTAAAATAACAAATTGTGTACCTTATACCAACTCTATCTCTACATTTTTTCCCAGCAGTAATGCACACCTGAAAGCCCATCTTTTTGATCTGTTTAAAAAACTCTTCCAACACTTTTATTGTAAAACTCAAGGTACTGTTCCAGATGCAAAAACCTTGGAAATGTCACACAGGGGCACAAAAGGCTGATTCACCCTGAGTGACAATTCAGTTATCTTGGGGTGCAGAACACCACTTATTAATCTCCAAAATAATGTTCAATAAAGAAGCTCACGCATTTTCTCAGATAACTGTTACACACACATTTCTGTGTAGCCTATGTGATATTTTCTTGGTCTCTTTTCAGAGCTCTAATCCCACACATCCCTAATCATATATAACAGCAAAAAGTATGAATGATGGGTAGTCTTCTCACAATGGTGAAGAATATATGAATGGTATTAACTTCACAATTGGGAAATCATCTACAAAGTGCTATCTATAGTGCTACATCTATAGTGCTACAAACTTCTATTTATCTGAACAAGTGCCACTAGTTATATAGCAGATAATTCTTTTATTTCTGGAGTTTCTTTCTTTCTCTCTGATGGACAAACAGTAACCTGAACCTCAGAAGCATGTTTCAGCTAGAAAGATGCTGAAAAGATAACAGGTGAGCAACATCATTTTATGATAATAAGGGCAAAGAATGAACAACTCCAAATAAGAACATTGTGGCAGACCATCATCCTTACAAAGGTACCAAGAGAGCTTAATGCATGTCTGAACTGACAAATGCCAGCATCTGAATGTCTGACACAGCAAAATGCACACACCCCACCATGCATACCTCAAACAAGGTGGACAATCGGAGTATCTCTAATTTCAGATTACTTCATATTTATTATCTACTAAATCAGAGATTTAATATACTCAACATACATCAAAGAGTAATAGATGTTTTCATATCACTTGATCTCCAGGGTTTGTAAACAAGCCCATTAATCTTTAATGTATCAGCAGTATAGACAGACTCAGCAACCTCTGACCAACAATGTCTAGACCTTTGGCACAGAATGAAAATTTGCGTGTGGTTTTTTTTTTTGTATTTTTAGCAACAGTTTACCTGAGTAAACACTGCAAGATTTAACCCAAGGCCAGCAAGCCAGATGCAGAGCAAATTTAGCCCTTTGTCTCTATACCAGTGATATATAAAACTTCATCATTTCAGAAAACGCATAAGGGTGTTACCTTTCTGGACATGGATGATGTCTGTAAAGTTGGCCAAATGCCCCTGATACAGCACTAACAAATCCATCACAGCATCTAGGTCCTGTCGGGGCTGATCTGCAAAGAGGTCCCATCATAGGCTTCTGCAGTGAAGGCTATGGCTTTGTTGAGGCCAGCTGAAAAGGCCTGCTGGTCCAGCTCAAATGCCTGACTGAGGCACTTAAAGGAGTGTTCCACCTTCTGGTATTCCTTCTTGAAACCAATGATTTGTTTGTGGGCAAACTCATTGGCCATGTGATTAAGCTGCAGGGTGTTCTCATCCATCTTCTTTGTGAAAACTTTGAAGCCATCCACCTGGCTTTCTACCTCCTGCAAGTCCAGGCCAGCCCCAGGGCCAGTGATGGTCAGGAAAAAGTCAGCACCCACCATCTCATCCTTCTCAGCCTTGCGTTTGCCTTGTTTCCAGGCCTTCTCATCCGTGCTGGGATAGATGAGGAAGTGCTGGAAGGCATCACACTGAGCCAGCACAGGGTGGCTGCACATGTAGTCCATCCACCAGGCCAGGCCTTTTGCCATGTCTGGAGATGAAGTTCTCCTCAAAGTGGCTGGTGGTCTGCTTCTCTGGCAAGTGGGACACAGAGATGACAGGGAACTTCTTGACCATGTGCCCATAGAGCTAGTCAAAGTGCTTGTAGTGGCAGTGCACCTGCTGCCCAGTGTGGCTGTGCACCAACTTGTAGGCAATGTAGCTCTTCATGCCCTTGAACGTGGTCTGCTTGGTGGGGTCCTCGATGGAGCACTGCAAGGGGTCGTACAGCGCCTGGGCCCGCAGCACCATGGCTCCACTGCCCAACCGCCCCCCGGGGGCTCTCTGCCACCGCGGTGCCTCCGATCCTAACCACACTGCCCTGAGCCATGCCGGCGGGGCTGTGGCAGGAGAGTTGTGCGACCGCCCCCTGCCTCCGCGTCCCAACGGCGGGGACGCTGCGGCGCCTGGTTCCCCAGCTCCGCTGTGCTATGGCGCGTCCGGCTCTGAGTCGCGACTTCACCCCGGCGGGCGAGGCAGGGCGCGGGGGCCGGGTCACCGACTGTCCCACTGTCGCTACTCCAGAGCCGAGAGGCAGAATGGAAGAGCCGAGTGCAGAGCGGCTGACCCCATCAATGGAACCCGGCTCACTCCTTCCCCTCCAGACCTCTGGTGTCTAACTGGCAGCGGAATGGACGCTAAACCCTGGCCGTGTGCCTGAGTACACTTCCCTCCGCGGCCTCTGCTCTCACCTGAGAAAGGCACCCCGGCCTCGAGAACAGAACAATAGCACGGTTATAATCTGGTAACATTTTCAAACTGAAGTGTTTTGAGTGTTTTATACCAAGTTTTACAGGTTGTAATACTTGCAAGAGCAGCCTCTTTAAATCTTTTGATTAAATTTTCATAGATCTACAAGATTTCCGCAACTCAAACACGATGGTTACTTCCTATCCCCCCCTCAAAGATGTCTCAGCATTTCTCCAGTTTTGACAAAGAAGCTTATGTGCCTTCTCAGATGCTTTGTTTGCTTTTCAGGGTTTCCATGTTGTGTGAAGGAAGAATTTATACCATCACTTCTTGAAACTTTCTGCAGTAGGTGTATTACGCAGATGCTTTGGAAAGGTTATGCTGTTTCTGGTGGTCCCCCTCCACCTGGTTCTTTTTTACAAAAGTAAGGTTAGAAGTAGGAAAGTGTACATTTTAGTTGTGGATAATGTGTATTTTATCCCGCTTGAAAAATATGATCATGCTGCTTATGTTGGTTTTCTGTGGAGATACCTCAATCCCATCCCTGTGCTTTTTTTCCCTGCCCTTATCATTTCCCCTCATAACTCCTGTGGCACTTAGTCCTGTGTTGTCTAATAGCATGGATCCCATCCCATTAATGATGCACTGTCTTTGGATCCCTGGATACAAGTTTCTCTCAAGATTTCTACCAGTTAAAAAACAATTTGAAATAAAGTTTGTGTGGCACACATTGGCTACAAACTTTTTTTCTGCCTCTTATCTTCCTCCAGGGTGTAAATGCTGCCTTTGCCATGTTGTGGTGAGCTTTCTTGCCTCTTCTAGGAAAGAAGTTCTCTGGAGGAGATTGTGCCTCAAGGCTTCTGGGTTTCCCCACCATCTCACTTAGAATCATAGAATCGGTTGGTTGGAAAAGACCTTTGAGATCGAGTCCAACTGTACCTGTCCACTACTAAACCATATCCCTAAGCACTTCATCTACCTGTCTTTAAACACCTCCGGGGATGGTGACACAACCACCTCCCTGAGCAACCTCTGTCAGTGCCTGACCACCGTTTGGTGAAGAAATTTTACCTGATCTTTAATCTTAACCTCCCCTGGTGTAACTTGAGGCCATTTCCTCTCATCCTATCACCTGTCATTTGGGAGAAGAGACCAACACTCTCCTCACTACAATCTCCTTTCAGATAGTTGTAGACAGTGATGAGGTCTTGATACAAGAAGTGATTGTTTTTGCAGAGAACAGAATGTTTTGACCTAAGTAGAATTGGTTTTCTGTAGAATTAGAATTACTAGACAGTATTCAGAAACCCATAGAAGTGACTATTATGTATTGTAAGGCACATCAATTGGAGACATCTGATATTTGACTGGGAGATCAATTGGCTGCTAAACCTTGAAGTATTTGTTAATCAAACCTAGAGAATAATGTCTTGATCGCTCAAGTATGTTTAATTCTAATGTTATGCTACTTTGGTAATTTGAATCTTTGTATATTTTTAACCAAGCATAAAAACTAAGAATTGTCTTGCTTCATAAGCATAAAACTAAGAATTGTCTTGCTTCATTGTAATAAGTAGCTGGGAATAATTTGCTGATCAAGCCAACTGAGCAAAGGGAATAGTGTAGCTGCCCAAAAGATGAGAACAACCTGCTTAGCAGAATGTGTTTAGCCATCATATTATTCAATGTATTGTTTTGAGCAAATGTTAAAGTGTAAATATTATTTTACTATGGCAGTCTTTGTCTTTTACAAGGAAAATCTGTTTTAGCTGACTCTGCAGCAAAGTTTTTAGGAGTTGCCTGAAGCCAGCAGCAGTGTGCGAAAAGATAAGATAAAGGCAGAAGGAGTCACCAGTTTGATGGCCTTGCTGGTATCTGGTACGAGGTTCCCAAGGAGACTGAAGGGGCCGTCTGCCTTTTGCAAGAGATGACATAACCCCCTCCTGTTGAACACTGAGGTGCCAGAAACCCAGGCCGAAGGGGGGGCCACAGACCCCCCCGAAAACCTTCCCAGCGATAGTACTGGGGATAAAAAGGACTGTTTGAAACATCTGAGGTTGCGAGTCGTGGTGGAGCTGTTAGCCCCCCCCGGCCGCCCAGCGCTGCTTTTGCTTTCCTAAATAAATACTTAGAAAACTTGATTGGGACTTTGTTGCCTTCATTCACTTATAACACTATCACCTGTCACTTGGGAGAAGAGACCAACACTCTCCTCACTACAATCTCCTTTCAGATAGTTGTAGACAGTGATGAGGTCTTGATACAAGAAGTGATTGTTTTTGCAGAGAACAGAATGTTTTGACTTAAGTAGAGTTGGTTTTCTGTAGAATTAGAATTACTAGACAGTATTCAGAAACCCATAGAAGTGACTATTATGTATTGTAAGGCACATCAATTGGAGACATCTGATATTTGACTGGGAGATCAATTGGCTGCTAAAGCTGCTAAAGAGGCTGCAGAAACAGGCATCATGGCTTTAGTGCCAGAGAAAGAAATAAAATTGCCAGAAACAGGTCCTAGAAATGATAATAAGAATTTTAGATTTGTCACACCCACTGGGCAGGTAACAATCCCTCCTTTTCTTTTAAGGGCATTGGCCAAAAGGGGACAAGAGAAAGTACATTGGGGAACAGAAAATCTTTTAAAACACTTAAAGAAAGTAGTTGTAGGGAGACCCATGACAGAAAGTGTTCATTCACTTACAGAAAAATGTGGGCTATGCCAAAGAAGCAATCCCAATCCCAATAGTTGAGTAATACTTGGGAATATTATGGAAGGAAATTCCCTAGAGATTATTGACAAGTAGGTTTTACTGAGTTACCCCGGAAAGAAGGATATAGATATATTCTAGTTTTAGAAGATACCTTTTCAAACTGGCCATAGGCTTTCCCTGCTCTTGCCAACAAGGCAAGAGAAGTAGTAAAAATCGTGCTTAAAGAAATTATTCCAGGGTTTGGGATGCCTTTAGGAAGGTCTTCAGACTGAGGTCCTCATTTTGTGGTGGAAGTAATCAAACAACTAAGTAGTATTCTGGGGATATCCTGGGATTTGCATATGCCTTATAGGCCTCAGTCAAGTGGGAAAGTAGAAAGGATGAATTATACTTTAACGTTGCAGCTGAATAAAATATGTCAGGAAGCCTCTATGACCTGGGTAAAAGCTTTACCTTTAGCATCATTAAGAATTTGAATTCAGCCTCGATAAGGAGGCCTTAGCCCATACGAGATATTGTATGGGAGGCCTTATTGGATGCCACATGTCCCAGGAGAGATCACTGTTAAAGGGAATTTGGACATTAATAACTATTTGATATCTTTAGGAAAGACTCTCCAGGAACTGCAGAAATTCATGACTGTTAACAAATACCTAGAGCTTTATACGCCAGCACATCTGTTCCAGCCTGGAGATTGGGTGTATGTCAAGTCCTCGGACTCAGAACCATTAACTCCTTGGTGGAAAGGACTGTACCAGGTACTTTTAACTACATACACAGCCGTGAAGCTGGCTGGGAAAGGACCCTGGATTCATTATGCACAGATTAAGAAGGTTCCTACTTTGTGGACTGCAGAACAACAATCCCCAACTGCTCACCACAAGGGAAGTGAGCTGGTACCAAAGCCTGAGTGGAGAATCTAACGGGACTCAGGGAACCCACTAAAGATAAGGATTCCAAGAATTAGATCATGATGAATTTGGGGGTTATGTTTCAAATGACTGTCATTACAATAATAACTGTGGGGAAAAGGGGTGGATGGGAATGACAACAGCATATTGGAATTGCTAAAAGGTTTTGGTAAAATAAATAGACTTTCTAATGTGACAGCCTGCCTACCTATGCCACATTCCACCTCAGACCACATACCTTGGGGAATTATTCCATTAAATTTTATGGATCTTCAAAACTGAATAATGTCACCAAAGCACTAAACCAGACTAACACGGGCTATTATTTAGACAGCGAAAACAAGTGCAGACAAAGAGGGAGTGACGTACTGCAGAATGCAACACTTTGAAGGCCGGTAAGTAACAGGACTGGGTTTGTGCATTGTGCTAACACTCCTTGCCCAAAGGGGTCCACCCCGTTAGCCCATCATTTCTTAGACTGAGTTGCAGGGTACAGTGAGGCACGAGTCGCTACTGGATTAATGACCCTGTGTGTTTCCAATCGCAGCAGTGACGTGACTGGATTACCAGAATGAAATGAACTTGGGATAAGAAGTTACAAGGAGATTGGAGATATATTTCTGCCCTAAATTGGTGCTTTAAATGGGGAAAAAAAGATAAATTTGGTTACCCCAAGATGTCCTGGAACTGTACACAGAAAATCACATGACTTTATTGGGGCAGATATAATAATATCAGCCTTCCTTTGATTGTAAAAAGAACATTAGAATTGCGAGAAACCTGTTATCAACACCTCCAACTGTTCACAAGGTGAAGTACCAGGCCCTGGATACAGTGTGCAGGGATTGGGAAGTGAGTCTTGGACTAACAGATTATCTTTTACTGAAGGAAATACACTTGTAACCTTAGGCCTCCTGACACTGTGCCCTATCTGGAAGGAAAGCCCTATAAACCATCAGCATTGGGGAAAAAACAGAAGAGCCAGTGATGAGGATTAACTGGCAAGGGTTGAGTGCATCCACTGAAGTAGGATGGACATTACAGAGTTTTTACTCCCAGGATTGACTGCACTGGAAAATCGGATTCTAATTGAAAATCTTACCTGGCAAGTGGAACCACTGGCCAGTTCTGTTGCCAAAGGATTCAAATTGATCAGCCAGTAGGTACCAGCCAATGCTAAGGCAGTGTTACAGCACCACCTGGGTTCTAGATTTACTGCTGGCCGAAGAGCATGGAGTCTGTGGGGATCTGCAATTGGACACAGATCATTGTTGCATCCATATCTCAGATGTAACAGAAGATCTTAATAAGCAGACAGAACAAATTCAGGCTGTTGCCCGACAAGCTTGGGATCTTAGAAAGAATGCAGAGAACAATTGGTTGAATAAATTTTTAAACCATACAGGTGGAATATCACTGACTGGGTGGCTTGCTTCCTTGTTACAAACTTTAGTGTTAATCACTGTCAGAATAGGGATTGTCTTTTTAGTATTAAGTTGTGTAAAACACATAGTTTTGAAAAGGATCATATTTCTAGAATAGAGTTAGGTAAACAATGTTGGTGTTCTTCTGCTTTACTTGTATGTGGTGAGAAGGGTGATGTGGACCTTTACATGAGAATCAAAGGTCCAACAAGAAAAGGAGGGATTTGATACAAGAAGTGTTTGTTTTTTTCAAAGACTGGAATATTTTGACTTAAGTAGAGTTGGTTTTCTGTAGAATTGGTTTTCTAACTTCAGTTAAGTGATATCTAAGTGTTAGTATTTTTTTTTAAGTTAGACAGACAGACAGGCACATACTGTTCTTCTGATATAGTATGTTTTTTTAAAATAGTGCTGCACCCAGACAATGTTTTTTTTTTACTTATCTAAACAATGCAAGGCCAAACAGTGAGCTATCTCTGAAGCTCTAATTAGCGGAGACAGACTTGGCTGTGTTGAAGTTCATAATAAAATTAAACCCTGGAAGGTAGTAGAATATACAGGGAGAATTTATACATGTGCATGTCAATTGGATGAATATTCTGTTCCCAGTTCTTGTCTCATTGCACATGATTGTTGGAAATCATTCCCTCATGCGCCTGGTGCTGAAATAAAGGATGCTGCTTTCTAAAACTCCAAAATGAATCTTAGAGAGTTTATTTGCCAGCATGTTCAGTACCAGTCTCCCCTCAGCCTCTTCTTCTCCAGGCTAAACAAACCCAGTTCCCTCAGCTGCTCCTCATAGGACTTGTTCTCCAGCCCCTTCACCAGCTCCATTGCTCTTCTCTGGACACACTCCAGCACCTCAATGTCCTTCTTGTAGTGAGGGGCCCAAAAGTGAACACAGGATCCGAAGTGTGACCTCACCATTGCCAAGTACAGGGGCACAATCACTGCCCTGGTCCTGCTGGCCACACTGTGATACAGACCAAGATGTCATTGGCCTTCTGGGCCACTGCTGGCTCATGTTCAGCCACTGTCAACCAACATCCCCAGGTCCTCCTACCAGGCAGCTTTCCAGCCATTTGTCCTCAAACCTGGAGTCTTGTATGGGGTCGTTGTGTCCCAAGTGCAGGACCCAGCACTCAGCCTTGTTAATCCAGCCTGTCCAGATCCCTCTGCAGAGCCTCCCTACCTTCAAGCAGATCAACACTTCCAACCCAGCTTAGTGTCATCTGCAAACTTACTAAGGGTACACTCAGTTGGTACTAGTGGAAGCACCCTGACCTGGCTTAGTCATAATTAACCCCCCAGCAGTCTCTGAGGTGCTGCTCAAGCCCTGCATCAGCATCTGTCAGCACTCTTAGAACTGCCAAAGCTCTTTTTCTGTCAAGGTTAGTGATCATCAGCTTTCTCATGCTGCAGCTGGTGTGCTGTCAGTGTCTGCCTTTGATGCAAATACAGTTCTCTTCTGCCAAATGCAGGGATTCCTATGGTACCTGATCCAAGGTCCATCATGCTGCCCTCCACCCATGTGGCCAACTTAGAGTAAGGACTAAAAACCCAAAAGGAAATAGATGTGGATAAATTAAAACTCTGTCTTAACTTTCATCCCAAATTCTGACTATTGCAAATAAAGATGAGTGATTGGACTTTTGTATTCCTTCCAAAGTTACTCCTAACATTGATCATGATTTGATCTGGGCAATCTTATGTATTCGCATGAAACTTCACAGGTTAAACTACAGGAAAATTAGTTCCTGAACTGCCTTTTCTGTACCATTTTTTAAATATACATTTTACTGCATCTGATTCAATTCCTTTCCCAAACTTTTCAGTTCCTATTCATCTTACTTTTCAATGCCCTTAATCATTATTTTTGTTTTCTCTCAAATAGTCTTTTTCATATGGAGGTGATAAGTACTAGAAATGATGCTGATCTGCTTGATTTGTGTAGATAGACACATTTAAGATTTGTTTCATCAAACAATCTGGAGCAATGAACAAGATGCCTTGCACAGCTGCAAAGTCAGTTCAGGAATGGACGATGAGGAGTCGTGTTAGTGTCTGACAGGCTGTGGTTGTCATGGCCAAGGTCATGAAGGGACAAAGTTGAGCAGGGGGCCTGACTTACTTCCTTGAGTGCAGTGGATGAGGAGGCAGCTGTCCTGCTTTCCACTGTTCCTCAATGCATTGGATCTGACGTTTTCTTAATAAGTTCTGTTTCATTATTTGTATCTCAAACGGACACAATCAAAGACATCAAGTTCAACAGGTACAAAAACTGCTAACAGGAAAATTTGAAGGCATAAAATCTGTAAAGCTAATGAAAATAATATTTCTTAAATAAATAAGTGTAAACTAGTGTCAGGGTCCGCTCCCTCCCTCTGGTGTCCATCCCCCGTCCAATACACATATACATAACCTTTCCTCGCTTCGTATTAAAATAAGTTCCAAGAGGTCATCTCCATGAACTCCTCCCAGCTGCACTTGCGCAATTCCTCCTGGTGGTCTTTGAGGGTTGTGGGGATGAAGTCACCGTGAGTAATCTCTGGTCCTTGCACAGACTCAGTCGCTCCTTAGCTCTTATCCAAACCAAAGCTAGACTCAATCAGTCTTCAAGGGCTCCTTTCCCGGCCTTATCACAAGGCTCCTTGTTCAAGCAGTTTTACACAATGAAGCATTGTCTGCAGCTAAACAAAGTCTCTAATCCTGTTAACTCTTGTTTACCGCAAAACAAAAGGTCTCTAATCCTGTTAACCTTGAACAACTATCTCCCCCCATCAATCCCCCCTTTTCTTTACCCTGGGCAAATTATTTTGCCTTATTTTATAAACACTATTGAAATACACAAAAATGACAATAATTATTAGTAGTGGGGTCAAGGTCTGGTATAGCTTATATCTCCACCACTCACACCTATTGGGCGGAGTAATGGTAAATATAGAGGCTAATCCAGTCTTGCCCTTGGCCCACAGGTTACTTATGTTTTTTTTTAGATTCAAACAGTTTTAACAATTATTCAACACATTTAACTTCTACAATCCTTTAAACAATTTTAGAATTATCCAACTTCTACAGTTCTGTTTGACCACAACAATTTTAACATATAACAACTTTCAAACAACCATAATAATAATAACAACATCATTTATATTGCTGTTTCAAGGAACTCGGGAGCAGTGGAAGTGGGGGAAGACAAAGACGTACACTTACATGGACAACTGCAAGGGAGACAGAAGAGAAGTTTAGACAAAACAACCAATGTAATAATTACTGTTCCCTCCACAGTTCCCAGTTAGGTTTTGGTAGCATCGTTGGATGCAAGGTACTCCCTAAGTTGCATTTCACACAAGGCTGGTGTCTATATTCCAGATTAGGTCAAAGGCCTCATTTATTTGGGAGTCATTTGGGAGCACCATTGCGACCACTGGATGGCCTTGCCCTGAGCTTTTACGCAAATGTGAACATATCCAACAATCAGATAGATTTAAAGCAGTTGCAATCTTACTATGTAACTGTAAAAACTGTCCCATGTCTTAACCCCTCCTAATAGAGAAATCCATAGCGTGATCATCATAATTAGAAGTTCCTTCTTTTGAGCTGGAGTCTTAAGGGTCCGGTCCTCACTGACTTCCATTGTTGTTTAGGAGCTCTCTTCACCCTGCTGTGATGGATCCAAACATTTTGTTCTTTAATTTTGATGGCAGTGAATGGTGTCAGGAGAACTTGGAATAGTCCCTCCCACTGAGGCTACAAAGTTTTTCTCTGCAAGGGACTTTTACACATATATAATCTCCAGGTTTAATATCATGTACTGGTCCATTGAGGCCCCTACTCCGAGTCCCTAACACGTTTGTTAATTTTTATGAGCTGTTTGCCTAATGTTATTATATACGAGGCCATGATTTAATCTCCAATTTGTGTTGATATGCCTTTCTGTATTCCATAGGGTCTTCCATACAGGATTTCAAAAAGACTTAGCCCTTCTCTTGCCCTAGGCCTAGTTCGTATTCGCAGTAAAGCCAAGGGCAGAGATTTGGGCCAAGGCAAGTTTGTCTCCTGTCCCAATTTCACAATTTGTTGTTTTATCAAGTGGTTCATTTTCTCCACTTGACCACTAGACTGGGGGCAGTATGGGGTATGAAGCACCCAAATATTGGCTGATCTGTTGTACTATTTTGGAGATGAAATGTGGTCCCCTGTCAGATGATGTAGTGGCTGGGACTCCGAATCTGGATATTATTTCTTGTGCTAGTACTCTGGTGACTTCCCGAGCTTTTCCTGTCCTTGTTGGAAAAGCCTCTGACCAACCAGAAAAAGTGTTTCTTAATACCAATAGGTATTGATACCCCCCTTTTCTTGGGAATTCTGAGAAATCAATCTGCCATTGTTGCCCAGGTCCATTTCCCTTACCAATGTGACCCATTTCTGTCCTAGAGGTAGTCTTGGTATTAGTCTGGAGGCAAAGATCACACTGTTGAGTTACCTGCCTCACAGTGGTGTACAAATTTCTCCCTGCAATTTGCCTAGTTAAGTACTTGTATAGTGCTTCCGCTCCCCAATGTCCTTTTTGGTGTTCTTCCCTTACTACAGGCCATATTAAATAAGAGGGTACAATGAGCTTCCCTTGTAGGGGGAAGCCCAACCCTCTGCACTGTATGATCCTTCCAGATCTACAATGAGTTTATGATCTTCCTTAGTATATTCTGGCTTACCTTCTAGGGAAATCTGTCCATCTGGAATCAAAGCACCTTCTGTTTCTATCTTTCGTTTGGCCACCTGTTTTGCCTCTCTGTCCACCAGTTCATTTCCTTTTTCAAGTTCTGAGCTCACTTTCTAGTGTGCCCTAACGTGCATAATTGCCACTCTCTTGGGAAGTTGAACAGCCTCCGATAGCCAAATATTGTAGGGCTGTTTTAAATCCTTGGGGCAACACCGTCCAAGTGAGCTGGGTTTTACGTCCACTTTTAGGATTTTAAATCCAAAACTGTAAACCAAACTAGATCGGGTGTTTACACTGTCAGCAGGGTGTATGGATTCGCTACCACTGGGTAGAGATCCTCAGTTATTTTATTTATAGCCTACAAGTCCTGAACCACCCAATATGACCCGTCAGGTTTATGGACAGGTAATATGGGGGGTATGAAAGTCAGATTCACATTCCTTAAGGAACTCTATTTATAGAAATTTTTCTATTGCTGGACGAATCCCCTCCTTTGTCTTCTTTTTTTTAAGGGATACTGTTTAATCCTTACAACGACTGTCCTGCTTTAAGTTTGACTTCTACAGGGAGGGCATTCTTAGCCCTCCCGGGTACATCAGTGGCCCATACCCCTGGATATACCTGGTTAAGAATTGCTTTGTCAATCCCTTCTCCTGCTTGGACAGTGGTCAGAGATAAACTCATTATCTGCATGAACTGTTGATCATCTACCTCCAGAGTAACATTCCCTTTCCCAAATTTAATTACTGCACCCAATTGTTCTAACAAGTCTCTTCCCAAAATGGCTTTTGGGGAATTAGGCATATACAAAAATCGATGTATGCCCCATTGCTTGTCCAGTTTGTATCTTAATGGTTCACAAAAATATGCTTTTTCTGCTTGGCCAGTGGCTCCCTTGACCGTAATAAAATCATTTCCCAAAGGTATTTATTTCTGATTTAAAATCGAATACGTTGCCCCTGTGTCCACTAAAAATTCTACCCTCTTGTTCTTTCCCTAGCCTTATTATCACCAGTAGATCCGCTAGGGTAGATTCTCCAGGTCCCTGTCAGTCCTCACAGTCTTCGGCCGCGAGGGCTTGGGTTCTGGGGGGCGTTCATAATTCTTCTTTCCCCTTGCTGTAGGGGTCATTCACTCTTCCAACGTCCCATTTGCTTACACCACACACACTGGTTCATCTTCAGAGAGGGTTTTCGAATACTCCCCTTTTAGAGTTCCTGTTTCCCAGCTTTGCTACTACCCTCCCCCACCTCCACCCCCCACCCCCACCCCCCTTGTAAAGCCGCTACTAAAGCCTTTCTATCTTTTCTGGATCCTCTTTCATTTTCTTCTCTTTTTCTCCTCCTCAATTGCTAAATATTTTCCAAGCTTCATCGAGCAGCTTTTCCAATTTTGTCCATTATTCAGTGCCTTTCGGACCTTATCCGGGTTCATACACCTCTTCAACTTGCTTTTTCCTTCTCTTAAATTTTCCTTTTCTAATGCTAAACTCACAATCCCTTTGATATCCACAGTCTCCTCAGAGGCTTCAAACTCGCTCAGGGAACTCTTCTGTTCGCTGTGTTTCTTAGCTCTTAGCTCTTAACTCTTAAGGTGCCTCCCACAGTTACAACAACAATACCTTATCCACAATGCTTCTTCTACCCGAATATACGTCTTACATTTAAAATATCAACGCCCACTATATCACAAAAATCTCCTCTTAAATCCTACGCTATCTAAATTTCCACTTTATAAAAACCTAAATATTATTATAAAAGCACAAATTATTATTATTATTACACTCACCACCCTTGTGGTCCCATGAGCTTATATCATGACAGCACTATTAATGATGTTAAATATACATGGTACCAATTTCTTAAACTACATGGAAAAATCCTTCTCATATAGTAATAAAAACAAATGACACTAAACAATAACATTAAACTCTGACCCCCCTGTCTTAGGGCGGTGTGGCCCTATCTGAGGCCCTTCTTAATTTTTTTCTTCTGTTTCCATGCAAATCTTCTTTTACACACCTGGATGGTTCTTTCCCAATCACTTTTCCAAACATCCCAAATCTCAGGGACTAGGTTGCTTTTCCCACACTCCAATCTTTTAATTTCACTTTCCTCATGTGCCCTATCCTAGTTATAAAATGTAGGGATTTGGGGAAAACAATATATTCAGCTCTCCTTCGCCTTGCTATACAATACCACTTGGATCCACAGGTCTTACATTTAATAATAACCCAGGCTGAGTGCCAAATAGTTAATCCTCCAAAGGCCCACAAAATCCCACACAAAAGATACGGTATATCCCCTATATGCTGGGATTTGAAGAAGAGTCCGGGATGGGCTGCTCCCATTCTAAGGCCACCGTCCATCCAGCAGGAGCTTGATAAACCCCTCCGAGATAAATCCTCCTGCAGTTTTTAAAACTAACTGCTTTGCTGTTTCAGTCATGTATTCTAATAAAAGTTGTATTGAGGTTGTGCTGTTTTCCTGGTACGGGAAGATACGGGACTATCTGGGGGTGTGCAGTCACCGTCTGAGCCCTCATCCTGCTCCCGGGGTCTAGGGGGAGGTTTAAGCAGGTCAGACAAATCCTGGTCCTGTACCTGCCGAACTTTACTTGGTTTAGTACACCTTTGACCAATGCTACATGCAAAACAACATCACTTTAGTTTCCCGGTTGATTCCTTATTACGTTTTCTCTCCAAAGCGAGTACAAAGGGGTCCTGTGGTGGTACCATTCCGCAGTCCCTTTACCACTCTGGATGATTTTGGAGAGTAAAGAACATATCTGCATATGATACCTCATCCCATTTTCCTTCTCTTCTTAAAACCAACATTAGCTGTAAGAGAGTATTATAGTCAGTTGACCCATCCCGTGGCCACTTAGCCCCATCCTCCAATTTATATACTGGCCACCACTGATTACAATACTTAAGCAGGGTTTTTTTTTTTTTATTATTATTTTCTGTGCACCCTGTCCCAACTATATCCTTCCAGTGTGTTAAGATGCATCTCAGGGGGCTTTTCTTCAAAACACCCTTATCTTGAGAATTACCCATTTTTAATCTGCTCTTACTTTACCCACTTTGCCCTTCTCTGTCTTAATTTCCAACCAAACCCGTTCCTGCACTTTTCTGCAGTCTTTTCCCAGTCCTTCTCCCAAACTTCCCAATGTTCCAGAATCAAATGTCTTTTTCTGCACTCAAATTTTACTATGTCATACCTTTGATGAGCCCTTTCCCAGTTTTAAAGTCTCGGCTCTTGGGGAAGACACTTAGGGCATTTATCTCTCCTTTGTCTTGTCACCAAAACTACCTTTCCCACAAGATCTGCATTTTAATAAAACCCAAGCCTCATGCCAACCATTATGTGATCTAATATTTCCACAAACAAAGCATGGGATTGCTCCCGTATATCCATCAATATGAGGGTTAGGAAAGATCTATGGGATAGGCTGCTTCCAGTCCAACACTACTGTCGCAGTGAGAGACGGGGACTAGTTTGATGCAAACTATGTTCCAACTTTATTCATCAAAAGGCCGATATATATATATACCCATCAAGCCAAGGCCCAAGATAAGCATGTTCACCACTGATTGGACAACCACATTGTCACCCATACCATGCCACAAGCTGATTGGATATTAGTGAATGCTTTCCGCAGTTTTCTAGTCTTTACGGTAGAACAGCACAGTCTGTCAAGCCCCATCAAGTTTCTTTGTCTGCAGATCCTTATCAGTTGGTTTCAGGCTGTTACAACTGCCCACACTGCGTCCTCTGCATGACCTCGTACGTGCCGCTCTCACTGTGCTCCAATGGGGTCCGGGGTGTGGTTAAAAGACTCCATTATCAGCTTCTTTGTGCTAGCACTACAAGGTGCTGCAGCCTCACACTACTATCCAATGAAGTGGGGTTAAAAATACCCCTTCCCCCACCCTCTTTAAAAATTCAAAGGGATAAAGTCTGAAGCATTGAAGAAGCTACTGTCGATTTTCTAAATATTTAAACAAATAACATAAATTTCTTTCACTTCGTTCATCTCCGGCTGTGCCTCTCGTGAGACAACAGAAGTGTGGATCGGAACTCCACACTTGCTTCACGCTCATTTGGAATTCTCAGTCACACTCTCACACAAACTTTCACACAAAGCGCTTTCACTAGGTTAGTTTGGTGTTTCTTAAATCACTGAGCTCAAAATATACCTGGTACCGAACATTTACAACAGATGTATGAAATGATAAATCAGTCCAGTCACTTATAAATCTAGCCAAGTATACAATAACCATCCCAGTTATAATCCCTCCCACAGCCTCAAAAATAATCCAATAAGTACTAAAGGGTCCACTAACCCTTCTCCTGCTTCTTATACAATCATTAACAGGTCCGTCCTGGCTCCCAAAATCGGGATGCAGCGGCACCCTCCAGAGACTGAAACTTTAGACGCCCCCTGCGCCTTCAGTCTCTGGCCCTTAAACCTGTATGGGTACCCCCAAACAACCAAGGAGACTATGTCGTACGCCAGACATCTCTGTGCGGATTACCGGCGCGCGACTTACAGGCCCTTACCCTTTAAAACATACCTCTGCACTCTGTACTTATAGATGGTCGTTTTCTGCTCCCGCAGTGAGTGACTCGGAGAGGAGTTCCTCTGAGGAAGAGCTTGAGGCGCACCTAGGACGCCCACTCCTCAGTCGATCCTGCAGCTGAGCAGACCGTGTTCCATCTGGGGTGCCAAACTGGCATGCGGAAAAATGACTTTACAGCCTGTAAGGTTATAAAGGAGGTGTGTTAATTCAGCGCTGGGCGCTGGCGGTGGCTTATTTTTCCAAACAGCTGGATGAAGTAAGTAAGGGATGGCTGTGTTGCTTGAGAGCAGTAGCTGGTTATACGGTAACCAATACTGGTCAGGTAACAGAGACCAAGGCCCTCACACCTAACACCTCAGCTCAAAGGGCAGAAATTATAGCTCTGACTCGAGCTCCGGAAATAGCAAAAGAGAAGAAAGGCAACATCTGGACTGATTCTAAATATGCATTTGGGGTGATTCATACTCATGGAGCAGTTTGGAAGGAGAGAAGACTGTTGTGCACCCAAGGGAAATACATAGAACATGCTGAGGAAATCCTTAGGTTGCTGGAGGCAGTTCAACTACCAGAAATGGTAGCCATAATGCACCGTAAAGCTCATCCAAAGGGAACAACGACTCAAGAAATAGGTAATTCCATGGCAGATCGTGAGGCCAAGAGACTAGTCAAATAGGGCATAGTGGAATTGCAGTCTTCGGTCCTAGACAGTAAAATTCAAATTGATCAAACTAGCCTAGATAGTCAAAGGAGGATCAGAAACTAATTAGGGACCTATATGGAAAACCAGGTAAAAATGGGTGGGCTAAAACACCACAAGGGAAAATTATAGTATCCCAGCACATTACTCGGAGCTGTAATCATGGCCCAGCATAGAAAGACTCATTGGGGAACTGAGGCCCTATATAGACATCTAGGCAAATGCATTGTTGCTTAGAATTTGTGAGATATGCCTACAAAATAATCTCCAAACAACTCCAAAGATTACACTGGGACAGATGGGAAAAGGGAATCTTCCTGGGCAGTGGTGGTAAATTGATTTTTCAGAACTTCCAAGAAAAGGGGGGTTCCGATATTTATTTCTTTTAACTGACACCTTTTCAAGTGGGCCAGAAGCATTCCCCTGTCTAACTAATAAAGCCAGGGAAGTGACTAAGGTGTTGGTGCAGGAAATCATGCCCAGATTTGGGGACCGCACATTGTAGCAAAGGTCACTCAACAAGTCTCTTTCAGACTCACCTTTAGTGTCTAAGTGGGATGGACCATTTCAAATTCTGTTAATGACACACACAGCAATCAAGGTGAAAGAAATTCTTTCTTGTATTCACCATACAAAGGTCAAAAGGACTCCAAGATAGCAAGGGGAAATCAGGCGGACTGGCCTTTTAAGGCTCAATTTCCAGTGAAAAGATTGCTGAGAACTACTAATATTTCGAGGCTTGTGAATTTATTTAATTGCTGGGTGTGCACAGCCTTTCCCAAAGGTGTTGATGTACCACTTTATGGAGTCCTGGTATCCTATGGAAATTGGAGCTGGCCATATGATCAGGTAGAAACTCACCAATTAACAAATGGGAACATAGTAAGTTGGACTGTGAAGAAGAGCCCACAATGTCCTCCTGGTCAACACAACATAACCTTAAAGGGTGGGTATGGGTTGGTCATATGCAAAGAAAAGCCCCTCCCACCCTCTAACAGAATGATTCCAAAATGCTCTTGTGGAGGTAGAGACAGGGGAATAAAGAAAAAGTATGATTTAGAATTCCTGGGGAAACTCATTTTCATCAGGTATAATGACATTTCACAAGTTTGGGACACAGATTTTCAAAGCAGGAGATTTTAAGGTCAATATTACAGCCCTTAACGGAACTGAATATAAGATGGGGGGGGAGGAATTCCTTAGACTGTCCTGACGCAATCTGAGTTGGATTAACAAATAACTTTAGATGGTTCTTTCCCTCCTTAGTGGTAAATGAATTGGAAAAGGCAATAGTGAATATCTCATCTACAATAGAATAAATGGAGAATCTTACTGTAGATGCCATACAAGGAATCCAGCAGGAAGTATCCTTGTTAAGTGGTAGTTCAGAACAGAATGGGTCTAGATATATTGTTAGCAAAAGAAGGAGGGTTGTGTATGGTTATAAATCAGACCAGTTGCAGATCTAAATCAGATCTGAGGAAAAAAAAGAAAGAAGAAGAAAACCCACTAAAGTTTTACACCAGATGTCTGAAGATGATACCTGTTTTGGGTTCGCCGAAATTTGGGGGAAAACTCACATCTTGGCTATCTAATTTAGCATGGCTAAAGCAATTTTTGCGACGTGTAATCATTGTAACATTAGGAATATTGATTTGTTGTATGTTGCAATGTATTATGTGGATGTTTAAGCATACTGGTGATATTTACGAGGGATGAAAAATGCACCAACTGTGGGGAAAATATGAAACTGGAAAATATCTTAGGGAAAATCTTTTCTGAAGTGAGATATTGCCTATTATCCCTCACTTAAATCTGAAATAGAAGTTTCTAGATGCAAACGATGCATGCGCTTTAGGATGGCAGGGGAGTGGACATCGTTTTTTGCTGTGCGTGCTGAACCCTGATTCCAGCGGACCGGGGCAGCAGACCACGCAGACCACTGAGGCCGATCTCACCCAAAACCGCACAGCATGGATACGGAAATGCACCTGATAATAATACTATATTACTTGGTGTCTGTTTTGTTAACTATTGCATTGATTGTTTTGACCAAGCTTCTCATTTGTCCTCCCTGTAGTTGTCCATATCCGTGTTCGTCTTTGTCTTCTCCCACTTTCGCTGCTTCGGAGTTCCATGAAACGGCAATATAAATGATGTTATTATTAATGTTGCTTGAACATTATCACTTGTTAAAATCGTTGCAGCAAAATTAAATTGTGGAAGTTAAATAAGTCTAAAATTGTTTGAAGGACTATAGAAGTTAAATGTGTTGAATAACTGTTAAAACTGTTTGAAAGTTAACCTAAAAAGGCATAAGTAACCTGTGGGCCAAGGGCATGACTGGGTTAGCCTCTATATTTGCCACCAAGAAGAGCTCATTTACTCCACTGTTGGCTGCAATCCAATAGGCGTGATGGAAATATAAGCTATACCAGACCTTGACCACACTACTAATAATTATTGTTGGGTTTGTGCATTTTGGTAGCGTTTATAAAATATAGCAAATGAATTTTCTAAGGAGAAAAAAAAGGGAGGACTTGAAATGAGAGGGTTAAAGGTTGTAGTTCACTGAATATCTTAGATTCAGATGCAAGGCCATTTCTCAGGCACAAGATAAGATCAACTGCAACTGAATCACATTGTCTGCAAGATTCATCCCTTCAGCAAGCCCAGAACAGCTCAACATTCCAGCAAAAGATGACCCTCATCCTCAAAGACCCCAGCAGGAGGACACCAGGTGACAGGAGCAGGCAAAATAACCCGGCCTAGTCTTTGAAATCTAATGAATATACATGTTTGCATGTAATAAATATGTGCTTGCTTGAGCCCTGGGTGTGCAAAGTTTGGAGGAGTGATCCCCTTTGCACCCGGTACCGCATTAAATATACCTGCTTTATAACTCTTCGTGAGTTGTAGAGTTTGTTTCCATGCATCAATAGGGTTGAGTGTCTATGGGTAAAAATCAGCGGAATGACCAATAAGGCAGATATCATGGTGGGAGTCTGCTATAGACCACCCAGCCAGGAAGAAGAGACCTATGAGATCTTCTACAAGCAACTGGGAGAATTCTCGCGATCGCTGGCCCTTGTTCTTGTGGGGGATTTCAACCTTCCAGATGTCTGCTGGGAGTATAATACAGCAGAAAGGAAACAGTCCAGAAGGTTCTTTGAGTGCGTTGAAGACAACTTCCTGACACAACTGGTGAGTGAACCGACTAGGGAAGGCGTCCAGCTGGACCTGTTGTTTGTAAGCAGACAAGGCCTTGTGGGACATGTGTTTACCCAGCAGAGGGTATGCAGCAGAGATGTGACAGTTGGAGGGCACCTGGACCACAGTGATCACGAGATGATAGAATTCTCAGTTCTTGGAGAAGTAAGGAAGGGGTCAGCAGAACTGCCACCTTGGACTTCCAGAGGGCAGACTTTGGACTGTTTAGAAGCCTGGTTAATGAAGTTACTTGGGAGGCAGTTCTAAAGGGCAACGGAGCCCAAGAGAGCTGGAATGGATGCTCTTCAAGAAGGAAATCCTGGCAGCACAAGAGCAGGCCATCCCCATGTGCCATAAAATGAGCCGATGGGGAAGAAACCTAGCTTGGCTGAGCAGAGAACATTGGGTGGAGCTCAGCAAAAAGAGGAGAGTCCATGAGCTCTGGAAGAAGGGGTGGGAGTCTCAGGAGGACTACAAGGATAAAGTGAGGTCATGCAGAGAGAAAATCAGAAGGGCTAAAGCCCAACTAGAATTGAAATTGGCCAATTTGTGAAAGACAATAAAAAATGTTTCTACAAACATATCAAGTGCAAAAGGAGGTCCAAGGACAATCTCCATCTTTACTGGATGCAAGAGGACCAATAGTAACAAAGGATGAGGATAAGGCTGAGGTATTTCATGCCTTCTTTGCCTTAGTCTTTAATAGTAAGGTAAGATGTTCTCCAGGTACCCAGCCCTCTGAGCCAGAAGACAGGGATGAGGAGCAGAACAAAGCTCCCATAATCCAAGAGGAAATGGTTAGAGACCTGCTTGACCAATTGGACATTCACAAGTCTTTGGGGCCAGATGGGATCCACCCAAGGGTATTGAGGGAGCTGGCGGAGGTGCTCACCAAACCCCTTTCCCTCATCTACCAGCAGTTCTGGCTGACTGGAGAGGTTCCACTTGACAGGAGGATGGCAAATGTTACATCCATTTACAGGAAGGATCGGAGGGAGGATCCAGGGAACTACAGGTCTGGCAGCTTGACCTCGGTGCCAGGGAAGGTTGTGCAGCAGATCATCTTGAGTGCCATCACACAGCACATGTGGGACAACCAGGGGATCAGACCCAGTCAACGTGGGTTTAGGAAAGGCAGGTCCTGCCAAATGAGGGAAAGGCTGTGGATATAATGGACCTGGATATAGTAAAACTTTGACACCGTTTCTCACAGCATTCTGGTTGCCATTGGCCTGGACAGCCACACCCTCTGCTGGGTAAAAAACTGTCTGGATGGCTGGGCACAAAGAGTGGTGGGGAATGGAGTTAAATCCAGTTGGAGACCGGTCACAAGTGGTGTCCCCAGGGTTCAGTGTTGGGGCCAGTCCTGTTCAATAGCTTTATCAATGATCTGGACAAGGGGACTGAGTGCACCCTTAGAAGGTTTTCGGATGACACTAAGCTGGGCGGAAGTGTTGATCTGCTTGAGGGCAGGAAGGCTCTGCAGAGGGATCTGGACAGGCTGGATCAATGGGCTGAGACCAATGGGATGAGGTTCAACAAGACCAAATGCCGAGTCCTGCACTTGGGGCACAACAACCCCATGCAGCGTTACAGGCTTGGGGAAGACTGGCTGGAGAGCTGCCTGGAGGAGAAGGACCTGGGGGTGTTGGTTGATAAAGACTGAATATGAGCCAGCAGTGTGCCCAGGTGGCCAAGAAAGCCAATTGCATCCTGGCTTGTATCAGAAACAGCATGGTCAGTGGGACCAGGGAAGTGATTGTGCCCCTCTACTCAGGGCTGGTGAGGCCACACCTCGAGTACTGTGTTCACTTTTGGGCCCCTCAGTACACGAAGGACATTGAGGGACTGGAGTGTGTCCAGAGAAGGGGAACAGAGCTCATGAAGGGGCAGGAGAACAAGCCTTATGGGAGGTGGCTGAAGGAACAGGGGTTGTTTTGTCTGGAGAAAAGGAGGCTGAAGGGAGACCTTATCACTGGCTACAACTGCCTGAAAGGAGATTGTGGTGATGTGGGTCTTGGTCTCTTCTCCCAAGTAACAAGCGATAGGACAAGTTGTGCCAGAGGAGCTTCAGATTAGACATCAGGATGAATTTCTTCACAGAAAGGATTGTCTCGCACTGGCAGAGGCTGCCCAGGGAGGTGGTTGAGTCACCATCCCTGGAGGGATTTAAAGATGGGTAAATGAGGTGCTCAGGAATACGGTTTAGTAGTGGACAGGTATGGTTGGATTCAATGATCTCAAAGGTCTTTTCCAACCAAGCGATTCTATGATTCTACGATTCTATGATTTCATCTTTTCACTGTCACCATTATGACGATACAACTTTGTGTACCCTGGAAAAAACATGCATCTTCATATTGGACAATTGCCTAGTACAAAAGACACTGAAGAGTGCTTTTTGCAAGGAAATGGATACAAATAGGCCAGTCTTCATCCATATCATTTCTAAGAGCAAACTCAGACAAATGCACACTCAGTATATGATTTTGATATTGTTGCTATTTATATTGTATCTCTGGATGATTTTGTTTTTCTGGCGGTACTATCTCATTATAACATGAATATAATTTTTTTAAACTATAAAGATAGATAAAAAATGCCACTTAAAAGAATAATAAACTGGTTTTCTTCCATTTCTACATAATCTTTAACTGTTATGATTTGAGTTAATTTGGGCCGGTTTCCTGACTCTGGCTTGGCATAGTTTAAAGTAATTTCATTTTCTGAAAGCTAGCTGCATGTTTTTCAGACAGTTTCTCTCCAGCAGTGATAACATGGAACATTGGTATGCAGAAGGCCAATATTTATATTTATTTCTCTGTTAACCAAGGCCATCCTCAAGCTAGCAAAAAAAGGCCACACCTCCATCTCTTCTGTGATGGTCGACGTCCAGTGAGGAGTTTGTATGTCTGATTGCTCCTGACCATGCGTTCCTGAATCCAGTTCCTGAGTTCAGCTCCCTCCTAGAAGTGTATCCATTCCCTTGTGTCTGCTTTACAGCAGTTGTGGTGATGTATAGTCATTAAGGGGTGGGGTGAGGGTGTGATCTCAGATATTTGTATATATTTAATTATTTTCATAATCATCATCATCATCATTTCATTAAAGCTGTAGTTTCCAATCTGCAAGTGTTTTTCCTCTCATTTCTCCTTTCTCCTTCCCCTGGGGGTGAGGATGGAATTTGGGATCCCAACTGCTCAGCTTTAGTTGTCGAAATTAGCTAGGTCAGGGCTAAACTGTGACAGTTTTTTGGTACTCAACATAGGGCCTGAATTGGGTCTAACCAAACTGAATTGGACCTTTTCAAACTGCTCCTGAACATTTGCTGATCTAACTCACCTGGATAGCTCAGTCAAGACTGCAAAAAAAAAAAAAGTCTGTCTCAGTGTGGCAGTGTCTCACCTGGGCAGCCTTGGCAGCCTTGACTAGTTCTACTAATAAGGTTTACTTGGCAGAATGCCAGCGCTGCAGGCCTGAAACTCCTGTTCACAGCTTATCAGGGCGAGATTTGAAAAGCACAATTAGAAAATGTTACAGGTTGGGTTTTTTTTTCCCTGAGAGCTGAAGGGTTGGAAATTAAAGCAGTTGGTTTATGCTGTTTTAGAGATTTTTTTTGTTCTTGTAAAACTTTTCTGACTGTTCATTAAAATGGTAACAGTCTCACTGATGATGCAGATGCTAATGGCCAACATATGGATCATGGGATTTGTGGCAGTCCACAGCATAGTGGCCCTCTGTTTTATTTTGTGGATTATCAATTGAAGGCATTGGGAAAAGGTAGTTAACATTGGTCTTTTCCTAAGCATAATTTATTTGGCAATATTTGCAGAAGGCTATTCCCCTAAGACTCATGAGCTCAAAATACCATATGATGCCCTTGTAAAATTTTGTTTGCAGCTGATTTTCTCAATGTGGCATGTGAGACAGAAGATATGTTATGGCTTATTTGCTCTCTGCATCATTCTGGCAGTTATCAATTTTAAGCACTGGATAAATGTGATACTCATTATTTGTGGTCTCATGGTAATATACCTTGTGAGATGTGTAGCTGTGGCCTTACCTGAGAATCTTGGGCATTATTTAGAGCGCCTTGTTTTTAATTACACTTTTGGTCTTGTCTAGGATAAGAACGATACTCAGTTTAGCTACCAGCCAGAGGAACTAAACTGGGGGAGCTACACTTCCTTGTATTATATCAAGCTGATTCCACTAGATTTTGATCTAAAATTTTGTTAGTGCGTATTGTATTTCAGATGGGATACCTCACAGGAGTGATAAGATGCCGAAGCCGGAATTACACAATCACCTTAGCCTTCAATGAGTACTTTGCTTTGATAAAAGGCCCCACAAAATGCAAATCTAAAACGGCTGCAACCATATCATGGAAAATAAGAACCATTGATAAACAGACAGCATCAATCATAATGAGCACAGCAACCAGAAAGACAGCTACTCAACCTAAATCTGTATCAGTGGCCACAAACACCATAGTTATGCTTACTGATGTCAGTTGCTCCTGTGAAGAAGAGGAAATGCAAACATCAGCAGAGGAGGTGAAACAACCTTAAAAGGCAGTTAGCAAGGATGAGGATGGTGATGAGGGTGAAGAAGAAACAGCTCCTTCACAATCGCCAAGTCTTTTACCATTGTCCTTCAAAATCAGTGCCATCACAGGATCAGCAAATGTATAATTCAGGACAATCAAAACCAGATACAAACAGGAGATCCTTATCTATGAAGAAATTGGGACTTCTAAGAAAAGACTTTAAATGTCACAATGGTGAGCCAATTGTTTCCTGGCTGTTCCGGTGCTGGGACAACGGAGCTGATACCATAGACTTAGATGGAAAAGAAGGCAAGCGAATGGGACCCCCAGACAGAGATGGAGGAACTAACAAGGAACTTCGGAGAAAGACAAACGTCCTTACCCTCTGGAGATGATTCTTGTCAGCTGTAAGGGACAGGTATCCCTATAGAGATGACATCAAATGCTGCCCAATCAGATGGAACACCATGGAGAAAGGTTTTAAGTACCTGAGAGAACCGGCACAGACTATCTTAAAAGAGGGTATAAGTGAGCCTTTGGTACAGCAGCTGTAGAGACTGAGCATGTTGAAGAGCTGTCTACTTTGCCTGGACTTACAGAGGACGCTTCTCCTGTGGGATTGCTGAAGGTTGACGACCAACAGGTGCCAATTCCACTACAGTACATCAACAATAGTATCATCCCAACCGAGACTGTGATTCCCATCCACAAGCTGACCCAACAACTCAAAAATCAAGGAGTGATCAGCAAAACTCGCTCACCCTTCAACAGTCCTACATGGCCTGTGCGAAAGGCTAATAACAAATGAAGATTAACAATGGACCATCGTGGTCTGAATGAGGTTACACTCCCGCTGAGTGCTGCCGTACCAGACATGTCAGACCTGCAGCATGAACTGGAATCTAAAGGCAGCCAGGTGGTCTGCCACAACTGACATTGCTAATGCATTTTTCTCTATTCCTTTGGCAGCAGAGCTCAGGCTGCAGTTCTCTTTCTTCTGGAGGGGCATCCAGTACAGCTGGAATCAACTGCCCCAGGGGTGGAAACACAGCCCTACCATTTGCCATGGACTGATCCAGGATGCACTGGAAAAGGGTGGAGCTCCAGAACACCTGCAATACATTGATGACATCATCGTATGGGGTAACACAGTAGAGAAAGGTTTTGACAAAGGTGAGAAAAGAAACCGAATTCTTTTGACAGTTGGTTTTGCTCTAAAGAGAAGCAATGTCAAAGGACCTGCATGAGAGAGCCAGGTTTAGGAATTAAATGGCAAGATGGGCATCGCCAAAACCCATTAGATGGGATCAACAAAATGACAGCTATGTCTCCACCAACTAACAGAAAGGGAACACAAGCCTTCCTAGGCAATGTGGATTTCTGGAGAATGCACATTCCTGCTTCCAGTCAGATTGTGAGATCTCTCCATGAAGTGACTCATAAGAAAAATAGTTTTAACTGAGGTCCTGAGCAACGACATGCTGTCAAGCAAATTAAACGAGAAATTGTGCATGCAGTACCTCTGGGGCCAGTTCGAACAGTACAAGACATCCACAACTGGAATCATAGAATCTTCCAGTTGGAAAAGACCTCTGAGATCATCGAGTCCAACTGTATCCATCTTCTGTTAAACCATGTCCTTCAAAAACTCATCTACCCATTTTTTAAACACATCCAGGGATGGTGATTCAACCACCTCCCTGGGCAGCCATTCCAGTGCCTGACCACACTTTCAGTAAAGAAATTCTTCCTAATATCCAGTCTGAACCTCTCCTGGTGCAACTTATGGCCATTTCCCCTTGTCCTATAACCTGTCACTTGTGAGAAGAGTTCAACACTCGCTCTGCCACAGCCTCCTTTCAGGCAGCCATAGACAGCGATGAGGTCTCCCCTCAGTCTCCTCCTCTCCAAACTAAACAACCTCAGTTCCCTCAGCCGTTCCTCGTAAGACTTGTTCTCCAGCCCCTTCACCAGCCTCACTGCTCTTCTCTGGACGTGCTCCAACACCTCAGTGTCCTTCTTATACTGAGGGGCCCAGCACTGCACACAGTACTCAAGGTGTGGTCTCACCAGTGCTGAGTACAGGGGCACAATCACCTCCCTGGTCCTGCTGGTCACACTGTTTCTGATACAGGTCAAGATGCCATTGGTCTTCTTGGCCACCTGGGCACACTGCTGACTCATATTCAGTCAGCTGTCAACCAACATCCCCAGGTCCTTCTCTACCAGGCAGCTCTCCAGCCAGTCTTCCCCAAGCCTGTAACACTGCATGGGGTTGTTGTGTCCCAGGTGCAGGACTCGGCATTTGGTCTTGTTGAACCTCATCCCATTGGTCTCAGCCCATCGATCCAACCTGTCCAGATCCCTCTGCAGAGCCTCCCTTCCTTCAAGCAGATCAACACTGCCACCCAGCTTAATGTCATCTGCAAACCTGCTAAGGGTGCACTCAATCCCTTTGTCCAGATCATTAATAAAGATATTGAACAGGACTGGACCCAGCACTGAACCCTGGGGAACACCAGTCGTGACCAACGTCCAACTGGATTTAACTCCATTTTCCACCACTCCCTGGGCCCGGCCATCCAGGCAGTTTTTCACCCAGCAGAGGATGTGCCCGTCCAGGCCAATGGCAGCCAGTTTCTCAAGCAGAATACTGGGAGAAACGGTGTCAAAGGCTTTACCAAAGTCCATGTGCACCATATCCACAGCCTTTCCCTCATCTATCAACTGGGTAACCTTGTCACAGAAGGAGATCAGGTTGGTCTGGCAGGACCTGCCTTTCATAAACCCATGTTGACTGGGTCTGATCATGTGGCTGTCCTGCATGTGTTGTGTGATAGCTCTCAAGATGATCTGCTCCATGACCTTCCCCGGTACCGAGGTCAAGCTGACAGGCCTATAATTCCCCGGATCCTCCTTCCAACCCTTCTTGTAAATGGGAGTTACATTTGCCAGTCACCAGTCAAGTGGCACTTCCCCAGTCAGCCAGGACTGTTGATAGATGAGGGAAAGGGGTTTGGCAAGGACCTCTGCCAGATCCTTTAATACCCTTGGGTGTATCCCATCCGGCCCCATAGACTTGTGGACATCTAATTGGCCAAGCAGGTCTCTAACCAAGTCTTCTTGGAACATTGAGGGTACACCTTCACAGTCTTCTGGCTCAGGAGGCTTGGAGCCCAGAGAACATCTTACCTTACTATTAAAGACCGAAGCAAAGAAGGTGTTAAGTACCTCTGCCTTGTCCTCATCCTTTGTTACTCCCATTCCCCTTGCATCCAGTAGAGGAGGGAGATTCTCCTTGGTCCTCCTGTTGCTGTTAATATACTTGAAGAAACATCTCTTATTGTCTTTCACTGAACTGACCAGCTGAAGTTCCAGTTGGGCTTTAGCCCTTCTGATTTTTTGCCTACATGATCTCACCTGCTCCTTGTAGTCCTCCTGGGAAGCCTGTCCCCTCTTCCAAAGCTCATATATTTTCCTCGTTTTCCTGAGACCAACACAGAGCTCTCTTTTATAGCCAAGCTGGTCTTCTTCCCTGCTGACTCATTTTATGGCACATGGGGATGTCCTGCTCTTGCGCCGCCAGGATTGCCTTCATGAGGAGCATCCAGCCCTCATGGGCTCCTTTGTCATTTAGAACCGTCTCCCACTGGACTTTATCAGTGGTCTTACTTGGAGTCTTTGGCAGAAAGCACCAGGGGAGACACAAGGCTCTGAGGCCAACTATACTTGAACTGAAAAAGCAATCTTAGCAACATATGAAGGAGTTAGAGTTGCTTCAGAAGTGATTGGGACAGCTCTTTCTGGCACCCAGATTACCAGTACTGGGCTGGATGTTCAAGGGTAAAGTCTCTCCTGCTCATCATGCCACCGATGCTTCATGGAGTAAGTGGATTGCATTAATCACTCAGTGAGCCTGCATAGGAAGCCCTGATCGTCCAGGAATCTTAGAAGTGATCATGGACTGGCTGGAAGGAAAAGACTTTGGAACACCACCAGAGGAGATGGCAACACGTGCTGAAGAAGCCCCACGATAAATTCAGCTACCAGAAAATGAGAAATGGTGTGCTCTGTTCACTGATGGGTCCTGCTGTGTTGTAGGAAATCACCAAAGGTGGAAAGCTGCTGTATGGAGTCCTACACAATGAATAACATAAGCGGCTGAAGGAAAAGGTGAATTGAGCCAGTTTGCAGAAGGGAAAGCCATCCAGCTGGCTTCAGGCAGACTGAGAAAAGTGGCCAGTACTTTATCTCTGTACTGACTCGTGGATGGTAGCAAATGCTTTGTGGGGGTGGTTAAAGCAATGGAAGTGGAATAACTGGCAATGTAGAGGTTAAACCATTTGGGCTGCTGCATTGTGGCAAGATATTGCAGCCCAGCTAGAGAAAGGTGCAGATGCTCATGTACCCAAGAGCCCAGCCACTGAGGAACATCAAAACAACCAGCAAGTGGACAAGGCTGTTGAAGTGTTCCAAACAGGTTTGGACTGGCAACATAAAAGTGAACTATTTCTAGCTTGATGGGGTCATGACACTTCAGTTCACCAAGGAAGGGATGCAACATACAAATGGACCTGTAACCGAGGGGTGGATTTAACCATGGACGCTATTGCACAGGTTATGCACGATTGTGAAACATGTACCGCAATAAAACAAACTGAAAGGTTAAAGCCTTTGTGGCATGGGAGACAATGGCTGAAATATAAATATGGGGAAGTCTGGCAAATTGACTACATCACACTCCCTCAAACCCACCAAGGAAAGTGCTGTGTGCTTACAATAGTGGAAACAACCACTGGAGGGCTGGAAACATATCCAGTACCCCATGCTACTGCCCGTAGCAAGTTTTATGGAGGCATGGCACTCCAGAAAGAACTGAATCAGACAATGGGACCTATTTCAGAAACATTCTCATAGATATCAGGGCCAAAGAGTATGGTATTGAATGGATATATTATATTACCTATTGTGCATCAGCCTCTGGGAAAACTGAGCGATATAATGGACTGTTAAAAACTACCCTGAAAGCACTGGGGGGGGGGCACATTTAAAAATTGGAATGAACATTTGGCAGAAGCTACCTGATTACTTAACACCAGAGGATCTACCAGTCCAGCTGGTCCTGCTCAATCAGATCCTCTAAATACAGTGAAATGGGATAAAGTCATTGTGGTGCATGAAAAGAATTTGTTGGGGAAAACTGTTTGGGTTTCTCCTGCCTCAGACAAAGGCAAAGCCATTTGTGGGGTTGCTTTCACTAAAGGGCCTGGACATACTTGGTGGGTAATGCTGAAGGATGGTCAAGTTCAATGCATATCTCAAGGTATCTCATTTCATTAAAGCTGTAGTTTTAGTTTCCAATCCACAAGATTTTTTCCTCTCATTTTCCTTTCCCCTGGGGGTGGGAGGGTGGAATTTGGGATTCCAGCTGCATGGTTTTAGCTGCTGAAAATTAGCCGAGTTGGGGCTAAACCATGATAACTGCAATGTCTAACTCCCAGTCCTCCTAGAGCAGCAATTTGGTATTACCAGCATGGCTCCCACTAAAGGGTGCAAAATTCTTTTAAAGTAGGGGTGTTGAACTCACGGCTCCCACCGTTCTCCTGCTCCTGCAGCATAACGCGCGTCACATGCTGCACATGTGCCCAGAGCTGGAAGGAGCGTAGGGGTGAGGAGCTCGGCACTGCTGCTGGGTAGAAACAAGGTGCTGGGCTGGATTCGGCCTGCGGGCTGTGAGTTTGACACCCCTGTTTTAAACAATGAAGTTACAGGACTAAAAGCAAACAAAGACTTTAAATTAGCAAAGCAATGGAGAAAGTGCAATAAATGCAACACGTTATTCTAGGGTTTGGTGGTGTTTGGGTTTTTTTTTCATTTTCAGCTTCTAAAAGATCAAATGATTAGCTTTTAAATGTTTTGTCACTCATACTTGAAAACAAAAAAGGTATCAGAAATGGAGACACTTTATACTGTGTTATGGAATTTAGGAAAAGATGCAGTGGAATTGAGGAGAAAACAATATATTTTTCAAATTGGAACATAAAATTGCAGATTTTTTTTTCAAACTAGGTAAAATTAGAGATAATTGAACATAAACACTAAGATTTTTGTTTGACCTTTGCAATATGTATTAGTTATCTCAGTCCCTGTCTGTGTAATAAATGACTGTTAGTCAGAAAATTCTTAAACCTCCGTTTAATATTACTGTATGTCTGTCTATTCCCTGTCTGAAGATATAATGTTTCACATCCATCTAAGGATGCTGTCAAGAAAATCCTTATATATGCAGTTCTTCCATGCTGTGGCAGTGGAAGCATGTGCTAGACAAATATTCCGGATGGCGCTGAGAGTCTTTCATGGTTACAGATGAAAGGGCCCAGATCAACTGCCAATCCTTGACCTTGCATCTCAGTAATAAAGTGGTCTCAGCAATAAACCCATTGTATAGGATGAATAAAGTATTGTATATCAAGAATGAAGGACTGAGCCCTCATTCATTTCCCATATGCAGTTATCTCTATCCTCACCCAGGATAAAACATTGCAGAGAGGACCTTCTTGGTGGGTTCTGTGCCCATGTTAACCCTGACCACTCCCCACAGGGGTTTATCATGGGCACCTGGGTTCTAGAAATCCATGGATCTTGGGTCCTTTTGAGTTGAAGAGGTTCATGTCAACCCTCAAGTTGCTCTGGTCCTGTGCAGAGAGATGGCTCATAGAGGCTGGTCTCAGAGTGAAGGACTAGTCACCAGCAGGTCCTCGCTTATATCTGTCAATTGATCAGGATGGATTAGCCTTAACTCAAGTTTATTTGTCCATGAGTTTTTACTATCCATTGTAGAATCTTACAAGAGTGACTTCTCAGTCTCAGCCTGGAAACCAGAACAAGTTCTCACTATCTTAGGCAACAGACCATTTTTGATGGCAGTTTGGCCATCAAAGTATCTTCCATTCTCTCAGTGCTTGTGTTTAAGCTGAGAGTGCATTCTGCTAGCAGGAGGCAGTGACATTTTAGCTGCTGATCAAACTGGTCCAGGGCTAAACCTGTGCTGCTGCGGCATCTTTGGAAGAGCTAACTCTAGTATTCAGGCTAAAAGGAGAGCAGGATATCCAGGAAAATGAGAAGTGGAACTAATAATAAAGGAATTACTGCCACTGAACAAAAAAATGTCTTCTGATAATCTTACCTCTTGTGCAGTCACCCACTCGCAGGGAATCACTCACATCTAATGCTGGAGCTCAGCTGATTGTCCCTGCTATGTGTGATCCATCACCGTGTGGCACCAGCTGGCTGTTTCCGCATGGTGTTTCCTAAGCACTTCCATTTGCAGGAGCCCTGTTTGGACATCTGAATCAGCTGCAGGAGCAGCCAGCTGAATTCTGCACTGCATTGATATTGTGGTAGGAGAGAATGAGATGCCTAGATGGCACAGTGGCACCTGAGTGAGGAAGTCTTGCTGGATCAAATCAATTCCATGCGGAGTCAACAAGAGGGAAGACTGGACATGTTGACTAGTTTACAGTGAAACAGTAAAACAGCATGAGGTGATGAGGACTTGACTAGCAAGTTTGGTGTGGCTAGTTTAGATAGGGCACTCACAGTTTAACACTCATATCATCAAACTCTGTTAAGAGCAAATGAAACTTTTGGACATTTTGTTATGGTATCTCTGCTTACATGATGGAAATGTACAATTAATAGATGGGAAAATCAAGGGGATGTGCAATTGGAAAGAAACATAGCTGAAAATAGTAGTTGACATTCTTTCATTCTAGCATACTAAGGGGTAACACCTGTTACACAAGCACTCTGGTGCTGGGCCAGTGCAAGTTCTCATTCATGAAGGAGCATGGACTTAGGCTTTAGATAAAATCTGCCTGGGTACATCCTTGCCATGTTTTGGTCAGTATGTTCCACTGTTTTCTGACTGATAATGTTGTTAGCAAGGAACTGGGAACAGAGTAATGTGAAGAGACCTACAATATAGAACAGTCAAATGTCAAATTCTCCATTCAGTTTTGTGAGGCAGGCCTAAGTGTAACTATGGTATCAACATATATAGAACAGATAATATGATTTTCGCTGTCTGGTCTAATTCCTTTCCAAGTTCTGGTAGTTTAATTGTGATCTATTTTGAAATAATTAAATCAGTGATATTTTTTTAAGAACTGCTTTTTCATCTCTAGGGCTATGAATACCATCACTGCAATCATAGGTAGAATAATTTTTATAAAAATCTATAATTTTAAGTGACTCAATTTACAAAATTCTATGTAAAAAAAAATACCAAAGCAGGCTACTAAATGGTGATTCTGAACTATATCCCAACAGTTATGCCATAAGATGATATGCAAACCAAGGAGTTTTTGGGAGAGCTTTTATAAAGTTGGTGTGTAAATTTTAAATCCAGGCCTGTATCTAGAATTTATATTTTTAATCCATGTTATATGTTCCATCAGATTTCTGGGTGAGGAAGCTTCCTGACCTAAAAGTGTTTGGAATCTAGATCTGATTTTTTAGCATGATCATCCTCTTTTTATATTAAACTGATACACAAATTAAACACAGGTAATATGAGTGAAAAGCATGGGCTGAGTCGAAATGTACAGACATATGTTTTATATTTTGTTTGGTTTGTTAGAAGACATTAGGTACTTGACTATTGCTCTTGCTCTATTCAAAAACCAAAATTATTGCACATGATGGAAATTTACAGTCAACATATTCTTCTTTTCTTGTACAAATTCTTTGTGAGTTTTAGTACAAGTAATAATTAAAATGCAAGAATTTGTCTACCCGCTTTTCTAAAGTCAATTGTTTCAAATACCTTCAAGTCTAAACAATCCCAAAATAAATCTTTCTAATGAATGGATATGTGCAGAAGTACAAGCTTTAGGGCTTTCATTTTAAAATAGCTTCAGCTAGTGAGAACCCAAGCTTTGTTCATCAGATTTTTTTTCATATTCTTAAAATTGTATTCGTATTCAGTTTCATTTTAATATATTTTTGATTTTGCCAAACAGCAGATGGTTATCATAGTCTGTATTTAACTTGGCACTTTCCATTCCACATTTCTTTACTATTCATATCACAGCAGTCATACTCATCTCCAGCATATATGACTTGCAGCCACAGATCTCTTCAAATTTTTGAGTATTTACAAACTCACAGCATTATTTTTTTAATGCTGAGAAGACCAGATACTAGATACAGTGAGCAGATTTTTTTTTTCATCTCTACCAGTTTCTTGAAATGAAAGAAACTAGGCAAGAAATTAAACCTGTGTCTATAGTAAGGAACCCCGTGCACTTAAAATTAGATCCATGTAGAGCTCATGTTGATACAGGGAGAGTAAGACTATACATAGGCAGTAAAATTTGTTCTTGAAGACATAGTTGTGGGACCTCAGCCTAAACTCTCGAATCTTTGGGTTTTTAATTCTGTTAAAATTGTAGGATGTGACTTTACTTACTAAACACCTATCACATCTTATCAGTGGTTGCAATCCAACTACACGATAATTCAAGAACTGTCCAAATTGCAAAGAAACTTATAATTAGGCAAAAAATTATTCAAACATCCCTCATGACATAACTTGGGCTGTTCATTGTGGTCTTCCACATACCTATCATCCCCTTCCCTTGGAACTATCAACATATCTGTTAAACTATAGTGATACCTGGACCTGCCAAACTATCATCTGTCCTGCACCATTGGGAGTGACTTGGGCATGCTCCAATGGAAAATTTTATTCATATTTTACTCTAGAACAACATTTGGGATGACAGTGTGGAGTGGTGTTTACTTTCGCTCTGCCCAAACAGGGTTTTCAATTTTTCCGAATTCCAGGGGACACCCAAAAGGTAAGTCATGGCATCCAAATCCCTAATTGTTACATCTGGGGACAACAGGTGTCTTTAAGACTGGAGGCATTTTTCTTCTCTGTTGTACCCCACCAGAAACATCAATCTGTATTGGAAAACTTAACCTGGCAGGTTCATGTATTATCCAGCTGGACTAAATATGCATTCGGGAACTAAACCTACAGGATCAGCAGGTTTCCAAGACATGTTATTACTTTAAAGAACAAGGAACAAATTTGATGGAAGGAGAATTTTGCATTACCATCTACAATGCTACCACCTCCATAGAAGAAAAAGGAAGGAGATCGCAAATCAAACAGGAGAACTGTTTCAGTCCATGCAACCAAGTAATCTTTAGGACTATTGGGGTAGGGATCACGGTTAATGTGAATTGGAGTAATGATGAGGAAACAAACCTGTTTTTTAACCCTATTTAACATGCACCCTTTTGATGTCCCACTCACTATGAATATCTCCAAATATATTTAGTTACCGTGACACTTGAATCACTGGAGCCACAACGTGGGTTTTATAGGTGCAAGACGGAAAATAATTGATGCAAATGAGATTGATATTATTAGTTGGATTTGTATTTTATGAACCATAGTTTGTTAATGCAATATCTTATCCATCTCCTTTCTTTACTCTTTTCCCACTTTTTGCTATTCAAGGGTCATCACTCTGGGAAAAGAAGAATCAAAGAAGTATAATTTGAGAAGTCAAAACTCTGCAAGAGTAATCAATAATCAATACTCTGCAAGAGGAGTCATTGGTACGCCCAGTGTTCTGGGAGAGAGAAGGAGACTGGAGCCCAGGTGGTATCCTTGCACTTTGCTCTCTCTTTCCCTTTCTTTCTTTTCCCTTAACACAGATTTAGCAGCCAATGCCAATCTTATTCCTAAGACTGCCTCTACGAATAAATTCCTTTTTTGGACCGATTGTTTGGCACTGGTTTGCCTTCATTTAGCCTGGTGGGTACTGGACCCACAAATTTTATGAGGAGACCCAGGGTCTTGTCTTACCCAGAGCGCCCTGGACTGTCCAGGCTGCGTCTCGACAAACATGAAGAATAAAATATTCATCTGATTGAACAACAAGACTACCTAAAATACATAAGAATAAAGGCATCTGTGCTAAAGTAATGCCTTTTTATTTATCAGAGCTTCACAAGGAAGATTTTGGCCCTTTTGAATATTTATAAGCAATATATTTTTTCTTTAGTTTTCTAATAGATAGCAGAATACGTTAAAAAATCCAATTTTCTAAATGTCTCTGCATGTTTTCTTTCAAATTAATGTCTTTGATAGAAAGTACCATTTCTACTTACTGTGTTTTCAAACATAGTCAGTATTTATTGTTTTCTTATAGCTTCAAACATGCAACACGCTTCCAAAAAGTAACCTTTCAAGGGATTTTTGGATGCAAACTTGAACTGTAGAAATGTTTGTTTTTTTTCTTTATAACATCCTTGAGTTTGTGCGCTTTTATAGAGCTTAAGGAAGAAAGAAGAATTTAAACTCAAAAATTAGAAAACAGCATTTTTGGTATGTAAATTGAATTTCCATATAACTCACAACCTGACTATCGCTTCTTTAAGAATTATGAATATGTATGACAAATATTTATTCCTTAGAAATACAACTCCTCCTACTGAACTCATAAATGTGCATTATTTTCAATATGTTTACAAATAGATTTTTTTTTCTTGCTGTGACTACCCTAAATTTTCTACTGTTCAAAAAGCCTGGCTTTCCAGCACATATGTAGCTGGAGGCAAGCATTCTAACATTTCACATCAAACAATAAATTCATCATACTGAAAAGTATATACAAAGATTTTCCCTTACTGTAATATAAATACAACCACACACTTACTATACTCTACAGCATTGCCTGAATTGTTATTTTGTTATATTTAGAATAAATTTATCTCAATAATAAACTATGGACAAGTTTCTAATTCTTTCCCAGTGAGTTCTTCATTTCAACAACCAAAATGCCATCATGGTAGAAAAGCTCAGACAAATCTTTGTTCTATTCTCCATTAGGTAATTCATATTGTCTGGTAAAGCTTCTGGACATGAAACTGTGTTTGTCCATCCTAGGTCTGTGTTGAGCTTTTATCAGGAGCCAGTCTTCAAAAGTCTGAATAATGATATCTTTGGGGTGGAACTGCACAACATTCAGCAAGACCTGAAAGCTTGTGTTTCCCTCCGCCTGGCCACTCTTCCCAGTCTGAGCTGTACTTTCTGTGATACACCTGTTGCTCAGTGTAGCTGTAGAAGGGTCCATATAAAGTGATACAGTTTGTGTGCTTCCAGCTCTTGGACAGCAAACTGCTCTTGATAGCACATGGGAGTTTCCACCCAGTGTCTTATAACAGCCTCTGCCATTGCTGAGACACAAAGATAAGTTGCTGCTTCTGTGTTGCTTTGGGGAAGCTACAGAGTCAGAGCAAACTCTTCCCAGTCATGTGCCATACTGCAGACGAGTTTGTCAGTTGATGTAGCCTTTCACTTTTAGCACAGGCAGAATCTAACATTAAATTTTAAGGACATGTTGTGCTCCAGTGCTGGAAGATTTATTTTATCTTTTATCCACTAACAATAGAGCGCTATTTATAGTGCTTTAGTCTTGAGTGGCTTCAACAGTTTCCACGTCTACAGCTTTCATGCATAGATAGTAAAAGCACAATTTTAATGCACCTCCAATTACTGAAATATTGTGTTGTTATTATGAATAATGAGTAGACAAATAATGTGAAAGATTCTTTGGTTTAAATGGAAGTTTAATGATTCTGTTTTTCCAAGGAATATATTGTAATACATACAAACTCTGTATTTGTTCTAACTGATATACAAAGTTACTGAGGGAAGAAATTGAATTAGTCTGACAGTAGGAACAGAGCAAAATTCAGGTTAGGTGAACTATAAAATTATAAAGTGCACTGGACAGTGTTGCAGAAGTTGTGCATAGGTAAAATACAGGCATGGTTAATGTTGTTATTGGTGGGAACAGTAACCATCCCTGCCCAAAGGGGGGGGGGGTGTGGTGTGCCTGAAGGGCTGTCTGCAATCTTAGTGACCTACAAACACAGCAAAGCCTTCACCAGTGTGTCAGGGAGACAGATTTGTGTGCAGGGAAAGTTACAGTGAAAGCTCATGTTTCACAGCTTCCAGAAGAAGGAAAAGTTATTTTTCCCCAGTAGAACAGTAAAGACAACTCCAGATCCTTAATGCTGTCCCATTGTACTAGTGGTCTTCATCTTCTGGGGCTTAACAGCTTGAATCTAGGATCCTGCTGCATGTGTCTGGGGAGCAGGACTGATGGCCTCAAAGGCTCTCTGTGGTGTAATCATCTTCCTACTCTGTGATCTCAGGATACATAATGCCTCCAAGTGTTAATAGTTTGGTTAACAAGACCAAAGAGGAAAGTGCAGTGAAAAGGGAAAAGTATTTCCAAATTTTAGTTATGTTTGCTAGAAAATCGCTCTGGCTTGGCTTGGTAATGTAAAAGAGAATGCACTATGGCAACTGACGGTGAAAACTGTTTATTTCCCTCAATTGGACTAATACTAGAAATAATCAGACAAAATATTTTTATCCTTTGTTGTCTGGCTTTTGTTGTTCAGAGCTCTGTCTCTCTCTTGTCCTTGCATCTTCCATTACCATGAAAAAGGCAATCCAGTTTTATATGGGATCTTTTTCTTCTCATGAAGAAAGAGGCAGGTGAATTTCAATAACTATCAGAAATTAATCTCTGTATTGAGTTGATAGCAGAGCAGGATTACCAGACATATCTATAATTAAGGATCTAAGGTTGCTATTTTATTTAGACTCATGAAGGCTGCATCACAAAGTAAGGAAATTTTCAAAAGCAGATCAAAGTTTCAAGATAACTTACACTAATGGCCAATCATTTAACTGAGTATTCTTGGAAAGCAGAATTGTGTTACTTTATTCAACTATTGGCTCTTCTCTTGTCAAACTGTCCTCCAGAAATAATTTTAAAATGCAATTCTGAATGGATGGCTTTCTAAAACAGTGATAAAAATAACCTGGAATGTTGCCCGTTATCTGTTCAGCAGCTGTTTTCTGTTTCACTAGACAATGATTCACTTGATGAGTAAACTTTAACCCTGAAGTGAAGCAGTATGGCTGGTTGGTTGTGTTATTATGCTTTTAAAAAATACTGAAAATTATTGCTGTCTCTATCAAATTCTCTGATGATAGCCTGAATTATTTTGCTTCAGTTTTTCACTTCATTAATAAATGTACTGTGCAGGAATACATTTTTTTTTATTCTCCTCTTCTCCAGAAAAGTCAAACTTGCCCATATTTACACTTTAAATGAGAACAGAAACCACCACCTCAGTGAAGCTCACTGTGGAACAGCTATATCTATTCCCAGAAACAGTTGTTAGTCATTTTAATGTCTATGTTAAGAATACTTGGAACTATCTGTCTAGTCTAATTAACATGAAAGATACTTTGAATACCCTTTAAATTCATCTCTTACAGAAAGCCCTACAAAAGTTTATACAATCCCCTTCTACACTGTAAGATAAGGAATCAAAAATATTTTGGTAATGAAGCCGTGTAGCCTCTTTCTGCTCTCCTATCTTGCTCTCTCCTCTGTCCCAGTCCCCTTTTCTCCATTTGCCACCTATGGGCTCAGGAATTAGAACCATATTTCTTATCTCTTTGTTGATAATACAGAGAATATGTCAACTGAAAAAACAAAACACCCTTGAAATGTAAACATCCCAGCAATTTAGAAAACATTTTCAGGCTTTCAAATTTAAATACTGCTGCAATACTGAGGAATTTTTTAATGCTTATGCATAGCACACTTCAGTTCAGCAATGCATTTTAATAATAATTGATTACTGACATAATTTTAAACCTTCAGAGCAGATCTAGCAGTAGCAAGATCGACGTCCTTATATCCAGCTCTGTAACTTGGGTTTTATTTCCCAGGTTTTCTGTGCATGCGAAGGCCTTGCCTTGTGCCATGCAGTGGGTGGGAAACCACTGACTGGAGTGGAAAATATTGTAGAGCTATCTTACAGGTCCTGCTAAAAAGTCTGTCCCCATCTTTCTTAGAAGTTCCCTTATTGAAAGGCTGCAATAAGGTCTCCTCAGAGCCTACTCTTCTCCAAGCTGAACAATCCCAACTCTCTCAGCCTCTCTTTCATATGGGAGATGTTCCAGGGCTTTGATCATTTTTGTGGCCTCCTCTGGACCCACTCCAACTGATTCATGTCCTTCCTGTGTTGAGGGCTCCAGAGCTGGATGTGCTGTTCCAGGTGGGGTCTCACGAGAGCAGAGTAGAGGAGCAAATTCCCTGCCCTTGCCCTGCTGGCCATGATTCTTTTGATGCAGCCCAAGACACAGTTGGCCTTCTGGGCTGCAAGCGCACATTGCTGGTTCATATTGAGTTTCTCATCCACCAGGACCCCCAGGTCCTTCTCCACAGGGATGCTCTCAATCTCTTTCATCCCCCAGGCTGTATCGATACTGAGGGTTGCCCTGACCCAGGTGCACTTTGCCTTGTTGAACCTCATGAGATTTTCACAAACCCATTTCTCCAGCTTGTCCAGGTCCCTCTGTATGACATCCTTTCCCTCAGGTGTGTCAACCTCACCACTCAGCTTAGTGTCATCCTCAAAGTTGCTTAGGGTGCACTTGATCCCATTGTCTATGCCATGAGGGACACCACTAGTCACTGATCTCCATCTGGACATCGAGCCGTTGACCACTACTCTCTCAATGTGACCATCCAACCAATTCCTTATCTACTGAACAGTCCACCCATCAAATCCATATCCCTCAAATTTGGACAGAAGGATGTTGTGGGGGACCGTGTCAAAAGCTTTACAGAAGTCCAGATAGATGACATCCATAGCTCTTCCCTTGTCCACTGATGTGGTCACCCCATCATAGACAGCCACTAGGTTGGTGAGGCAGGACATGCTCTTGGAGAAATCATGCTGGCTGTCTCGAATTACCTCCCTGTCCTCCATGTACTTTAGCAAAGTTTCTAGGAGGACCTCTTCCATGATCTTCCCAGGCACAGAGGTGAGGCTGACAGGTCGGTAGATCCCAGGGTCCTTTCTACCTTTTGTAAAAATGGGCACAATGTTGCCCTTCTTCCAGTCACCAGGGACTTACCCCGAGAGCCATGACTTCAAATATCAGGGAGAGTGGCTGGGCAACCAACTCCCACAGAACTCTGGGATATTTTAGGCTTATTTTTATCCATATCCAAGTGTCAAGTAAGCATTTAGATAGTTAGGTAATGTGATTATGAAAGATGTTTGCTACATACAAATTATATATCAGGTGCATGACCACTTGCAAAATTCAGCCTCATTTGAACATGTAAAAGGCATTAGAGGTGTGGTATAATGCACTTGCTAGGAATTGTGGATGGTAAATATCAAACTTAGCAAAAGGGAGTGGTTTGCAAAAGAATCATGGAATCATTAAGGTTGGAAAAGACCTCTAAGCTCATCCAGTCCAACCATCAGCCCAACACCACTGTGCCTACTAAACCATGTCCCAAAGTGCCACATCTACACGGTTTTTGAAACCCTCCAGGAAAGGAGACTCTACCACTGCCCTGGGCAGCCTCTGCCAAGAGCTTCACCACTCTTTCAGTAAAGAAATTTTTCCTAATATTGAATCTAAACCTCCCCTGGCACAACTTTGAGGCCATTTACCTTGTCCTATCGCTTGTTACTTGGGAGAAGAGATCAGATCCCACCTCACTGCAACCTCCATTCAGGGAGCTCAGCCTCCTCTTCTCCAGGCTAAAAAGCCCCAGGTCCCTCAGCCATTCCACATAACACATAGATCCCCGGCTCCTCCTTCTGGTTCTTCTTGCAGATAGGTGTCCCATTGGCAAGCCTCCAGTCGCATAGGTCCTCCCCCGTTATCCAGGAGTGCTGATAAATGATGGAGAGTGGCTTGGCAAGTTCCTCCACTAGCTCCCTCAGTACTCTGAGGTGGATCCCATCCAGCCCCATAGACTTGTGAGTGTCCAGGTGGTGCAGCAGGTCACTAACTGCTTCCTTGCTTCCTCCTGGATTATGGGGGGTTATCCTTCTCCCCGTCTCTGTCTTGCAGCTCAGGGGGCTGAATACCCTGAGGATAACTGGTCTGACTATTAAAGACTGAGGCGAAGAAGGCATGAGCACCTCCGCCTTTTCCTCATCCTCTCTAGCAACGTTCCCCTCCACATCCAGTAAAGGATGGAGATTCTCCTTGGCTCTCTTTCTGTTGTTGATGTGTTGGTAAAAACATTTTTCGTTGTCCCTTACAACAGTGACCAGACTGAGTCCGAGCTGGGCTTTTGCCTTTTGAATTGTCTCCCTGCGTGACCTAACGAGATCCCTGTACTCTTCTTGAGTTGCCTGCCCCTTCTTCCAAAAGTGGTAAACTTTCCTTTTTTTCCCCGAGTCCCAGCCAAAGCTCCCTGTTCAGCCAGGTGGGTCTCTTCCCCACCAGTTCGTCTTGTGGCACATGGGGACAGTCTGCTCTTGTGCCTTTAAGATTTTCTTCTTGAAGAATGTCCAGCCTTCCTGGACTCCATTGCCCTTCAGGACCGCCTCCCAGGGGATTCTCTCAACCAGTGACCTGAACAGGCCAAAGTCTGCCCTCCAGAAGTCCATGGTAGTGGTTTTGTTGAATCCCTTCCTTACTTCACCGAGAATTGAGAACTTGGTCATTTCATGGTTGCTAAGGCCAAGACGAACTCCGACCAACACATCTCCCACCAGTCCTTCTCTGTTTGCAAGCAGCAGGTGAATCGAAGCACCTCCCCTGGTAGGCTCACTTACCAGCTGCCTCAGGGAGTTATCTTCCACACACTCCAGGAACCTCTAAACTGCTTCCTCTCTGCTGTGTTGTATTTCCAGCAGATGTCAGGTAAATCGAAGTCCCTCATGAGAAGAAAGGGTAGTGATTGTGAGAGTTCTGCAGTCGCTTGTAGAATGCTTCATCTACCTCCTCATCCTGTTTGGGTGGTCTGTAACAGACCCCCAACAGGATATGTGCCTTGTTGGCCTTCCTCTCATCCTTAACCCATAAGCATTCGACCTTATCATCACAATCATTGAGCTCTGTACAGTTGAACTCCTTCCTAACATACAGAGCCACCCCACCACCTCTCCTTCCCTGCCTGTCCCTTCTGAAGAGCTTACAGCCATCCATTGCAGCACTCCAGTCATGAGAGTCATCCCACCACGTTTCTGTGATGGCGACTAAGTCGTAGCACAATGGCTTCCAGCCCCTCCTGTCTGTTGCCCGTGCTGCGTGCGTTGGTGTAGAGGCACTTGAGCTGGGCTATCAATTTCTCCCCCAACATTGGCGTGCCACCCCTAGGCTCATCTCTAGCGAGCCTGGTTCTATCCCTTCCCCCTTCGAATCTGGTTTAAAGCCCTCTTGATGAGCCCCACCAGCTCACTTGTGAGAATCCATTTCCCCCTTTGAGACAGCTGAACTCCATCTGTCGCCAGCAGGCCTGGTGCTGTGTAAACCTCCCCATGATCCAAAAAGCCAAAATTCTTCTGATGGCACCAGAGTCTGAGCTACGTGTTAATCCCATGAGTTTTCCTGTTCCTTTCTGTGTTCTTCCCTGCCACTGATGGGATTGAGGAAAACACTACCTGGGCTCCCGATCCTTCAACCAGTCACCCCAGTGCCCTGAAGTCCCTTCTGATCGCTTTTGGACTTCTCTCTGCAGCCTCATCACTGCCAATCTGAATGACTGACAGCAGGTAATAATCAGAGGGCTGTACCGGACCAGGGAGTTTCTTAGCAACATCTCTAACCCAGGCCCCAGGGAGGCAGCAGATTTTCCTGTGGGAAGGGTCTGGTCAGCTTATTGGGCCCTCTGTTCCCCTCAGAAGGGAGTTGCCTATGACAGTTGCCCTCCTTTTTGCCTTAACGGAGGCAGTCATAATGTGTGAGGTTGACTGACTCACCCACCCCCTGGATGGACTTTCCCCTACATCCTCATTTGCCTGGTTCTCAAGTTCCAGAGCCTCATACCTGTTGCATAAGGGCAACTGGGAAGGTGAGGAAGACTGGGAAGGGATTCGCCTGCCGCACCAAGCAGGGGCCTGTTTCCATTCCTCTCCCTCTCTTAGATCCTTTCCTTCTGCTTAGTGGCAAGAGAGTAGGGGATCGTCTACTTCTTGCAGAGGCTCTACCTGTTGCTTTGGCCTCAGCAATGGTAGGGTGAGTGGTGCTGCTGATTTTGCTGTGGTTAAATCTCCTGCGGATTCTTCTGGGAACGCCCCTGATGCATTAGCCTCACTTGCAAGAGCTGCTGGTTCCGGGATCCAAGAATTCCCCTGCCTCGCTCTTCCTTGGGCTTCCCTTACTCCGCCTCAGTCTAGTGCTCAGCTGCAGGATTTACCATCCCTGTTGCTGATCCTTGCCAACTGAGTGGAGGAAGCGATTCGACTTGAACACCGAACAACCTTATCTTGCAAGACAGATGGATTGGGTGATGGTCTGACACTCGTATCAGCTGAGTGACACCTGGGGTGAGACAGAGGCCTCATAACCTGGTGTTGCTTCAGTTAAGAGCAGAAACACCCCAGAAAGCACAGATGAGCTCCCAGCCTGGAAGGTGAGGGGAACCACCGAGTCTCTGCTTCTGATGACACAAGCGGCCTTGCCAAGGGCCAATCAACACCTAACAATTGACTCAGTCTCACCTTGCCAAGAGGTGCCAAACAGTTTTCAAAAAGTATAAAATTGGCACCTGAAACCCCTTTCTTTGGGGAAGAAAAATGACCACCTTGTCTGACAGACAGGTCGACGGGCCTGGACCTTTCTTCCTCCCCAAGGAGGGACAGCTTTGGGGTAAGAATTGCGCCTCTGGCTTTGTTGGGTGTTTGTTGAAGACGGAGGGAGTCACCGACACCAGATGGTTCATCAGTGGAACTCGTTTATTGGTCGTGTTACAATCACTTTTATAGCCACGATAATTAGGTTATACATATTGCAAAGCTCAGGCTCATTATTGGTCGTACGATAATTAGGTTATACATATTGCAAAACTTTAGCTCCTTATTGGTTACAGACTTTATCACTGCATAAGCGTCACATACATTCCTGTAGTTTTAGAAATCCATCTGGTCCCGTGGGAGACATCCTGTTATCTCCCTTGCCTAAGCTTCACTGCACAACAAGGGCCCACTGACCTTGCTGGTCAGTATTTTCTCACTTAGCTCAGTATTTTCCCACTCAAGGCCTAAACAGCTTGCTTTTGTTAGGCTCATATCTGCTTTCAGTGAGCCAGGTTTCAGTAAGTCTCTCCACAATTCCCCCGTTTTCTTTATTTAAGGCAATGTGGCTTTGTAACATATTTTGCACTAGGTTTTTCAAGTTCATTCTGCAAACATTTAAACATACAAGGGAGAATCAGTAAGGTGACAAAATTTATAATTAATATGACTAGTCCTTGTTTCAACAATTCTGATACCCAGGGTCCAAATCCAAAATTGGCCAACCATTCTCATAATGGGTCTGTAAGCTAAAGTCTTTTAAGTGTGTTTGCATTTCTGTTATTTGTTTGTGTATTGATGTTGAGTGATCAGACAGATTTAAACAACACATACCTTTGATCAGGAGTGTTCTTAGCCAGCCTGTAATACCAAATTGAGAATCAATTTCCAAGAACATCATCTGTTTCCTTTAATTTGAGTCAATTGGGTCCACATTGTAAAGCAATCAATCTTGACTTCTTGGGTTGTTTAACTTGCTGGATGGCAAGTTTTAAGTACCAAATTGCTTGAGCTTGGCGAAAACCACTTCCTGATGCAAAATGATAAAAATGTGGCTGATTATATGTGATACCTGCTGCTATATAAAAATCCTCAAAATTCTGGTGAAAATGTGCAGCACAAAGACTACCTTCAGTTGCTGCTACGTTACTATTTCTTATCAACCTATTGGCACAAACTCCATACTCTAATAAAAGATTCAAAGCACAATTACAATATACACAATTGCAATCACAATTAACAGCTATAACAGAATTCAATTCTCAAGCCCCCTTCAGTCCTTGTCAGTCAAGTATGTTCACAATTACATATCGTGGGCGAAACCTCTTGCTTGATGTGTTAATTTCTGTTTGAAGTTGTTGAAGTAGAATGCTTATTACTCTTTGCTGTGGCTCTCATGTGTTCGGTTGACTGACCCGACTGCTGGGCGTGTCCATTTACTGGGAATCCATAAGGGACCTTGATCTGTGGAAACACAACTATAACCACAACCAGTAAATAGCAACAGGCTCGGTCCTTCCCATAATTCTGTCTTAGGGTTCTTATAACACAATTGTATTTCAGGCGTAGCTTACATTTTCACACCACTATTATGAATTACTACAGATGCTTGCTCTAAACCTGCTACCAAACTAAGATAATTAAACAATTAAGTGTAAAAAGCACTTTACTTAACCTTATCTGCGGATCTAATTCTGTTACATCTTTCTGCTTTGCAAGGTATTCTTTAATAGTTCTATATGCTCGTTCCACAATCACTTGAACTGTGGAAAAATGCGGAATACCTGTTACATGCTTAATTCCCATGTTTGCAAAAATTTTCTCTACTTTACCTCTATAACATGATACTGCTACTCTGTTCACATAGGTCTTATTGATTGGTTGTCTTAATGTTCATTCCTTACAGTTATATAACTCTACTACTATACTACCTTCTCTTATACCCTAGAGGTGAGTTTAAGGTTATTCTGAAACACAGCATGTCCCTTAACCTTAAAGCCCTTATGTCTCTTATTTTTAGCTGAACAATTTCTCCTGTTGTGGCCCCTTTTAAGGAGATAACAATTTAGCTAAATTTTGACAATCATATGGCAAATTAACATCTGCTGTAAAAATCCAATCTAACTTAGCCCTAATGGCTTCAGACTTTATCCCATTCTCCTGCACAGTCTTTTTAACTTGTTGTAAAATTTTCCAAATCATGCTGCTCATAACTATTACCATGTTGATTAAATAATACAGGAAAAGTTAGGTTACCTGCTGGATGCCAATCTTCCTCTAATATGGCATCTCGGATTACACCTGACTACCTACCAGATTTTGCAGAATCACAGAACTGTCTGCATACGGGTGATGGACATAACCCTTTACCTATACCACCAAAAGGTGATGCTGAAAGCTTTGTAGTACTTTCAGCCAGTTCCTGGACAGATTTTTCAGTCCTCGCATGTGATGCAAATGTCGACAATGATTGTTCCATTCTGTGATGTAGAGCATTCGTAGCTTCCTCCATTTGCCTCTTGAGATCTTGTAACTTGCTACTTCGTGGAATTATTGTTTCATGCTGTGGCTGTGCTTCATCTTCAGATGAGTTGTCTCCTGTTAAACAAACCGCTTCGGGGGGAGGAGGCCAGGGTGGGTATAACTTCTTGCAACATCTGGCTCCTCCCACTCTTACATCATCACTGGTGTCACTGCAGTTCCTTCCATATTGTCTGTCAGTTCACTTCTGGCCGCCGAAGCGTGAACATCGCTCGCGGCTGATGGCACGTCGCTTGTTTTTTCTGCTTCATTAGACATATCATTAACTCTTAATAAATCATTAACAGAGTCACACATCTTATCGCTCGATTGACCCTTAATAGCAACAAAAGTACTTCAATGCGACTGTGGCTGCGAGACGGTGGAAGCAGCTGTGGTTGTAGATAAAGGGGCTGTTACTCCCTGCACAGCTGCAGCGGCCACTTTCGATTCTATTTTTAACTTTTGCAAGGCATTAATCACAGTTCTCCAAGTTGTGTTACAAGCAGTAAATAGCTCTTCTCCCATATTAGTGATATACAAAGTCCCAAAAGTTCATCCCTCTTCTGCTTCAAAAGCACTAGCGGAGTTTGTGAAAAAAAACCCTCCTCTTTATTCCATGATTCAATGGAATCCTTTATACCACGCTTTTATAAAAAGCACTTTAGGAGACTAAGAGCTGCTTCTTTTTCCATTTTTCTATCCTGCACCAGGTACCTGTTTATGGCCATTGCACCCTTCCAAAGTCAGCTCACGTTGCAGCATCCCCTCCTTTGTCAGGACAGATCTGGAGTCCAGCTCTTTGATCCTAGTTTTTCTATGTTAGCTAAAAATAAATCGTATGCTACTTGCCGATCCATTTCAGCGCTGTTGCGGTCCTCCGGCTCCGGTAGCACGTATGGCCCAGTACCACCTCTATGATCCCTGGGGGTGCTGCTCCTGCCTTTTCCAATGGCGTTGAGCACCGCTCTGGCCGCTTCAGAGCCCAACCCAACTCCGTCCACCGATGGTGTTCTCCCCTGTTTTCTTTAGCAACGGGGCACGTCGGGGTCACCATTTTGTTGAAGACGGAGGGAGTCACCGACACCAGATGGTTCATCAGTGGAACTCGTTTATTGGTCGTGTTACAATCACTTTTATAGCCACAATAATTAGGTTATACATATTGCAAAGCTCAGGCTCATTATTGGTCGTACGATAATTAGGTTATACATATTGCAAAACTTTAGCTCCTTATTGGTTACAGACTTTATCACTGCATAAGCGTCACATACATTCCTGTAGTTTTAGAAATCCATCTGGTCCCGTGGGAGACATCCTGTTATCTCCCTTGCCTAAGCTTCACTGCACAACAAGGGCCCACTGACCTTGCTGGTCAGTATTTTTTCACTTAGCTCAGTATTTTCCCACTCAAGGCCTAAACAGCTTGCTTTTGTTAGGCTCATGTCTGCTTTCAGTGAGCCAGGTTTCAGTAAGTCTCTCCACAGGTGTTCCTAGGAAAATAACTACTAACTCGAGTTTCAATTGTTACATATGCAGATGACCATTGTTAACCAGTTATAATCTTCCAGCGCTAACTCTGCAAGTGCATTTATCAACAACAATCATGAACTTGTTTAATCTGTTGCTTTAATTAAATTACTGCTTCAGCACTGCGAGATTGTCTCTCTGGCAGGCATTGTGGAACTTTCTAAACTGCAATGTTCTCGAAGGCTGCAAGTATTAACCCTGTGGATGCCAGTCTCTGAGGAGACTCTCACAGGTGACACTAATTCTGACTGGTGGCTGACTAGAGATGGATCCAGCTATACCTAAGCTCTTCTCTGAGGGGATGCTTAGAGAGCAAGAGGTCCATCCTGAACCTCATGACTCGATGGGAGGGCTTTCCTCAGCCACCTGTCAGAGCCGTTCCTATTTAATGTGACAAGAGGTTTCCAAAATGCAGCTGCTGCAATCCACTTGTCTTCAAGAGCTTGTTATCCTTAAGATCCACACCTCATATGTGTGGGTGAGTTCATCATTCTGCCTCTAAATTGACTGCCATAGGAGACTGGCTACTTGTCAGCTATGCCTTTTGTACAAACTACTATGGACTTAATTGTTTGCATTTACAGAATGACTGATCCCATATGTTACCAGATACAACCCCCTGCTGTTATTACCTCCAGGCATTGGGAGAAAGGCTAGCAGAAATACGTGGCGGCTCCATTAGCCCATGCTTTGTTCAACTACAGCAAGCCTCAGTTGGAATGTCAAGATCTGGTCTGCAGTAGTGTTAGACACTCAGAGCTGTACTTGAAGATAATATTATAATAAAAGCGGTCTGGCTGTGATGCTACTTGATGCTAAATATTGCGAAATCCCGTCTGTCTTCTATTAAATACCCAAAATCAGTAGATACTTTGACCTTTAACTTTCTGTGCCTCATTCCTGCTTCTGAAAGAAAGTCATAATAATCTCTTATCTTAAAGGTTTGATGTGAAAAATAACTAATTAATACCTGTGAAGCATTTAGATAGCATCATAATGCATACCAAAGCAAAAAATAATTCAGTCCTCAGATAAGATTTGACAAGTGGTGAGTAAAACATACATGGGGCCACGCACAGCAATAACAACAGTAAAGAAAAAGGAAAACTGAATACTGAATAAGATAGTCAAGTGAAAATATGCTGTAGTCACAATTAAACAGCAAGTCATGATAGGCACATGCAGATTGAATTAAAGCTGCATAGGAAATCTTAAATCTAGCATTTTCTTCTTAAAGTGCCTGATTTCAACAGTGTTTTTAATGTGTTTTGAGCATTTACTGTACTACAGCCATGATTGTTAGCTTTCTATTCCTCATTGTTTCTCAGCATGGTACATCATTCACTATGAGGATGTGGGATGTGTAGAAAGATGGAATCACATTTGGAAAATAATTCAGAGAGTAAAGTTATCTGAAATTAAGTTACAACAGATCACACTGCAATTCCCATCTACCCCTCTTCCATGAGAATTGCAAGTCAGCTGATGTGGTTTATTGTAACCTCTTGGCAGTTCCCTGTCTGAAGATCAAATCCACAGGGTATGTTCTGACCACTGCCTCAGATGAGTGTTCTGGTTTGAGCTAAAGCAGAATCAGTTTTTAACTTCTCGGCTAAGCCTTGTCTGAGTAACTTCAGTGTCTGAAAGTGAACTGCACGTTTCAGACAGTGTTTCTCTCTAGCAGTGCTAACATAGGGCACTGCTATGCAGAAAGGCATTTAGCTCTATTCCTACGCATAGTGCTTCAAAAACATTTGAATTACCTGCAGTTCATATTCTTCCTACAGTACAAATGCCATTCAGATTTGTGAATATGAATTGCTTTTGGAAACCAAGGAGACAGATGAGTGATTTTAAAAATGCAAGTTATTTAACAGCCCCAGTACAAAGAGCTTAGTGGAGCTGTAAAAAGTAAGGCTGAAAAAGTAACAACACTTTCAGTTACACACATTTGCTATCTTGCTTCCAGACATATTTTTCCAGTATAGCAGTACTTTCTTAACTTTCCAGTTTAAAAATGCTGTCCTAGTGGAGGAGCATGAAGTTGATTTATCTGGATTCTTTTGGCATATCATTGTTTCAAACTTATTATCTCAGATGTACAGAACTGTAACTACAAAAACATCACAAAATGCCTCAGGAACAGTTACAATTGATACAAAACCTTTGGGGAGTTATGATTTCTTTCCAAGACTTCCTAATTAGCTTGTTGGTTATAATTCACAGTATCTCCTTACTTACTACATCTATTTTTTCCTCAAGAATTAGTACATTGGCCCATATTTCCTTCTTTTAAACAAAATAAGAATTCTTTAAAATGATCTGCAGTTGATATAAAATTTTCCCTATTCCTTGTCTTCAAAAAGTGGCTGAACCACAATGATTCTGGTAAATATGCCTGACTGAAACAGGAGTCTCCTGGACTGATACTGTTCAAGCTTTGCCATGATTTCTTGAGGCACTGATATCTATACATCATTTTTTGCTTCCAGAATCTTATGCTCTGATACTGATTTTTAATCCTGTTTCAACTGTATGCTGATATGTGTGCCTTATCATTAGTTACATTGATTCATCAGGAATATGCAGCAAAGCATTTAAGCACACTGTAGTCAGTAGGTCTTTAGGTCATGATTTAAAGAAAAAAGAGCTCCTAAGGATATGCTAAATAGCAAAATGCAGGTTTAATTATAACTTGTGTTCACATGCCTGCATAGCTTAAATTCACTAACATGAATAAAAGTGAAAGCATTACTTTTGTGTGAACTGGTAACTGGAGTTCAACCTCTAAGACATATGTTACAACATCATTTCTCCTCTTAATATGCTACCTAGATTAGGCTAAAACATGGCTTCATTTCTGCCATAAAGGTATATCTGTACCAACATATTATTTCTTATCCATATTGAGCATTTATTTTATCCTTTTTGCTGAAAGGCATTTTGCTTTTCATTTAAGATCCAGAAATAAAGTTAAAATGTAGAAAAACTTTAACCAATGTGATATTGTATCTGGTGTTCATTATTTCCAGTGAGAGATGAAATGGTCATTTCCACTGATAGCTGCAATGCTTTCCCGAGTACATTCTCAATATATGCTATATTTAGACTACAGACAAAATTTAGTTATATGGGTTTGTAGTCACACTGACTTCTCTGGAAGATGTGGCTGTTAACAAAGATACAAAGCTGAAGTATATAAGATGGGTTAACATGTTGACTATAAATGTGAAATATAAGCAAAATGAAGTTTATTTTGTTTCTGAATTACTTGTTCTTTCAATTGCTTTGTGAGTTCATATTTCTTCTCACTAATTCATATGTGCTCTATGTATGGGCCACTACGGAAAAATTTGGAGGAGACTGGGCAATGGATATTGTTCAGGCTTCCCACACTCTTGTACCAAACCCAGATCCAACTCATAGGGAAGTGTGCTGCCTTCCCCAAGCCCGGGTAGGGGATATTGCTAAGAGACTCCTGGACCTAATTAAACCATCAGATTATTACCCACTTCTGGTGGTCCAGGCTGGTGGTGATGAGCTAGCTAAAAGAGGGTCAAGGGTTGTTAAAAGGGAATTCCAGGAGCTGGGTTGGTCAGTGGATAGGGCAGGAGCACACGTGGTGTTCTGCTCGGTTCCTCTGGTGGCAGAGATGTATACTGAAAGGAACAAGAGAATCCACGCTCTTAATAAATGGCTTCGGGGTTGGTGCCGGCAGAGGAATTTTGGGTTCTATGATCATGGAGAAACCTTTACGGCACCTGGCCTGCTTGACCCAGATGGGTCTCGTCTAACTCCAAAGGGTAAGAGGATTCTAGCTCAGGAGCTGGCGGGGCTTGTTGAGAGGGCTTTAAACTAGGTATGAAGGGGGAGGGGGGAATAACTAGGCTCACCAGAGATGTTGCTGTGGAGGATGAGCCATCTCAAAAGGTGTCGTCAGTAACCCAACTGAAGTGCATGTACACAAACGCACGCAGTATGGGGAACAAACAGGAGGAGCTGGAAGTCCTGGTCCAGCGGGAGAGCTATGATAGAGTTGCTATCATGGAAACGTGGTGGAACGACTGTCATAACTGGAGTGCTGCCATGGAAGGCTACAGGCTCTTCAGGAGAGACAGGCGTGAGAAGAGGGGTGGAGGGGTGGCCCTCTACACTAGGGAAACCCTGGATGCCGTTGAAGTTGAGATCAGTGATGACCAGGTTGAGTGCCTATGGGTAAGGGTCAGAGGGGCAGTCAAGTCTGACCTCCTGGCTGGAGTATGTTATAGACCGTCTGACCAGGCGGAGGAGGTGGATCTTCTGTTGTTTAAACAGCTGGAGGCTGCCTCTAGATCGGCTGCCCTTGTTCTTTTAAGGAGACTTTAATCTTCCAGATATCTGCTGGGAACTTAACACTGCCGAGAGGAGGCAGTCCAGAAGGTTCTTAGAGTGTACTGAGGACTGCTTTCTGTCACAGCTGGTGAGTGAGCCCACCAGGGGTGAGGCTCTCCTTGACCTGCTGTTGACAAATAAAGAAGGGCTGGTGGGTGATGTTGTGGTTGGAGGCTGTCTGGGGTGTAGTGATCATGAGATAATTGAGTTTTCTGTAAACAATGTAACAAGAAAAGGCAGGAACAGGACATCGATGCTGGACTTTCGGTGGGCAGATTTTGGATTATTTAAGGAACTGGTCAGGAAAGTACCCTGGGAAATAGCTCTTAGTGGCAAGGGGGTCCAGGAAGGCTGGATGCACTTCAAGAATGAAATCTTGAAGGCGCAGGAGCGGGCTGTCCCCGTGTGTTGTAAGAAGACTCGTAGGGGCAGACGGCCGGCCTGGATGAGTAAGGAGCTTCTGAAGGAGCTGAGTAAGAAAAAGAGAATCTATCGCCGTTGGAAAGAAGGGGACGTAAGCCAGGTCATGTTCAAAGATGTTGTTAAGTCGTGTAGGAGGAAAATCACGGAAGCAAAAGCCCAGCTGGAGCTCAAATTGGCCACTTCTGTTAAGGATAATAATAAGAGCTTTTATAAATATATCAATGTTAGAAAGAAGGGCGGCAGCGACCTCCACTCTTTGTTGGATTTTGAGGGAAATATAGTAACCAAAGATGCAGAGAAGGCTGAGGTACTTAATGCCTTCTTTGCCTCAGTTTTCAACAGTAAGGATGTCTGTTCGCTTGACAGTTGGCCCTCTGAAGTGGTTGATGGGGGCAGGGTGAACTATGGCCCTCCTGCAATCCATGAGGAGGAAGTTAGAGACCTGCTGAGCCACTTGGACCCTCATAAGTCTATGGGGCCGGATGGGATCCATCCTAGGGTGCTGAGAGAGCTGGCGGATGAGCTTGCTAAGACGCTCTCCATCATCTTTCAGCAGTCCTGGCTCACTGGAGAGGTCCCGGAAGATTGGAAGTTGGCCAATGTGACGCCCATCCACAAGAAGGGCCGTAAGGATGATCCAGGTAATTACAGACCTGTCAGCCTGACCTCGGTCCCAGGTAAAATCATGGAGAAGATAATTCTGGGTGCAATCATGCGGCACCTGCAGAACGGTCAAGAAATCAGGCCCAGCCAGCATGGGTTTAGGAGGGGTAGGTCCTGCCTGACCAACCTGATCTCCTTTTATGACCACGTGACTTGCCTGGTGGATGAGAGGAAGGCTGTGGATGTGGTATACCAGGACTTCAGCAAGGCCTTTGACACTGTCTCACACAGTAGACTCCTAGGGAAGCTGGCAGCCCATGGCTTAGATGGGAGCACTCTGTGCTGGGTTAGGAATTGGCTGGATGGCCGAGTCCAAAGAGTGGTGGTGGTCAATGGTGTCTCATCCAGTTGGTGGCCGGTCACCAGTGGTGTCCCCCAGGGATCAGTGTTGGGTCCCGTCCTGTTTAATATCTTTATTGATGATCTGGATGAGGGGATTGAGTCCATCATCAGCAAGTTTGCAGATGATACCAAGCTGGGAGGAAGGGTTGATCTGCTAGAGGGTAGGATGGCCCTACAGAGGAACCTGGACAGACTGGAGAGCTGGGCTGATTCTAATGGGATGATGTTTAATAAGTCCAAATGTCGGGTACTTCATTTTGGACACAATAATCCCATGCATAGCTACAGACTGGGGACAGAGTGGCTGGAGAGGAGTCAGGCAGAAAGGGACCTGGGAGTGCTGGTTGATGGGAAGCTCAACATGAGCCAGCAGTGTGCCCAGGTGGCCAAGAAGGCCAATGGCATTCTGGCTTGCATCAGGAATTGTGGAGAGAATTACTGAAACCTGGCTCATTGAAAGCGGACATGAGCCTGACAAAAGCAAGCTGCTTAGGCCTTGAGTGGAAAAATACTGAGCTAAGTGAAAAAATACTGACCAGCAAGGTCAGTGGGCCCTTGTCGTGCAGTGAAGCTTAGGCAAGAGAGATAACAGGATGTCTCCCATGGGACCAGATGGATTTCTAAAACTACAGGAATGTATGTGATGCTTATACAGTGATAAAGTCTGTAACCAATAAGGAGCTAAAGTTTTGTAATATGTATGAAGCTCATTAAACAAACTATTTAGGTAGAACTACTGCTAATAAAGACTGAGACTTGTTAATCAAACACCATATGCGTGTCGTTAAGTCTCCCGTTGTCTTCGACAAATGGTGTCCTTAACAAATGGTGCCCCCAACAAGGAATAGTGTGGCGAGCAGGACCAGAGAAGTTATCGTCCCCCTGTACTCAGCACTGGTCAGGCCTCATCTTGAATACTGTGTGCAGTTCTGGGCCCCTCAGTTTGGGAAAGATGTCAGGATGCTGGAGTGTGTCCAGAGGAGGGCAACGAAGATGGTGAAGGGGCTGGAGCACAAGCCCTACGAGGAGAGACTGAGGGAGTTGGGGCTGTTTAGTCTGGAGAAGAGGAGGCTCAGGGGAGACCTCATTGCTCTCTACAACTACCTAAAAGGAGGTTGTAGTCAGGCAGGGGTTGGTCTCTTCTCTCAGGTGACCAGTGACAGAACTAGAGGGCATGGACTCAAGCTTCGTCAGGGAAAGTTTAGGCTTGATGTTAGGAAAAAGTTCTTCACTGAAAGGGTGATTGGCCATTGGAATGGGCTGCCCAGGGAGGTGGTGGAGTCGCTGACCCTGGAGGTGTTTAAGGGGAAACTGGATGAGGCACTGAGTGCCATGGTTTAGATGATGGTTGGTGTTAGTGTTGGTGTTGGTGTTAGTGTTGGGTTATAGGTTGGACTTGATGATCTCAGAGGTCCTTTCCAACCTTATGATACTGTGATACTGTGATACACAGATCTAAATATCTGCTTCAAATATGCTTTATAAATGCTTTTTAAGTCCCCAGTTTAGAAAAATACACCACATAAATATGATTATTCAAATATAAATTGTAATACTGTGATACTGTGATACTGTGAACCCTCCTGAAACTACGACAGAGCAAGAGGGCAAATTCTTGTCAGAGTACTCTTAGACAATATTAGGATCTTTGTGTAATTGCTGTTTCTATTCTTTTTCCATGAGTTACTAGGATTTGCCTGTAGCTTTTTTTTTTTAACATAGCTATTTTATAATGAAGGTCATGTGAGTCCAAAGAACAACAATAAAGTATGTAGTTTCCCAGTAGTTATAATTTCTGACAGTATTGCATATGCCCTAATTTGAAACAAAGGCAGTACAGGAAGAGTGAGTTACTCAGTTGGATGCAGCTGTTGTCCAAAATGCGGATCCATTGCCTGGTGTGCAGTTTGCAGTTTGTTAGCACTGACTGAATTAGTACTATCAGAGGTTTGGACTTGTTTGATGGGGGTGGAATGGACAAACAAACTTGTATGTGAATGGATGAAAATGTTTATGCAAATTCCTATGGAATGTGACAGCTGAGTTTCATACAGCTTTACTTGGAGACACTTTGTAAACCTCGGCTTCATGCACTGCAGAAAGTGTTAGGTAAAATCTAGTTAACTGGTGTGTTTCAAATTTTCCATGTATAAGGCCAGATATTGATCCTAGCTCCTCAGCATATCTCTAATTCTCCTAAAAACTTGCATCAATGAAGGGGGTATATATTTCAGTCTCTCTGATTGCTTTTGGCATTACAGAGTTTGCACACTGTCATAAATAATAAAGAAAAAATAATAAAGAAAAAATAAAAATAAAGAAAAAAGTGTAGATTTAGGATATTCAACTTCTCTCCTACCTTTTAAAAATTAGGCTAATTTGAGATTTAACAAATGCCTTGGAGCATTTTAAGTTTTGCTTTAAAATCTCTCAATGTTTTGAAAAACATTGTAGATGTAATTCATTAATAAATTTCACGTAAATTAAAGAAATTCGCTTTTAAGGAGGCAAATTTTTAATTAGTGATCTTTCTCTGCAGATGGTTGTTTAATCTGCCTCTGTAATAAATCCAGCATTCTTTAATGGTCAAAATTGGTGACTTCTAGAACCTCCTTCTTAACTTCTTTTTCCTGACTCTTCTCATATCCAGCTAATGATGCAACCTTCCTTCAAAACTTGATCATCCCCTTAGGTTCAGGTGAGCCCATAGGCTCTCCCTGCCTTTGTCTTTACAACCATGATGATTGTCAAAGTGAAACGCTTGAACTCCATTGCCCAGCTATATCTGTTGAACTTAGCAATATTCTAGATAACACTTCAGATGACAACATGTGATAGTTAAAGCAAGAGTTTCTAGGTTTTCAGCAGAAATGTTGATAAACTTGCAATGTATGCTTGATGTCAAGGTTGAAGAGAGGTTTCAAGGGAAGAGAGGGAAATGAAGACTATTCTAAAGACTGGAAAGAAGACTTATAAAAGCATCTTTCTAGACTGATGATGATTATGCAGGAGAAGACTGTAGGCATTAACTGGAAGTACAGTGAGAGGAAAGATCTATACAGGTCTAAACAAGAAGAAAGGGTTGTATGGTCTGAATAACATTAAGTTACCATAGATTCAGGTAAGAATAAGAAAATACAATGAACAAGCAATAAGAGAGAGCTCTCAGGTTGTTTGATTTTGGTTTCTGGGTTTCTTTTCATATTAAAAACTTGTCCACACTCTTAATAGGGGATGTATTAAGAACAAATTGTCTCAGTTTGGAACCACACAGACCTTATGACCTCTTTTTTTCAGTTGCAGAATATCTGTGTAGTAACAACTGCATTGGTTTCAGTTAATTTTGAGGAATAGATATAGTGAATTCTTACTCTCTTTTTTAACCATTTGATTCAGGAGCTCGAAGCAGGAGAACCCAGCACACCGTGACCTGTGACAATGATCCAAAAAGCATTCCATAGTTCAGTTTGTTGACACAGTACCTCAATATGAACCATGAGCAGGCTGAATTTGTTCTATATTTACTGGTGCTAGCAATTATTAGAAAATGAGTTATTAAGTATTTCTAGCACGTTCAAAACTCAGAAGCCCTAGAAAATGAATATTACATAACAGAATTTGATCTCAACATAAATTGTCACCAGATGATACTAACCTACTGAATATTGGCTACAGTGTTGTGGTTCTCTTATCCATACATTCCCACTGCTGCACTGGCATTCCTCCAAGGCAATGGTGAGCCAATAGGAGAGCTAAATTGGCAGAAAACTATTTTTGTATACTTACGTTTTTTTTCCAATTTAATTCCCTGAGTTGCCTTACTGTATGGTTTGCTTAGTGTCAATGCTAGCATGAGAGAAAAGAGCAAGTCAGTTACTTTAGTGCAAACCAGTATGAGACTCACTTTCTTATTATCCCCATACAATTAACAAGGAGAATATTTAAAAAAAAAAAAAAAGAGAAACCTAGTATATGGGGGTAGAAAGAAAAGTATATTTAAACGTCTTTCAGCAGCACTCACAGAATCACAGAATATATCTTCTATGGAGAAAGCAAGGATATAATTAGGTTGAATATTTTTATTCTTCAAAAAAAGAAAGTAAGATTTCAAGTCTTTGGAAAGCAAAACCAGCTGATAATTACTGATTTTATTTGTTCCCTTTTTTCATTCTATCCAGTAGCCTGTGGTAACATGACACTTACCTAAGAAGCAAAAGTGCCTAGGAGTAAGCATTTAAAAATTATTTCAAATTCAAACAGTATAAAAGATTGCCCTTAGACACATGCTATATAGCTGTACATTCATATATTCAATTTTCATATCATATCTTTGTCAGTGAACTATATGTACAAAAGACAGTGATTTCTCTTCTGTAGATTTCCCTACAGTTAGCTGAAAAAATCTGACTCTTACCAAAATGTATTATTTATAGGTTGAAATGGTCTTAATGTGAAGCTTTAGTTTGTTCAGCTGTATGGTTTTCTATAGATGAGAGACTGGGCTTTTGGAAATAATAGCATGATTCATTAGCATGACTTTTGGATGGAGATCTGGGAACTTAAGCAAATTAAAAAGTTCCAAGCCTGCAGTTTGGACATATTGAGCCAATGATTGGGAGGAGATCGGGAGGAGTTAACCAATGGGTGAACTAGGCAGGTAATTTTGGGGGTGATGACCACCAGGCACCCCTAAGGACCCCCTTGGAGCATGCACAGATGGTGCAAGGAATGCCTTGGCATTTATTATAATGTAACGTAAATGTGATTACATGTATGATGAATAATGTATGGCTTTGTGGAATTTTGTGTATAAATGAAGGTGAAAAACACCTTGAGTTGGGCTTGATTTGATGGAAACCTCCAAGCACCCCGGATTTGCGCAAACCTGAATAAAACAATGTCTCTCTCAGTGATGTAGTTATTGGCTTATTGCACACTGGGTAATGGATTTGACTTTTCGGACAACAGGCTCACCTCCTATCTCTTCAAAATCAGAAAATGGAAGACTTTTTAATTTATTTATTTTTAGAGACGAATTCAAAGTCTATGGAGTCACTTTTGAAGTTAAAGGCAGAAATTCCGCTCTTGCATATTTGCTGGCAGGGGTTGGCATGGAAATGGAGCAAATCCTCTCTGAGAAGTTTTGAACTATATGGATGGATCAGCAGTTTGAGGTCAGCAGTATATTGGATAAAGAAAAACTCATAAAGAAGACTGAGTCAAACTAATTTTCTTGCTTTAGGGTGCAAGAAGACTTTGTTATGGCAATCCAGGGTAGTTCATCTCTCCCATCTGAGTATGTAGTCTCAACCACATCTTAGCTTGTTGTTACAGTAACCTGGGATAGTTTCCTTCTTCCTGTCCAAATAATGTAGACTCCCAAGCATGTTTTATCTCGTTGTCACAGCAATCTAGGATAGTTTGCTTCCCCACTCATCCACACCTGCTTTTGCACAGGCACCAACAAGGGTGGCCAGCTGTGGATCTCAGAATTCAGACAACAGCACCTGCATTACATCAGTGATTTCACTAATGAACAAAACAGTACATTGTATATATATGAACTGTTAATCAGCACAAGTTTTATTATACACCCTGTGGTGCCTTCTCTTGAGCTTCACCCCCCAGGTGAAGGGCTCTACTGCATCAGGTCCCCATTTTGCCTAGCATCAGCATCCTGGGGCTCCCACCGTGGTAACACTATGCTTTCAGTAAAACCAGAGATTTCACTTGCTGAGTGTTGTGCCTCATCCCTGAGGGATTTGCACCTGCTTTCACTTATAACACTTGACATACATTTCATAAACATAGCAATCCTTTTGTGCTCTCCAAACTGACTATGAACTATGATAGCAAGTTTATGTAGCATATAATCAAGGGAAAGGTAGCTGTATCCAAAAGCTCTCCTGGAAAGTGTTACAATAAAGGTTCTTTCAGAAAATATGATAGGTTAGATCTTTGGATAACAAGGGATTCTTTTGACAAGCTTTCAATCTCTTCAGTCTTGTTAATAAATATTCTGTCATTCTAGAACCTCTTGATAAAAGGACCCAGAAAGAGCTCTCAATGTAGTTGCAGAACAACTGCACTCTATGAGTAAAATTCTATGGATGTTTCAAGCATGCAGTTATGTAAGAGGTTTGGGTGTGGATCAGGAAATGCAAATAACATGCTGAAGGCCAAGCTTGGTAGAATCTCCACTGAACAGCTCTAATTGCCAATTGTGGACTAGTGATGTAATTTTCACACATGCTACTTCAGATCTCAGGCTGGAGCAGAGTCTGTAAAAATGTTCCTCAATTGCTCTGCAGCCTTAAGAACTTTACTCTTCTTTGTGATTAATGATCCAATTTCCCATTTGTGGGAATAAAGCGAAATGCGGGAATGGAGCTAAATGCAGGAATAAGTCTAAGTATGGGGAGGAATGGGGGCCCTAAAGTTTTCAGAGTACTCCACTCCAATAGGCTGAGTATAGGGCAGATTTTCTTTAAAAGCAAAGTCAGATGGAGATGCAATGCACACAGGGGTCACACATTGTTCATCAGAAAGGAATGCAGCAAGGATCTGTGAAGTGGTATCTAGTGTAAAATCCACTTTAACTCTAACAATTTTACATTTATAAGCAATAAATAGATAAACAAATATAAGAATTGAAGCAGATATTAACCTCTTCACTCTGGGGAAGACAGATAGAAATTAACTGATCTAAGAGACTGATTCTTTTTCGCTGCCCTAAGCCACTTGCTTTCGAATGTTGAGGCTGCAGCAGTGTCCTTCAGCCTTATCTCACTCTCACAAGCAGCCCAGCTGCACTTGCTGCCCAGAGAGGTAATGCTGCAATCTTGTTGGTAGGGAGAGCAGGGGCAGAATGATACCTTGGACCTCAGAGCTCCCCTAAGCCCCCTCAAACTCGGTTCCATAACTTTCCTAGAAGAAACACTGCGCAGACCCACTAAAAAAAAATATAAAAATATACTCTGCAAGAGGGGCCAGTTGCACACCTGCCATCCTGGGAAAAGAACAACACTGGAGCCCAGGTGGTGTCCTTGCGCTTTTCTCTCTCTCCCTTTCCTCCCTTTCTCTTTTTCTTTCTTTTCCCTTAACACAGATTTAGGAGCCAATGCCAATCTTAATCCTAAGATTCCTGTACAAATAAATTCCAAAAAATAAAGGTATTTCAGGGCTTCCCTTCAAAAAAAAAAACAGTGTGAATCTTTGAGTAGAAATTTAGTGTTACAGCCTTTGGCTTGGAAGCTACATAATGTACTGGGTTTACATGGCAAAGTTGTGGAGTTTGTGGTTTTTTTGAGGGGAGGGGGGCTGCAGGGTTGTCTTCTGTGAGAAGAAATCAGGAACTGCCCCAATGTTGGACACAGACAGTTCCAGCCAGCTCCAAGATGGAATCTCCGCTGGCCAAAGCTGAGACAATCAGCAATGCTGGTGGCATCCCTGTGACAACCTATTTAAGGAAAGGGCAACAAATGCTGCACATCAGCTTTGAGAGAGAAGAGCAAGAAAAATGTGAGAGAAAACAATCTTTGAGACACCAAGGTCAGGTAAGAAGGAGGAGGAGGAGTTGTTCCAGTTGCCAGAGCAGAAATTCCCCTGCAGCCTGTGGAGAAGACCATGTTGAGGCAGGTTGTCCCTCTGCAGCTCATGGAGGACCACAGCAGAGCAGATATGCAGCTGCAGCCCATGGAGGACCCCACACTGCAGTAGGTGGATGAACCCTGAAGGAAGATGCATCCCATGGTGAGCCCACACTAGGAGAGGCTCCTGGCAGGAACTGTGGCCCATAGAGAGGAGCCCACGCAGGAGCAGGTTTTCTGTCAGGAACTGTGGCCCAGGACAACCCATGCCAGAGCAGTTCTTGAAGAACTGCAGCCCATGGGAAGAACCCACACTGGAGCAGTTTGTGAAGGACTGCCTCCCATGGGAGGGACCCCACACTGGAGAAAGGAAAGAAAGTGAGGGAGAAGGAGCGGCAGAGATGATGTGTGATGAACTGACAGCAACTCCCATTCCTCATCCCCCTGTGCTGTTCTGGGTGGGGAAGAGGTAGAAGAGTTGGGAGTGAAGCTGAACCTGAGAAGAAGGAATGGGGAAAGGTGGGTTTAAATTTGTTTTTATTTCTCACTATCCCGCTCTGTTAATAATTGTCAATAAATTACATTAAATCTTCCCAGAGATGAGTGTGATTTGCCTGTGACAGTAATTGGTAAGTGATCTCCCTGTCCTTATCTTGACCCATGAACTTTTCCATGCTATTTTCTCCTGCTGTCCTGCTGAGGAGGAGGAGTGGGAGAGTGGCTTGGTGGGCACCTAGCAGATGGCCAAGGTTAACTCATCACAAAATAATTTTCTATTAATAAGATGAAAGGATGTGTTCAGGCTAGTTCTTGTAAAAAGCTGTGCTTAGATTGACAATATATTTGAAATTATTATGATTTGACTAAACTTCTAGTATTTTTCTTGGAAATATCTATTTCATACAAAAGCATTTAGCTCTGTTTTAAGACCATGTATAGCTGATGAAAAATGAGCTGAATAATGAAAAGATAATAGAAAACTACACAAGTAATTAATTTAGCTGGCCAGCAAAAGAACAAATTTCACTTAACATTTCTAAAAAATGCCCTTTATTAAGCATCCTGTTTTCCAGAGATTTAAACAAATGTGTTAATTAGGTTAGTAATGCAGATAAAGTAACTACATTGTGACTACTTACATGTGTTGCATGAAGACATATGTTTATGTGGAGTTGAGGCTAAAAGAATGTAAATGGAATCATTTATGGCCTTGTACTTTTCATTCATTTACTTATTCATTTCTGGTTGTTCCTTGCTGGTTCTCTGTGACTTACAGAGGCTGGGACTGGCCATTTCTTCTGTGGAAAGCCACTAGACAGAAAAAAATTGCTACAGGATAGTCTGTTGATTCACTGTGTTACAGATATGAGAAAGAATTTAAAAGTAGTCAGGCTAAGGCTTGGGTTGGAGAAACAGCAGGCCTTGGGAAACTGGTAAAGAATGCGCTGAGGAGGAAGGAACAATAAACAAAGGGATTAGCTGAGCATATAGAACATGTAGAAATAACAAACTATTACTAGAGATAAAGTAAAAGAGACTATGCATGTGAGGGGTGTTGGTGGTGGGAGTCGGTTAAACAATATCTCAAGTTAGGCAAGCATGAGAAATTTATAGCTAGAGAAAGATGATTATCAATTGTTATCTGCATGATGAATGTAACTAAGTAAACTAAAGAATGTGCAGCTGTATACGTAGACCATGTTGTAAAGGGTATAAAAGCTGAGTTAAAATAAGGGTCGTTGGAATCCTGATTGGGGACGTAAGTCCACAGGTTCCCGGGCCCTGAATAAAGCACCGCATAAACTGACATACTATTAGTTTGTGTCTCTATTCTCGGGCAACAACTAGATCATAATCTCTCCCTTCTGAGTAACGACTGAATCATATGAGAAACTGAGGAGGGAAAAGACTGCTTGTAATAAAAACTCTGGGTATTTTTAGTGCTGTCCTTATATCCTTGATGTGAATGAATCCAAATCAGTCGAACAAGGAAAAGGTATCGTTTAATAGCTTAGGTAAATAAAGGCAAGCAAACAGCGCTGGGTGCACGGGGAGTCTGCACTCCACCAACACGCACACGTGCTAAGTCCAGTGTCTTCTATTTATAGTTTCGGTTTCCCCAAAACCTCCCCCGTCCTCTTGTTTCCTTGGTGTGACGTAGTGCCGTTCCTCTTGTGCAGATTCCACTGTTGCTAGGGGTCTTTAGGTGACCTCGGCCCAGCCCCGGCGCCCCAACCCCCACATAACAAACCAGAATTCCCGCCACAACAACGACCGAAAACAAATTGAAACAAAGCCAAGCACATCCCGTACCTGGTTCCCTGCCCGCGGCTATGTTAAACAGTCTGGTTTGCCTTATCTTAAAGTTTTACTATTCTTTCTTATTCCCACGAATCAGTCTCCCATTTCTCACATCCTGGTCAGAATTCCCTCTCTATAAGACTTTCTAAGACAAGTTATGTCCTTAAATTGCATTAGAATCATATAAGAATTTAGGTTTGAAAAGACCTTTGAGATCATCAAGTCCAACTGTAAATTAGGTAGAATTAGAACGCTTACTGTGCTGCAGCTCTGTATTCATATGTCAATCACTACAGAAAGACAATTGCTGATCCATAAGGCTTATTTTTGCTAAAATGAAGTGAGCTCTTAAGATTTGCAGACATATGTATAAATTCCAATATCAAGAGAATATTTTCTAGGAGAGGACAGATGTCTTCATTAGAATGACCCAGAGATGAGAAGAAAATGGCTGTGAAATTTTTCCTCAGCATCTTTCCTTCATGCAGCATCCATCCCTGATATACTGTTCAACAGAGCTTATAATATTTCTCATGCCATTTCTCACTGAATGAATGTTATTTAGAAAACTTGCTTAGAAATATAAACATATAAGATTTTTGAAAGTTCCGGAATTTCAGATAATTCCAATAATTTTGTACATTTTGTAATGGTGTAAGGGGTTGGGAAAATAATCAAAGTGAAGTGCAAGCTAATATAGGAATCATTGATCAGCCAAGATAGTTTATGACTGAAAATTTGAAATGGTAACAATTGTTGAGTTTTTTTTTTTTTTAATATACGCATGGGGCACTGCGGAAGAATTCGGAGGAGCCTGGGCGATGGACATTGTTCAGGCTTCCCACACTCTTGTACCAAAACACGCTGCAAAAATTACTTTTGCTCTAGCCAGCAACTACAATGTAGACAATATCACACACCTGGCTTCCCTGCTCACCAGTCATATGAATACACGAAGAGTAGCCAGGCCAATCCACCGCTTGCACTCGCCGATCACGCACCCACCGAACACATAAAAGCTAGGATGTGCCAGAGCCTGTGCTCCTGGCCATGGGTCAAAGCTTGGTGATGCCATGGACATCTCCCGATTGCTGTGAACCTCCGCTCGGTCGTCGTTGGGGAGCCCCGGGCAGATTGCGAGGTAAATAAAGTCCTATTTTCTGACCTTGTATTGTGTTGTTCCTGCGTATTCCGACCTGCCTGGGGGTGCAAAGCCCCTGTCCCTCACATCTGGCGCAGTCGGTAGGACACGCAGGAGCGATGCCTCGGTCGAAAAAGGCGAAGGGGGAAGGGGAGGGACAGGACCCGCCCGCTTCTCCGCGGCTGCCACGATGGCTCCGCACCGAGCCCTGGGCGCCGGTAGCTGCGTTGACGGCCTCTCTGGCGGTCCCTGAGGACTGGCCGGAGCTGGCCAAGAGAGGGGACGTGACTGCGCAGGCTGTTGAAGCAGCGCTGCGGGCGTCGCCCTTCCGCGCCGCTGCAGAAGCGGCTCGGGCCCTCGCGGGTCGGCCCGGCCGGGCATCGCTGACAGGCACCCGCGCTCCATAGGCACCCGCGCTCCGTAGCGAAGGGGTCGCGCTGCGGCGGCGGGTTGGTGAGCGGCAGGAGAAGGGGGCGGATTTGCGGGATGCAAAAGTGACAGCTCAAGCAGTTATGTCTGCGCAAGCCGAGAAAAGCCAGGGTTTAGCTGTAAGATGGAGCAGTCGGCTCTCCTCGTGGCTGACAAGCGGAGGCGGAGCGAGAAAACGCTGGCCACTGTAACACAGGCTCGTGCAGTCCTAGTGCGTCCTTCCTGGAATACGGAGGAATGGGATGGTAAGATCGGGAGCTCTTCCTCCGATTCCGATTTCGAAACAGAATATGAGTTAGAGCCAGAGAATGATACAGAAGGCGCACAAGCCCGTCCCCTGGTACAGCTGCGAAGGAAGAGACAAGTAGATGGAGGAGCGATAAAACAAGCCCACATGTATCCCCCAAAAGAAAGAGCAGTTAGTGAACACCTTGCGCGATTTAGCGGCAGTAAGTGGAACCGAAAGCAAACGCATAGCCTAACCATTTGTCACCAGAGGGCAGCCGCTGATATACCTGCCCCACGGGTAGGCTGCACTTTTCACCATTATATAGATGACATCTTGAGAATCAGTGGTGATTTGGGAGGTTAAGGGGAAACAGGATGTAGAAAGGAAATTAAAGAGCATTGCCCATGTGACAGCATGCAGAATGAAATGTGTTCAGAGACGGAACAGAGGTGAAGCAGTTTGTGTTCTCGGGAAAGGAAGGGTAAGGATCTATGAGGAACATTGCTGGAGGCAGCTAGTAATGCACATGATGGTTGTGCATGTGCCAACTCCAGCAGACCAAATGTATACTGCCAATGAGGGCAGTACAGCTGCTGACACAGTCTCACCTATTTTAAATGGCAGCAGTTAAAAAAAATACTCCATCCATCAGCAGCTCTTCACTGCTATTTTCTGATGGAAAAAAGGAGTGGAAAAGGTGACAAGCAATAGCACAAAGCAGAACTTCCTGTTCACTCTAAACTGCTTCCAAGTAGCAGGAAGCAAGCAGGGTTGAAAAGCAAAGCAAACCACTGAACGGAGAACTATCCCCGTACAGACC
>JAUMJJ010000034.1:12570000-12739189 GCA_033556795.1 Tapera naevia | reverse complement strand
AGGGCCGGCACCTCCCCTCCCCCCTCCGCCCCAACGGCCGCCGGGACCACGTGACGGCCGCGCGCCCAACCGGGTGCGGACGTGGGTTTTTCAGCCGCCCCGGCCCCGCCCCGCGGCGCTTCTGCGATCGCATCGATCTAAGATGGCGGCGGTGGAACCGGTGAGTGCTTCATTCCCTTCTCCCGCGTGCCTTTTTCTCTCCTTCCTCGCTCTTCTGCCGCCGCTGCCCCCTCCTTCTTCTTCTTCTTCTCCTCCTCCTTCTCGGGCCGCGGCCGGCGACCGGCCGCCGCGTCTGCCGGGTGGCGGGTGAGGCGCCGGGGCGCGGGCGGCGAGGCCGGCGAGGAGCGCGCGCACGCACGCAGGGGGACGGGGCGGGGGGCGGAGGCGCTGAGCGGCCTGAGGGGGCGCCGAGAGGGGAAGGCGGGGCGGGCTTCGAGGGAGTCGGAGGGGGGGAACCGGGGGGCGCTGAGCGCGGGACGGGGGAGGCGGGGGGGGGCTGAGGAGGAAGTGGAGGGGGGCCGCGGGAGGAGGCGGCGCTGAAGAGGAGGATCGGAGGGGGCCGGGAGGTGGAGCCGGCGAAGTGGGTGGGGGCGCGGGGAGGGGGCTTGAGGGCGAGCGTGGGGCGCGGGGGCTGGGCGAGCGAAGTCGGCGAGAGGCGAGGGGGCTGCGGGCGCTGCGGGCCGAGCCGGCGCGGTCGCATGCGCGCGCGGGGCGCCAGGAGCGCGCGGGCCCGGCGGGCGCCCATTGTGCCGCGGCGCTCGCCGCCCGGCCCCGCGCGGGGAAGGGGAGAGAGGGCGCGCGCCGGGTCCGGGAGGCGCGGGGGAGCGGCGGCGCCGGCGGGAGGCTGCGCGGCGCATGTGGCGCTGTGGGGGTGGCCATGTTGGTTGCCGGCGGGTTCGGCTCAGCGCTCACCGAGAGAGAGGGAGGAGGCGGCGGTGGCCCCGGCGTCTGGGCGGGCGCGGAGCTGGGGTTGGGGTGTGCAGGGCGGCGGGGGCGCGATCTTACATGTCTGTATATTTTATTACTTTGTAATTATTTTCGGCATCATCATTATTACTGTTTTTTCATTGAAGCTGTAGTTCCAGTTTCCAGCCCGCCAGTCTTTTTCCTCTCATTTTCCTTTCCCTGTGGGGGGGGGGGGGGGGGGGAGGGATTTGGGGGCTCAGTTGCACGGTTTGAGCTGCCAAAATGAGCTGGGTCGGGGCTGAATCGAAACCCTGGGAGTTGGGTGGCTGAGGGACGCTGTGAGGTGTAAGAGTCGAGGCATGTTGCAAACGAAATTGTTTTTTTCCGGTTGTGTCATCCCTCTGGATCCAAATGATGTTTTTACTCAAAGTTTTTATTTTATTTACAGCCTTTACGGCAATAAAGTAATTTTTTCTTTTTCTACGTGTTTAGTTATGTTTATGGTGTTGTGCTCTAGTTTATAAATGTTGTCCCAGCATGCTCTTCCATAAAGAACTGGAGCAGCTGGAAGTGATCCAGGTAGAGTTGTTTTTCTTACCTCATGTGCTTGTCTATTGTGAAGAGTGGGCAACAGGATACTGTGTAGTAAGGTTTCAAGAAAATGAGAAACATAAGGAAGGCTACTTCCTTGCTGCTGCTTGCCAGCTGTGGATGAGTAGCCACAGCAGATTTTGGAAAAGCCTTGTGACATTAAGGCAATAAGTGTGTAAGTTTGAAAATCACTATTTTTAAATAACGATTAATTTTACCCCTTTGTGTAAAGAGACATAGAACTTCTCTTATTATTCTGTAAACAAAGAAAAAAAAACACCTTTACTTACAAGGAAGAGCTTGAAATTGGTCAGCATTTATAAATTGCTCAACTAGCAGGTCCGAATAGGAAGAACGTCAGTTGTTAAGATAGTGAGCTGGACCACCAGCAGCACCCGACCTGAGTTCCCCAGTGACAGTGTTAAACGCTTGTTTTCCCGTCCAAAAGCTGATCCTTCTCAGCTATAGCAGAGAGCTTCCTGTCAGTGTAGAGTTTCACAGGGGTTGTGATAAATAATTTTAAATGCTAATGGCCGTTGGAAATGGAAAAGACTAAAGGCACGGATGGGTTTGTGGCTTTCTTAGCTGTGATGCTGACATTGGCCTGTCTTTGCACTGTTCTCCCCATGGTTCTTGCATCAGTGTGAAGCTATGTGTTGATACTAATCTGGGACCTAATTTAGCCCAAACCAGATTTTGCTGTGCCATTTCCCAGCAAGCCTTGTGATTTGTATCTGGGAAGTCATGTAGTGACACAGTTGAGTGGAGCCATGCAAAGTGAAGATGTGGCGACAATCTCTACAGTTCAGGTGATGCTGCTGTTGAATGTTCTGTCAAAGTATGTTTGACTTCAGGAAACAAATATAATTGTGCCTGCTGATTGTCAAATTTATTTCAATAACATAATTTTTGTTCATTGTGCTTTTAGTGGCTCACCCTTCTTCCACCTAAGCTTGAAGATAGGCTTGCGTAGTGTCTGACATCATAGATGCTTAATGCTGTGGAAATGCTACATGCTTTCCAACTGAGCAATTGAGTTGTATCTGTGGTTAGGGTGTGGATTACCTCTAGATCCTAGAGAGGACTTTGTTACTGACATTCATCATCTGGATCTGCATTTGTAGAGGTGTCATCTGTGATGCTTCCAGGGTGTGAAACTGTCTTGGCGAATGCAGAACATTACTGATGGTCTTTTTTGTGTAGGTTCCTACTAAAGTCATTGATGTTTTAGTGCTTTCATGCTCTCAAATGCAATGTGCATTTTAAGTCTTGTTAAGAGGTTACAATTAATGTGTGAAACTCTTCAGGAATATTGAAATTTGAGTTTAGAGTACTGTAAAGAGTCCCATGGATGGTGCTAAGAAAAGCAAGATTATTTGAAGTAAATATAGACCTGTTGCACAGTGACTTACTTCCCCACTGGAGTAAGTGTAAGCTTCTGCAGTATTTACAGATTTAAACTCTCACTTTTTTCTTGTGCTATCCAGATTTTTTCTTTTCAGACTGTTACAGATTAATTTGTGAGAATACATAGAAGTGTGTCCTGTTAGAATGTTCTCGTATTGTAGCCTTTGAGGATTAAATGTGATCAGATAACACTGTGTGAAAGTTCACAAAGCCTACAACAGAACCAATAGTAGTGCTTTAGTAAACAGTAGTTTACCAAAGGTGACTTTAAAATGTATCCTCACAAAGCATGTAACTTCCAGATACCCATCAATCATGTGAAAGTAACTTATATGAGAGCATCTAATCCCTCGTTGTTCAAAGCGGAAATGGAAATCATGGGTCTTTTATTTTTATTTTTTTTCTCTTTGTGACAGTTATCATTACACTTGTGGAAACGCAGTTCTTGTTACAAGTCCACATTTTTAACATAAACAGGTGAAACTTCAATTACATATAATTTGAAAAATGCCTGTTTAAACAACTAATGAACAATAAGTGGGACTCAATTTTCTTTAAATAGAACAATATTATCTCAGAGGTTACAAACATAGTGGTGTAGGGCCTTGAAATTCTGGAAAGTTCCGAATAGCTCCTAAAATTTGAAGTAGGCTGGAAGGTATTTCTTTAATATTACTGACAGGCAGTTGGCATGTAAATTAAATGCAGGTCATGTTCAACTTCGGACTTAGTCTTACTGCTAGGTATTTCTGATGTTACGTAGTCAGTGGCCTGATGCGGTTGAAATCAGGATAGTGTTCAGCTGTAGTATTGTGGATACAGTTGCTTGCTCATCGCATTTTTCTGAAGTGATGCAGGATGAGTGTACCTTGTATGCTTCTTAATAATTGAGAATGTCCATCAAACGTTAGAATTATAAATTACATTTCTGACTGAATGTAAAGCTTCTTTCAAGAGGAGAAAGATTTTGGTCAAGTGGTAAATTTTCTGATAAACATTTTTCTGAAAGCAGTTTTAAAAAATTATATTTCACACAGTGTATAGAATGTCAAGCTTATTACAAGGTAGTGCATAAAAATAGCATATGAGACTGAGTTGTGTTTCACTGCCTGCAGGTGTAGAGGTGTATGGGAAACTTTGAGGAGATAATGTGGCCCTTTTGGCAGCTTTGTAAAGATCAGTGTGAATTTCAAGGGGATTGAGGGGAGAATCAAATAAGGGGTGTTGTTAAAGAGCCTGCACCATGAAAGAGAAACACGGATTTTAAGTGAATTAATGTCACTTTTTCTTCAAACAAATTTGTCTTTCACTTTTGAAACTTTCTGAAGTGCATGTTAAACCTATGTTTAGAGACTGCCTAAAGCAGTCACTCATTTCTTAAAGTCCTAAGACCTGCTTGTTAACATGTTCACTTTATGAAGGTACTGAGTGCGGGGCCTGTAGGTTTGTGTGCTCTGTGATAACAATGTTAGCTGCCCAAAAGTGGCAGTTGTCTTTGGTTCTTACGTAGTGGATGTAAGGCAGAAAAATTTTAACTGTTCAAAAGTCTTTTTCTGAATGTGCAAAACAGTTGTTTAAATTAATAATCTTTTAAACAGTGGTCAGTTTTTCTCATGTTTGCTGCTGTTTATCAAAGTGGCTTGTGTGCATTACCATAATCGGACATACCGGCTGTATGTCTGGTACTTTATCTTTCTGGTTGAAGACTGACCTCTTGAGCATCTGTACATTATACAATTTTGTTATAAATTCTTTCCTGAAGATTGAATGTGTCTTGACTTTTCAGCTGATGTACAACCAAGCCTAGAATTTTAGCAGTGGCTCAATATATTCTAGGTAATTTTGAACAGTTGTGTCTGTTGTATTGAAGTGTGCAGGGAGATTAGAGGTGTTTTGTCCCTTGAGTCATCTGAACTGTTCTTCTCAACAGTTTTGAGAAGCTTTTGTTTTCTTGTCTGGGTGCCTTAGAAGTAAAAAAGTCAGATGTCAAAAGTCATCTTGTCCTGTGGGTGAATTTCATGTCCAGCAGCAGACTGCAGACTGGGGTGAAAAGTGGTAGCACAAGGGCAGCCTGCTTAGGCAGCTAGAAGAAAGACAAAGATGCTGAAGTATTTGGATATACCTTTTAACATGCTTGCTAATTCTAGTCGTAAGGTTGTGAGCTAAAGATCTGATGGCTACTTACAAGCACATGTAACTCATTTTTCAGTGGTCAAGAGGACCGGAAATATTCTTTGCATCTCTTAAAACATGAGATTCCCTAGAAAAACCAAACCAGTGTGCTTCTCTGACCCTGGAGGAAGTGTATGACTCTTCTACTCTGGTCCTTTGTTCCTGTCCCCCTGTACATGTGCTGCACTTCTGATTTTGTGGGATGTCACTCAGTTAAAATCATGACCCACGTTTATGTTCTAAAAATCTGTAGTGGTCTAAGTAATAATGTATACAGTTAGAATACTTGCTCTGTAGCCCTTTTGTCATGCCTAGACAACTTTTCTCTGTCCTGGTGTCTGGAAAGCTGTTTATCACTGTTTAATTGATAACAGGTTGCCACCTCTTTTCCAGTTGTTTTCATATGCTACATACAATTTTTACTTCTGTGTTCCTCAGAGTTGCATATAAGATCATCATTTGTTTTGTTTTCTTAGAGCACACGGAACTCACTTTTGCATGGGATTAAATCCTGTTTTTGTCCTGAATATTCTGAAATAAATAGCTCTTGATTTCATGCTGTGCGAATTCTTATCCTGACTGCAGTGTAGTAGCAGTTATCTGCAAGAAGCATAACAACCAGCAGGTAGTTGACATGCCTTTTTCCCTTGGCATCTGGTAACTGGGACAGGCGGTTTTCTCATCCTGTTCAAAATACCAAACGTGGAAACTCTCAAATATAACTTATTTTGGTTGAATGCAAGAAAACTTTGGAAGGCTCTTCCACTACCTGATTCTTTTAACTTTCATTGAGAGCACGTAATAGTGCGAGGTTGCGTCCTTTTGGGACATCCTTTGTTGCCCTTGCTCAGTTGGACTTCCTCAACTTCTATAGACAATTAGATGATGAGTGTGGTCTGGGCAGCACCTGAAAACTCTTGGGGAAACCTAGTTAAGGTAATTGTTCTTTTCAATAGACAAATCTGATTAAGCAGTTCTTACTGTAAATGCTGTTTGTTTCCTGTCCCAGTGACGTGCGCACCTTGATATGTTGGTCATTATGTGCTGTGGAGAAAGAGTAAATAACACCAATTAAATCTGCAAGTGTCAGAACACAGGTGACGTGCAGATGTGCAGTCATTAAATGCTGAGTAGGGAAATGTTTCATGGACTTCTGCAAGCTGATTCCACGTCAAAAAAGCATGTGGGTAGTGAATAAATGTCACTTCTAATTATGTGTTGTCATGTGTATGAAGAGCTATATGAAGCTTTCTAGTTTATCTGGTAATACTACCCTGTTTTATTACATCTGTTTTAAAAGAGGCAAGCCCAGTGGTGGCTTAGTTTAATAGGAGACGCAAAGTTAATTTTAGTTTAAATAAAACATTAGTTATGAGCAATAGTAAAGTATCATGAAGAATTCTAAGTTTCGTAGTCCAGAAACTGCTCGTGGAGGCAGTCTGATTTACTAAGTTAATAGTGTAGCAATTGTGAGATTTCCAGATGTGAGTTGGTAAAAAGTGTACAGTATCACCTTAGTTCATATTGTATTTATAGTCTTTTAAAACCTGCATGCTTGTGGTTTGGGGTAGATTTTCCGTAGCTGGAAAAAGGTTGGTTGCAAGAAATGGACTTAAAATGTCATCTAGTGAACTCAAATACTTTGTATTTGACTAATAATGAAAAGTCCTTTGTTATTAAAATACTTTAGCTTGGTGATCAGAATAGTGAGGTAAAGGTATGATGAAAGGAAATGTGAGCTGCTATGATTAGCCAGCCAAAAAAGAAAATGGTCCTTTTTTCTGTTCTACTTCATGGCAGTGGGAAATAAGAGGAAGTGAAAACAAACTACTTCAGCCTTTCTGAGACCAGCTAGAAAACTGATTTATGGTAGAAAGCTCTACTACCAACTTTACACTTCTTACCAGGTTTATTCTGGTGTACGCAGCTGGACCTGTGGGCATCCTGGAGCTGAAAAAGAAAATTGTCATCTGATCAGGTTAGGTTTTGAGGGGAGGCGCATAATCCTGGGGTCAAGATCATAGTTTGCTAGGCATTGGAGGTGAGTTGTTGTGTACTGTTTTGGAGAGGAGTTTGAAATAATGGTTAGCTGGGGTTTCATTAATGGTAGGTAGGTTTCAAAATATCCTAAGGGGCTTGTCGTTGTGATGACTAAACTAAAATGTCTGTACTGAGTCAGATATCTTCCATTTGTCCAGAGATGAACTTTTGTGTAGTTACGTGAAAGACACTCGTTGCTTTCTTTCAGTGTTCTGGAGGTACTGCCTTAATCCTTTCTGAAGTTGTCTTGTGTTAGAAGTGATGAAATGGCATGTGCTTTGTAGTTTTGTATTGATTCTTCCAGTTTATGTAGTTCTGGTACTCCTGGAAGACTGACTGGCGAGACTTCAGGAATATCTCTGTGTGTACTGGAAGCTATGAGCTATGCAAACATGACTGAGATCCTCAACCAAAACTATTTTTGGATGGTTCTCTGCATTCATCAAGATCGAGTCTATTCGGTTGAAAATTTAGTGTAATAGCATTTGCAAATCAATTACAAGTATCAGATGTCTCAACTGCAGAGTGTTATGAATGAAAGTAAGCTTTATCACAAAACCTAGTGCTTACTTTACTTACAAATTATCAACAAGATTTTTCTACTATACTCATTGTATTTGCATATGTAATATTTCTAACTTCTCTAGTTAGAAGCCCCTAAAGGGACAACACCTAAATTGTAGTTGTCTGTACTTGTCTTTTTGTAGTATCAGGCAAATGATAACTTGGAAGAGGAAATATTGAAATGCTTCTTCGTTGTGTTTTACAGCCTTTGTGCTTTGCCCGTCTTAATTTGATCGTGGAGTTCCTGTATATTATTAAAAAAAAAATCTATCTTTAATCCCATCAACAAAAAAAAATCTAGCTAATGTGAGGAATTTTATTCTAAGTAGAATCTGAAGCAGTTACTAAGCTTTATGAAGATCTGTATAGTTTTTTTGTAATATTACACTGAAGCTGATTTGACAGGTTGTTCAACACTGTGCTTCTGTGGGTTTGTCAGTGATGTCCCCCACTAGGGAACCTTCATAAAGTATGTAGTCTTATCAAGAGGCAGGAAATTGTAATACCTGCCCATTGTACTGTGTAAATCGAAGCACTATCCTATTTTTACTGCCCCTGTTAGGCCTTTATATCTCAGCTTTTTCACTGCAAACATGGGAGCATATGAAAGCATTCTTAAATGTGATCTAAATTAGCTTTTAAACTGAGACTTTTTTCTAGGTGATGAGCTCTTAAAGTAAATTATAATTATTTTCAAGCATAAAAGTGTAACTTCTTTGAAGTAAAACGTAATATGCTTAGCATTAAGTGTATTAATAATAAAAATAAAATCCCTCTTAAGACACATCTTTAGGTGTTGTCAGAAGAGTTTGCCAGCTGGACTATGAAGGTTAAACGGTGTTTGTTATCTCTTCAAATACATTCCACTTTTCAGCAGCTTTGGTGATAATAAATTGAGTAACATGGAAGTCTGGAGTAAAGTGTTCCATTAATTAGATGATTTATCCACCTTTCCATTGCTTTTTTCTCCTAAGACCATAAAGTTTAGATTAATTTTTAAGTACTACTTTTCTATTGCTGCATTTAGGAATGTCTTTGGGTCTGCTGTAGTTGGTATTTGCTTGTATTACCGAGGTGTTTTTTCTTTCACAGATCAGCTGTATGGGCATTTTATGTTAGCTGTAGGGAATGAACTCTAGTCCTCCTTCCTTGGCTCTGTAATATTCTAGCATAGATTGCAGATTAGGGAGAGATGGTGGTAACTGGCAGGGGCTCTTGGCCTCACAATAATGCTTTGAATTCATTGGTTTGAAGGGATGGCAATAGAATTTCAAACCTGACACATGGAGTTGCAAATTGATTGACAGCTCAAGGGGGCCTTGCATGCAAAGGAAATGTATTGTTTCACTTCTTTGCATTAAGGTATTTTTGTCAATCTCTAGCACTGTCTATAGAGATTTGAAAAAATCTCTATATGGAGTCAGCATGTATAATTACAATTATTTCAGTTTGAAATTTGAGAACTGTTGTGTGTCTAAATTCTGCTGTTTGTTGCCTGAAGCTTTGTTAGTAGCGATATTGCAAGTACAAAGGTAACTACTTACCAGTTTGGTTCCTAGCTGCTTGTAACAGCTGATTTCAGACCTGAGAATTGTAGGTATGTCTCCTGCTTGTAATAAGAGACTGGTCTAAATAAGGCCTGTACATTTGTTTCCAATTACACTTTGTCAAAAACTGATTAAAAAATTATTTTCCTTCTGAAACGACTATTCTGGAAACTAATTTTTAGACGTACATATTGTAGATAACCTGGCACATTGTATATTTCTGAAGTAACTTGGAGCTGTTTCAAAGTGAGACAAGTATGTCAAACCGTTCTGGAAACCAGTGGCACAGGGAGCAAATCACTGAACGGCAAAATGGGAATTCCTACAGATAGTATTTATTGTATAGCCTGTTGAGATGTTGAAGAATAAAGGTATACAGATTGTGCTTCCATAATGTGATTTGGGTCTCTAATCCAAGATGAATTAGCTTCAACCACCTTAAAGTTACTTCAAAGAACTAAATTGCTTTAATAAGAATTGAGAAGGCATGTATTAATGAATCCTTTCTTCAAACAGGAAACCACTCCCAACCCTCCCCCTTCAGAAGAGGAGAAAACTGAGCCAGCACCAAGTCAGGAGGTTGCCAGCCCTGAACAGTATATTAAGCATCCACTACAAAACAGGTAAATAGTACAAAAGCTTGATTGTAATCCTGCCAAAGACAGAGTGCCTGTGGCTGTGCAGCTCTCTTGTTTACCTTATGTTTTGTAGCAGCTTTTTGAGCATTCTCAGTTTCCTGAAGATTTTTGCTGTGAGGTTGCGGCAGAAATGGAATTGATCTTGGCGTAATTTAGTGTCTTTTCATAGTGTAGTTATAAAAGCAACTTGCAAATTTTTTTGTCTTTCCAAAGTCTTTGCAAAGTCTTTGCAAATTTTCATAATGCAGCCAAGTAATTGGAAGCAAGCAGAGGTTATGTTGGTTTTGTCTGGTGTGTCTTAAGAGACTTAACGCTGAGATGAAGTTGCTGCCAACTAGAACTGGAAAACCTTCCATTCTGCCTTTTGCTTTGGGCAATTAAGGTGCCATTGGTAAAGACATCTCATTCTTATTTCTTACCAGTCTTACTCCTTCCTACCTTACCAATTTTTTCTCTTCAGAACTGAAAGTAGTCGAAACTGTTAAATCAGCCAAAGAACTTACTAGCCTTGGTCATGTGAATGGATAGTATCTACAGTAATGTTGTTTGTATTACACGTAGAAAGCACAGCAGAAGAAACCTTGTAAAGTGCAAATGCACACATTTGTACCAATGTGTCACTAGGAGAAAAAACTGTAGACTACTTAGATTTTCTTGTTTAACAAGAAAAACTTGGAGCAGTAGTTAAAAGTATAGTTAGCAAAAAGTCAAAGCCCTCTTACCAAATTCTGTGTTCAGTGTGCAAAAACAGATAGGTCTCAAAAGCTTTGAAAGCTACTACTCAAAAAAAAGAGACAATAATTACTTTACCAAGAAACTTTGTGCTTGAAAACCTTAAACTACCTGTCTACAGTACAGGTATTATAAGCTTACAGGTTGAATTCTGTTAAATGTGCTTGAAAGTTACTCCACCAGCATATATAGACTGCAGAAAGAGCAGTTAGGAAGTAGTTTTCTGTGGGTAAACTGAAGAGCTGATGTGGAGTGTTTGATACTTAATGCTGATAGGTAGCTGTTGCCCTTAAGTAAGCCTTTTACCAAGTGGCACCTTAAACTTTTTCTAAGTTTTGAGCAAGCATGGAATACCGCTCTGCGCTGTAGCACTTTGGGTGCATTCTGTTTTATCTTTCTGTCAACTTCCATCCTTACTTTCCTCTAAATGCTGTGATTAAATTGATGCTGATGCTCCTTGACAAATGATAGTGGGGTTATTACTGGAAAGTAGTAAACTTCTAAAACAAAGTTTGAAATGTTGGGAAAGGTCTCAAAACAATATTGACATATGGTGACTTAAATACTCTTCTATGAGAAGATAAATATACTCTAGTGCTGACCTGTGTGTTTTCAACACTACTGAAACTATCAGAATGAGGAGTAAGCTTGTTTTGTTAAAATACCTCATCAGGTCTCCTGTTGCAGCATTTTAAACAATGCTTTTTAGATCCAGAAAGAGTATCTTTATCTGAAAGCTTCAGTTTATAATGTGTTGAGATTTGTACTCAGCAGAGATAATGACAAAGAAAATTGGATGGAAAGTTTTCCATTTAGTCTTTATAACTGATTCAAGTTTTTAAATCGGCTTACTGTAGCTTTCCTTTTAAAATTTATGCTCTCCTGGTATGCGAGTGCTTGGGAAACTTTCATGTCATATATAGCTTTCGAGAGATATAATTAGCTTTTGTAATCTTTACAAGGAAATTACTGGAAAGGGAACTATGCTCCTAGTTTGAACAGTTGGTGGTGTTTTAGACCATAATCAGTTATTTGCAGTAGGGAGATCTCAGTGGCAGTGAGGAGAAATATCTGATGCTTAGAGGCTTAGGTCTTAGAAATTTTCCAGCACTATTTAAAGTGTTTACCTAAATGGATTGATCAAATGTGCTGTGATTCTTGTAACAAACACAAACGTTGACCTGCAGAGAGTTGGATTTGAGAACTGTTTATCATGTAGCTTATTGGTGAAAACCTACTTCCATGCTGATAATATCCAAAATAATTGCAAATTTTAAGATATAACAATGCAAGTAGTGAATTATATTTTTATATACTTTAATATATTGATCCCATTATTTTGTTTTGTTTTTCCTTTAGATGGGCACTCTGGTTTTTTAAAAATGACAAGAGCAAAACTTGGCAAGCAAATCTTCGTCTTATCTCAAAGTTTGATACTGTAGAAGACTTTTGGGCGTAAGTAAAGATTCTTCAGTCTGCATAATAACACTTGAAAATGTTGGCAGAGCTTATACCAAAGTAAAAAAAATCATAAAGTACTCCATTAACTGCAGCTTTCTTGGTGTAATATGAAATGCTTGCAAAATGAAAGGTGAGGTCTACCCCATTCTTCAGAATATGGTAGTGTGAAGAAAATGTGGTATTGAAGAAAATGTGATTGGAGGAGTTTTTCATCCTTTAAATGCACGTTGTCTTGCTGTTAAGTCTGCAGCACTACCTATATTACTGTATTTGTGCAGAAGCTTCCTCTGAATTCTTGTAGCCAACTGATTGGCACTTTCTCAGGTGCAACCTTGCCAGTTGATAAAACCCTTGGACAGCTGGCTTGCTTCAGACATTTAAGAATGCCTGGATCTGGAGCATAGTACATAGGAAATTGATGCAAATTGTCATCCTTGAAGGAGGTTCATGATAGGTTACAGAAGACACTACCTTATTGTAAATTGAAGATCTCCAAAAGTAGTTAGGCTCAAATAGCAAGAACAAAGTCTTTGAAGGTAGGACTGTGCTTTCCAAACACTTTCTTCAGTCAGGTTGAAGTGGTTTGCTTGAAATATTTTTCCTTCCATAATGGCAATGGAGAAGATGTAAGTGGCATGAAATTGAGAATGGAAAAACGTGCATTATATATTTGTTTTTTTCTTAGAGTTTTTTGCTATGTTGAGTGGCAGGGTTTTTATTGGATGCAGTCAGTAAGGGAGAGATGGTGCCTTTTAGTGAAATAATGAGACTCATCAGTGAATGATTTTTGGAGTCTGTTTTTCCTCTTGGAAAATGTTGAACAAGTATTTCAGTGCAGTCACCAGAGAGAGGAGTAGGATTCTAAGCTTGTAACTGCTTTCCCATTCCTGCTATGGGAATGACCAATAAGTGACAGGAGGCTGAATTGTTTAAAGCTCACTATTAATGCTGGTTAAGGCTAAGGTTGTTTGAGCTCCTATAACCTAGATAGTCTGAGTAATTAAAAGTGCATAATCTAGATATCTGCAGTCAAGATACAGAATCAGTCACAAGCAATTGAAGTTATGCCTACATTGTGATTGGAGTGGGAAATAGGTGTGGTGTTCTGGGGAGGAAATACTAAGGTTAAGATAAATTTAAAGGAGGGAGGCTAGTAAATCTGTAACGGGCTTTGTAAGTTCCTATATCTGATTCCAAATTGTTAGAACATCACAGTAATTTCATTTTTGTTGCTGGACCGTGCCTGAATGTTAGTTGGTCTTGGACTTTAGAATACTGTGGTATGTGTGGTCATTTTTCTGAAGTCTGACCTTAAGATTTTTTTTTTCCTGCACTGTTATCTCCTTGATAGAGGAGGAGACAGTGGGTGCTCTTTTTTTCCCGAATTATAGTTGTAAGTTCAATTCAGAGTGTGTGTATTTTTATATATTGCTGCTTTCAATTGTCTGTTTATGCCTTTTGAGTCCTTACTTCAATTTGAATTATCAGACCTACAGCCTCCATACCTAGAGTCTTGCATTAAATAACAAAGTTGAATATTCCATCTAAAGCCTGTCTCTGCAGAGGGAGTAGCCATAAGATTGTAATCAGTTATCCTTATTCCGTGTACATCTATGTACAGAATACACATGCACACAGAACTGGTTGCCATGAAAGTCCAGTGAGTTATGTTTCTAATAACTGTTATAACTAGGTTTAAAAGAAGAAGCATTGGCATTTCCAGAAAATACTGTTGTATAGGAATCCACCATGGGTTCATAAATCAGTTTCCACTCTGCTTCTTCAAGCCCAGGACATGTTAAAGCTAGTGCTTTTATACTGCTGAAAAATACTTAAGGAATAGGGGTGCTTCTGAAATAATTCTAATGCTTTTTAATGCGTTTTATTTGGTCGTATATTTTATTCTTTAAGAATTTTGTACCTTAAAGTAATGCTTAGTTTTTAATCCTGCTTTTTTCCCTCCAATAGTTTATACAACCATATCCAGCTCTCTAGTAATTTAATGCCTGGTTGTGACTACTCGCTCTTTAAGGTACGCTTGCTAACCTTTTGTTTTTTCAGTTATGGATGTTGAAGGATGGTTTCCTGACTAAGCAAGACACTGTCCAAATATTTTACTTCAGATACTTAGGAACGTAGTTGGGAATGTCTTAAAGATATTTGTTTTGGGGGGAAGTCCCAAGCACATGCTCTCTGAAAAATCAGGCTGTCACTATTTCTGAAAATTCAAGTACTTGCTTTAACACACTTCAGACAGTGTATTTTTATCTGTTGCTGTACTTGTCTTCATTCTGTGTTTGAGATGCCTGTACACATAATTTACGTCTCAATTTTTATAATATAAAAGATTTTCCAGCTCTGTCATTTGATGTGACGTGAAGTGAGTTAAAATGTCAGAGTTCTGTGGGGGACTGCAGTGTTCTTTAGTATTCTTTGAGCACTGCTAGCCAGATGCACAGTACTCCTGTAATTAAGTTTTACGCCACCAGTTATGTGCCATATTACATTCATGTGAAATGGAAGATTGTAACTGACACTGACACTTCAAGCATGCTGAGGAATTTTTCAGACTAGTGAATAGGAAATGCCGATGAGAATCCTGCCTCAGCTGGAGTGGAGATCTGAACTGGAGCACTAACCTCTGACATGCTTTTAACATACAGCTTCCTTTCTGGATTCAAATACCTAAGTAATACACTAAGTAGTCGTGCCTGGTTCCTCCTTTGCTTGTAAAGCATAGACACTGGCAGGGACTACTCGCTAGACTGTGTACATGATTTGTAAACCTCAGCAGCTTTGGATAGAGAAAAGGTGGTGATGCTTGGGTTTGGGAAGGTAACGATATTTTATGTGACTGAGAAACGTTACTAGTGCATTTGAGGAACCTGTAAACCCGTCAGGTTAGGATATCAATGGATCATGCTTGTATTTTTTGCATGAATCTTAAATCTGTAGTTAAAGTACATGTGTCTATTGTGTTTGTAGATCATAAACCAGCAATAGTTTAAACATTTAAATGCATGGAACAGGTACAGAATTGGCAAGGGTTGCAGGCTTCTTAGCCATCTCATGCTGTTGTCCTTCAATTATGACCTCTTAAGAGTGCCTCTTAAATGTGATTAAGTAGTTTGAGCACTGCAGCTGCTGGCAAGGGTGTTAAATTTAAAGTGAACTGACACCACTCAATCCTGCATGTTGAACACTTAGTTTTCAGCCACAGTTTGGTAGTGGTGCTCTCTTAATAGAGATTTCTTTACCAAATTTCTCCGTCTAGACAGTTACTTTTTTTTTTTAATGACTGATTTTGCTGAAATGCAGCATAGCTGGTGGATATGGGAGTGGCAGTGGCAGCGCATCCAGAGTCATTTTGTTCAGTGCAGGGCCATTGGTAAAACATGAATCGGAATGAGACTTGCTTCTGAATGATGTGTTGATTTTTGTGGCCCTGGCAATTAAAACCCTCTTATTCTTACCTTGTGTGTGCAGGAAGTCATTGAGATAGACTGCCAAGGGTGTTTGTTTCAGTGCAGTTACCTTTATGCATAAGCAAAGTACTTGGCCCATGTTGCAATGAGCCCAAGACTTAAAATAAGGACTCCAGAATGTAGCTGCTAATTTTATCTGGTTTCATATGGGGCAAAATAAATGTTTGACTGTGCCTGTTCCCACAGGGTGGTTTTTTATGTAATATTGTGTAGCCAAGACTTCTGCCAGGTCTGTGATTCATCTGCAGAAATAAAAATTAATTGATTTTGAGCTGTTTTGGAACTTTGGTATTGGTATGAGACAGTATTTCTGGACAAGTACATATCTTGAGCTATACACTTTTTTCTGAAGTTGATATATCAGTTATCACTGGCCTTTTGATTATTCTATAGGAAAAGTACAGCTCAAGTCTCGTTTATCTTCCGGCCTTTCTTTGCAGGATGGGATTGAACCCATGTGGGAAGATGAAAAAAACAAGCGAGGAGGACGATGGCTAATTACACTAAACAAACAGCAGAGACGAAGTGACCTTGATCGCTTCTGGCTAGAAACAGTAAGCAATATGGCCTTACAAGTTGCAACTGAAGAAACTTGCATTTGTATTTTAATGGGTGTGTTTTTTCTGTGTGCCACACTAGACTTCTGACTTCCTGGCAGCACAGTGTTCTGTAGGTTTTTATTGACAGAGGCTGTATTTGAAAACTGATTTTTCAATGGTGATACTTGATGTAGTTGTATTCTGTTGAATGCTTTCTTATAACGGACAGCCAGCAATAGAGATAATTCTACAGGACAGATAAACCTTTTTCCTGTGGAATGTACAGAGTAGCTGTCGAGTGTGACTCCCAAATGTATCTGCTTAAATAGAACTGTTCTACATGTACGCTTAAAGAGAATGGTTTTCAGGTTTTAGTCTTACTGAAACAAGAGTTTTAGGTTTATTTTTGTTCTTTCTGTACTTATCTTAACAGTAGGAAACAAATAATAGTACTGTCTTCCTGTGCACTATACAAATACCTTGTTCCATTGCTGTTATCTTTCTGGAATAGAGTTTTTGAATGATAAATACACTTCTAGACGTTATTTGGGTTGCAGTAAATGTGTTGTAGAAGGGGATACAACTGAAGAATCTAGGAACTGATTCAGAATAGCCTAGAAGAGTCTAGAAGTGTGATCTGGGCCTTAGGGGTGTGGATTGCAGGCAGTCCAATGCAAATCTCTAATATTTTTTCCCTGCTTATGTGTCACACAGGAAGTATTGCATGCCTTTCAAAGGAAGAGATAGTGTTCAGCAGATCAAAGCAAAGCAGAGGTGTCCAAAATGCCAAAGCTATTAGGATCTTTCTAGTCACTGTAGTAGTGATTTGAAGAAAGGATGATGTACATTATACTACCAGGCAATGTAACTGCATGAGTATAATGTCTTACTCTGTGCATCTGGACTCTCCACCTAAATGCTTATGAGTCTTTCTGACTCCTAGTAACTATTATGTGTGGATTGGAAACATGTAGATAGTCTATGGAGACTTCAGGCTGAAGAGCTCTGCTTTTTGTTTAGCAGCAAGTGATGGCACAGAGCACAAATACCCAGGTGACTAAAACAACCCTGTCACTTCCAATTCCAGTAATTATTTGTAACCGACTCTTCTCCAGTAAAAATCAAAACCTCTTCGTTTACCATTCCCCTTTGCAACAAATTTTTGTTATAATCTTATGGTTAGCATTCCTAACTGTAAACTAAACTTCATTTATGACTTTTTCCCCTTGTGCAGCATTTAGGAAGAATGTACTTTACTGTAGTGTTTGAGCATGGTAGTCATCTTTACATGTGTATGTACTAAGGCTGTGGTCAATATTTTGAATGTTTGTGGTTTAAACACTTATGGTGTTGTTCAGTGAATGTGTACATGCTACAATTGGATGTAACATTTAAAAGTATGTGTAGTTATACCTGATTTATTCAGTAGCACATGTTGTCCTTGTATTTCCTTGGTGAAGCTCTTATGGGTACTGAAAGATACGCATTGTTCAAGTAATTACAAGTGTTAAATTTCCAAATGTTACAGGTGATTCTGGAAAATTCTTATAAATGTAGTGTATTTAACATACTGTGCAAGTGAAGTAAACAAGTGTCCGTTTGGAGACTAATACTTCGATGTGCAGAAGGATTTTTAATTCAGCATGGACTGTCTTAACCACAAGAAATTCTCAGTTCTGTGTACTTTAAAATTGCTTGGTTTAGAAGTTGCAAGTTGTAGCTTTTAAAAATCACGTTCACAGTTAGCATTTTGGGCAGGAATGTGACCTACCTCAGTCTGATGCTCCTGAATGTACCATCTGTGCCAATTCTAAGCGTCACCATCAGAAATCAGTAGGGGAGAATTTTGTATTACTTCAACACTTTTATTGTTGCTCTTGCAGTACACACTGTTCAGGATGACTGATTCCCACTTTAGTCTGTGGGAACTCTGAAGCTTCCTGGATGTGCTGTTAGGAAATAACACTTCATTAGACAGGGCTTTTCATCTAAGTTAGTCTAATTTACTCCTGAGTTGATATACTTGAGAACTGAAGTTGGACCTTACAAAGCTGACACTGCCCAGATAGTACTTCACAGGTTCTTCCCAGATGATGAATTCAAACACTTAATTTTGTATTTTTCTACTTGTGGTAAACGTACTTGAGAAAGAATAAATGCATTTAATTCTTAGCTGGTTTTGTATTGGAAGGATGGAGTGGGACGCAACACTATGTGATCAAATACTGGAGCTGCTAGGGCAGGAGGAGAGATGGAAAACTCAGAATAGGAGGAAGATGCCTTACTACGACTGAGATAATGTTTGGAACTTCAAGAAGATACTGCAGTAACCAGAATTTGAGTGCTGTATGGCACATGGCTATAAGCAGTAAAATGTCGTATTCCTCAAAGTTCTTTGTCTACCATTAATGTTTACCTATGGAGCAAGACTGACTTTGAACTGCTACTTTTAATGGTTAATCTTTGTTTTGTAGCTGCTGTGCCTTATTGGGGAATCGTTTGATGACTACAGCGATGATGTATGTGGTGCTGTTGTTAATGTTAGAACTAAGGGTGATAAAATAGCGATATGGACAACTGAATGTGAAAACAGGGATGCTGTTACGCATATAGGGTAAGTAATGTAATTAGTGTCTTGTAGACAGTGTAGATAGTATGGATTCTGTTGCAATATGCCAATTTGTAATGATGGGCAGCCAGTAACAGTAGAGTATTGGTAAGATTTTTCTCAGGCAAATGTTGCTCACAAGTAGGCAAGAAAAGGCATTGTAAATCTTAAGCACGCATGGATGTCCTTACATTTCAAAAAGGCTGGACAGTGATGGGCTGTGAAACTCTACAGATGTGCAAATCAAAATAATGCTGAGTTTCATGGATTATTTGACATGTATAGTAGCATGATATAGTCTTCATACCAGTAAGCAACAGTAGTGATCTCAGATTATTATGCATTTTGTGCTCTGCTATTTAGCAAATATTGCTAAAGCTAGCAGATTCCTCGTGCTGTGGTATCAGTGCTTCAGAATTACCTGCTATTAAATTCAATCATTGTAGGCCACTTCACCTATGCAAACCAATGAAAATATTTCTTTCCAGCATAGCACAACTGTCTTAGACCAAACTTTAGCTGTCAGATGTAGTAGTTTGCTAACATTTTTCATTTACTGTGTAGTTCTCTTGACATATTCCTCATTTGGGCCTTTATGAATCTGGTGAGGTCTGCCTTACACTGACAATTTTATTATACAATTGTGTTCAGACTTGTAAGTATTTAACAATGGACAAACAGAACTGTGGTACGCATCTGCTTTACATCAAACCTAGTAGGCATCAGAGTGTTTTTAGAGTGGTATTACATTACCTAAAGAGCTTATATGACTCCATTAGCAAACGAGCTGTAAAGAAGTTAAGATTTTTGCAAACTGACTAAGGTAAGTTGTGTTGACTACCTGCTGTTGTGTTGCTGTAACTCCAAACACAGTACATAAAGCTTTTATTTAACAGTTAAAATTGGGGTAAGCTAGGGTCCTGTAAACTGCTCCATTACAATTATGGTAAGTTAAGAAAACAACTTTAATTTTGTTAACAATTTGCAGTTGAACAGGCTTGTATGGCGGTTTAATCAGAGCTTGCAGCCTAGTTCCTTTAGTGGCTTACATCTCTATGCTATGCTCTATGCTAAGGAACACTGTGTGTGTTGGTGGGGGTTATGCTGCTTTTTCTCTTAAGTCACAAAATCCAAGCTGATTTTTCTTAAAGCTCCTGTTGCCCATGACCAGTGCTGTAATGAACTGGTGGGTGGTTGGGGGCCTGCTTTCTATTGATAGCTAGAGAAAAGATTGGTCAGTGCAGCTGAGGTGTGGTTAAAAACTGGCTGTTCCAGGGAACTGCTGTTTTATTAGGTTCAGATGACTTCATCTCACTAGTTCTGGCATCATGGGCCATGACTTCTTTGTAGCTGTTTTATTTCTATATGTGGGAATATAGCTTGTTGATAGTAATGATATTCACATGAATGAAGTAGAATCTCTGTTTTCTCCATTTATGTAGACCTGTTAATTATTTTTGGTAAGATCTTGTCCTATATTTGTATGGTAAGTTGTTCATACAGAACTATAAGCTGATTTTAGATTCAGTAAGTTGGAAAAATTCTCTTTCAAGTAATTTATTGATACTTTAGGGATTTTTCTAAATAGGCAACTATTTTTTCATGGAGATGTTAGCAGATCTTAAAAGTAGGTGTCCTGTTACTAATTCCTTCCTGAAGGCTTTGTTTAAACTGTTGTTCTGTTTTTTTTTTTTCTTCAGGAGAGTATACAAGGAAAGATTAGGACTTCCTCCAAAGATAGTGATTGGTTATCAGTCCCATGCAGACACAGCTACTAAGAGCGGCTCCACCACTAAAAATAGGTTTGTTGTTTAAGAAGACACCTTCTGAGTATTCTTTCATAGGAGACTGCGTCAAGCAATCGAGATTTGGGAGCTGAACCAAAGCCTCTTCAGAAGCAGAGTGGACTACATTTAAATTTGATTTCCATCTAAGTGTTGCTAAGATTTGTGAGAAGTCTCATTCACCTTTGTCTTGTACTTCTGTGTTTAATTTTTTTCTATTTTGGCTAAGGTAACCATTACCAATCAGAACTTTAGTACACTTCACCCCTCAAATCCGTTAATGTTTTCCTGGCCCACTCTGTAATAGCTTGGTAGAAAAATTGCTACTATAAACAGTTTTTTTTATCCACAGTATTCAGAAAAGAAGTTGCGTTTCTTCACCTGCAGGAAATTACTGTTTTACATCCGCATTGTATGCAGTAACGTTTTGCTGGTTTGGAAAAAAGTATGGTGCATACAGTTTTCTAGCAATTTTTTGATACAGCATCAACTTTGCTGTAACCTATGCTGATGGCTGCTAGATTAATTTATTTGTTTTCCCTATTTGATAACATTAGTGCTATTTTGATTTTTCAGTTGGTTTTGCTCATGTAACACTTGGTGAAAAATCTGGGAATATGACAAAGGTGGAATAAACATTAATTTTGTGCATTCTTTGGTAATTTTTTTGTTTTTTTGTAACATCAAAACTTTGCGAGAAATTTTTGCATTTCAGTCAAATCAGTGATCTCTTTGTGTGATTTCCTAAAAATGATTGTGGATTTTTTAATGTAACATCATAATTTACATTCCTTTCTAGAAATAGTATGTCTGGTTTTGTATCTTATGCTGTATTTTAACACTGTGTATTAGGTTATTTTGCTTTGGTTAAAATGGCTCAAGTAGAAAAGCGGTCCCATTCATACTAAGACAGTGTACAAAACTGTAAATAAAATGTGTACAGTGAATTGTCTTTTAGACAACTAGATTTGTCCTTTTTTTTCTCCATCTATAAGCAAGCATTTGTACTTCTGACAAGGCAGTCTCTACTGTGGCTTCTATTGTAGTGTCTTCTAAGAAAGATAAAGTTTGGAGCTATAGTCCGAAACCTTAAATAAATCTGTTAGATAGCATTCTAAATCAAAGTGAAATTATATTGTTGTAGTGGTTTTTTTTAGTGGTTGACTAATTGATCATGGTTTGCATTGTTTCTCTTTTGATGTTGGTTTATGCCAACCAAGAAATTTGATATATAGACAGCTGTCCAGTTCAGGTGTAAGCTACACTTAAAGGACTGAAGTGACTGATTCTTACTTTAAGTCTGTAATTCCTATATAACATACAAGTAAAGCGCACTAGAGACATGGCTACGAAATAGAAGTATATGAGGATCTAGATAGTCTGCTATTATGTATGTCTTAAAATGAAATGAAACTTTCATTGGCTTGAAAGTTGCTGTGGGAGGTGGAAGTTTGCCTGACTTGCAGGATTGGGGGAAGTTTTGGAGACTGAGTAATTTCTTGGTTTGAGTACAATGTGAGAGACTTTTTCTTTTCATGCTTTAGTAAAGCATGCAGTAAAATCAATACTTTGTTGCTAACTTCTCATTTTTTAATGTGGTGTACCTTAAGGTTTTGCCAGGGCTATATAGCCTTACTTCAGTTAAACTTAAAAGCAGATGCTTGTTGGGGTTTTGATGTTCATGATAACTTCTTGAAACAATTTAGTCACTGTGGCAGTGAAGCTTCAGTTAAGTCAGGCTTTTACATCTGCCCGATTAAGGCACGGAAGTGTTTGTGCGTTAGGATGACTTGAACGCTTTCTTGAACATTTCATAAGAAATGCATTGTAAATAGTCTTAGACTACACCAAAAAGGTATTAACTTCTGGATCATTCTTATGTCTGTTTAATAGAAACACTTACAGTAGGCATTTATATCTAATGATACTATGCCTTCAGTGTTGGTCATTAACCAGGATAGACAGTGCACGTGGAGAGAACTATTAGGTTGTCTGTATGTTGGGTTCAGTGGATTCTGGTGTAACTGGTTGCCTGTCCTGATTCTGCAGGCACGCAGAGTAAGTCGTGTTTCTTTAAGAGGACTGTGGTATATTATTGCAGCCTGTCTGTTTTCCAGCTTACTGCTTCAGCTAATCATATTTGCATTTAGAGTAAGCTTTTTGAACTAAACTTCTCTGAACTAGTTCTGTTCTATGTCATCAGCCTCAAGCTGAGTAGTATTTATAAAGGCTTTGATATTTGTGAATAAACCAGTAATGGTGTATGCATGGGAAGGTAAAGATGAATCTGTTTCCTGAGTGGTAGCATTGGATTCTTGATGTGAACGTAATTTGGGAGCGCTAGGGCAAGGCTTGCTAGAGTGTAATTCAGAAACACAGGTAGTGATGCCCTTTTGGAAAGAGCATTGAAATTAAACTGAGTTGTGCTCTGAGAAGCATATAGTATTGGGTTTGTTTAATTTCACTACAAGACTGAATGGACTATTGTTCAGGGTTGCAGCAGCATTTTGTTCATCTGGAAAGGTGATTGATAGTTTTTTGGTATGGTCTCAGTTTTTTTAGCCTGAGCCTATTTAAGCGGCCAACTAACTTGCACTGTAATATGAACACTTCCAGTAGGTTGGTTTGAGACTCTTCACTGCTCAAATAACAATTGCCATGGTTCTAGAACACTTGAGTGAAAAGTAAATGATGTACTTGCTTTATCAAATATATAATAATCTCTGCCTTTAATTCATTGCTAAAAGTACCAAGTGACCAAGAACCTGGTTTTCTCCAACTTGCAAATCACTTTGTGCTGCATAGTAATGTTCTTCTGATTACAGTGGTGTGGTTTGTATTCTTGCACAAGCTGAGAGCTCTCTATTCTGTATATTAATAAAGCAGCCACAGGCTCGTAAGAGGAAAATACAGTGTTTAAGTATCTAGTTTGGTACAAAATATTCAGTGCCATTTAAACTTCCAGCTGAATGGGTAGCCATTGTTAATGTTTGGTTTTAGAAAGCCTGGGAAGACTAAAGATTAAATATCTGAAGCATCTTTTCAGAAGTGTTTTTATATGATACAAAACCAGCAGAACAATGAAAGAAAGCAGAAACTGCTGTGTTCAAAGAGGTGTTAAGAGTGTGCCAAAATAACACAGCTTGGGAAGAAGGGGTAAAAGACAAGGAATATTTGTGAATTCACAGCTTCTGGATATATTGTAAGTCTTGGGCTGTGCAATATCTTTCATTGTCGCTTTGTCCTGCAGCACTGTCTTGTGTTCAATGCTATCTCTCACTCAGTAAATTGTAATGTTACCCATATTCTGGAAACTTGGAGTAGTAGCTCTTAGCAAAGCTTGGACTGAGCTCAGAACTTCCATCTTGCCTAATGGAGTCATTTCCTACAGACATGCTTGGAAAAATATTCTGGACTCCATGGGACCCTTACTAAAGCAAAAATCGCATTTCATCTTAGCCTAGTTAAGTGATGTGGATTTTCCCTTTGATGTATATGACCTCCCTTGTTTTCAAGAAGCTTTACTTTTGAGTGTGGGCCTGATGGTTTTAGAACTAGATTTTAAGAACGTCCTGCACTGAAGTACGAAACCAAATACTTGAGCTCAACAGTTAAACCCATGGAACTTTCAGACTGCCTAGCACTTAACTCTTAAGAACAGTCAGTGGTTTCTGCAAATTTTGTGTGTGCAGGTATTAGTTAGGTCTTACAATAATTTTTTTATGCATGATATGTGCCTTTTCATAGTGAGCAAGAAACAGACAAATGAAAACTACATCACCAGTAAGGAAGTAGTTTATACCTATTCCACTTCGAGACATTTCATACCTATCTGTCCAAACTAGACTTGGAGAACAGGAGTGCAGAGCATATTAGCAGGCAGTGTGGAACTCAACCTGGCTGTTGAGTGCACCCGCTGAACATCTTCATTATCATTTCAGAGCTTCAGGAGCTGTTAAGTCTTGAAGACTTTCTGTTTTGATCTCTTTTCAGGACACTCATCACTGTAGCTGCTTGAACAGACTTTCTGCCTTTTAGCTCTCATTTTTGTGTTCCACCAGAACTTGTTTTCAGATTTCCAGCTCTGGCACTGCAGCAAAGCCTTTAATAAGCACTTGAATTCCTTCCCTGGTGATATAAACCATGGTCACTTCTGGTCTTACCTGGTGGCTGCCTGGCACTTTCCCAAAAGACTATGGGATGCCCTGCTAGCCTTCCTATTTTGAAATAAAGCAGCTTCTGATGTCCAAAGCTAAATGTGAATCGTGGCTGAGCGCATGATGATTGTTACGCTTCCTAGCATTAACTTGTTATTTTGTGTGATGCCTTAAGTGTCAACACATCTTGGCTGAAGTCAGTTTGTTGGTATCAGTTTGCCTGCTAATGAAACATTTTTCTTTTTATTCCCTGCTAGTACTGAGCCTGTGACAAGCTTAGCTGTGAATTTGTGGGGTTTAACTGCCTGTGCTTTTCCCATCTCCATTTTCCTAAATCCTGATACTTTTCAAGCCTTATTAAAACATGTTTAATAAAGGGAAAAATTACGCTGAGTCTAGTCACTGCTTTTTTGGTTACTGTAATACCATAGAGTACTCCAGGTGTTGCTAAACCCAAATAAAGAGTATGTGAGACTTCTTTGGCATAGTAATCTGCATATGGGGTTTTCACTTTTGATCTCTAGCCATGTAAGTATGATAATAGTAAAAATGACACTTGAAAGTATGTGTGTGATTATATCATATATAAAGCAAAAAATGATTCATCTATTTTTCTATTTTTTTCAAAGTAGAGCTTTTGGTTATTTCTAAAAGTTTTCTTTTGGATGACTTTAATGAATTATTCAATTTTGCTTACAACAGATGGTTCAGATCAATCTTTTTTTCCTTGTGTTGTGCCTATAAACAATGTAATTGAGGAATTGGAGCCAACCTCCTAGGTCAAGTTTGGCATTCTCTGAAGTAAAGCTAGTTTTTGAGCCTTATCTTCCTCCGTATGTACAGGGTAGTCATTCTAGTGCACCTCACCCTGAGCCATACAAATACATAGAGAGCATAATGGGAAATTGGAAGGTACTACTTGATTTCTGTAGCTTGGATGAAAATAAAGCTTCTGAGGAACCGAATGTCTCAGCTTCTTGACTCTGTATGGGATATAGAGAAATGCAATTCAAAGCTAAACGAGTAAGGTACTGCTTTGAAATGTGTGTTCACTCAGCATTTAGCTGGGGATTCTGCAGCTCACCCACAGATCAACTTTGTTCTAAACAAAACTTGGGTAACATGATTTCATTAGACAAGTGAAGAGTAGTCAGCAGTATATTTGCAGTTTCCCCTGTAAGAAAAAGTAGTCTAAATACATTTGTGTAGGGGTACCAGCTGGCAGAAAATTGCAGGTGATCTAACAGGAGCTCCTGTGTTCCAGTTCTGCCACCCCATGGATGTTAAACAGCTGGAGGCTGTCTGTACCTGGAACTTGCAGGAGGGGTTTTAGTCTGTGTTATCCATTATGGGCTTTAAGGCTGGAAGGAAGCTGTAGGTATACATTGCACAGCTGTACCCTTAATACTGGGGATTTTCTGGATGCAAGAGTAGATGTTTGACTGCTGTAAACTGATTTCACTACATGGCCTCAGGCCATCTCATGCGTTTGAAATAGGAGTCTCCCTGCATACTGAGGAAATGGTGACTGCTGACTTCCAGAGGTGGAAATGCCACTTCAATATTTCCCTGGACTTGGAAAATTAATCCTTGAGTTCATTCCCTAAAGGCAATGGAGCAGTATCTGTGGGCTGCCATCTGGGGCCAGACCCCTTCCAGTTTGCTTGGGTAAAAAATGAAAAGCCCGAAAAGGCCTCTTCAGTCTTTCAGTTTTCAGCAGAGGTGTCTTCCCTGTCTGCACAAGCTGGGGGTTAGAGGGAAGGGGGGAATAAAAGACAGAACCAAGATCTGATTTTCTCCACCCATGAGGGTTGTTCAAAGGTGAGATTCAAACACCCAACAGGTTTAGCGGAAAAGCAATCTAATTTTAAGGTCAATTCCCTTTGTTACAAAGAACTGATATTCTTTCACCTGTTGCCTCAAAGTAGCCTCAAATCCTCAATGTCATGTTCTCTAAAGTTTGTGAATGTGGGTTTAGGCCATATGGATTTGTGTCGTTCATTAAACTGGGGATTTACCAGTGTTTTGGGGTTTGTGATGGTGCTGCAGACAGGTCATAAGCTGCATCACCAGTGACCTGTTTCGGGTTTTTACTGCCAAGAAAAAAATTCCTATTTGGCTGTAGATGACTTCTTATGCAGCAGATCGTTCCTTCACATGCTGTGGGTCTCTCCTTGCTCAGGGGATATCCTGATTAAGACACATCTGCAGCAGCTGGAGACTGGTTGGGTTTTGTAAGCTTTTGCTGAGGGTGCTACTCCAGCTGTACTTGTTTGACAGTGTGAAAACATGCTCCTGGTTCTGGTGCACCCAATGTTATTGCACTAACCTTGTCACTTGCATTGGTTTTCATACAGTGATGCAATCCAGGATGAGTATTCATGTGACTTTCTGAGTGTTCTGCCAGAGCGGGATTCATTCTGAATTCAGCACAACCCCATCAACCTTTCCTTATTTGTGCCCTTCAGGCTGCACCTTAATTGCACTGAAATGTATGGGTTAAGGTCATCTGTAGTAAAATTACCTTGAAGAAACTGGTCTTACTTCTTGTCTTTTTTTTTAATAGTTTATCTAGGTTTGAAGAACAGACCTGGCTTTTCTGAAGTGATCTGGTGTTTATATGTGCACTCACAGCCCAGAAGGCCAGCCATATCATGGGCTGCATCAAAAGAAGTGTGGCCAGCAGGTTCGAGGCAGGTTGTTCTTCCCCTGTACTCCACTCCCCTGAGAGCCCATCTGGAGTGTTGTGTCCAGTTCTGGGATCCCCAACATAAGAAGGATGTGGAACTGTTGTAACAGGTTCAGAGGAGGCTACGAAGATGATCAGGCAGCTGGAGCACCTCTGCTATGAGCACAGGCTGAGAGAGGTGGGGTTGTTCAGCCAAGGGAACAGGTCTCCAGGGAGACCTCATAGCAGCCTTCCAGTACCTGAAGGGGCTACAGGAAAGCTGGGGAGGGACTTTTTACAGGGACAAGTACTGATAGGATGGGGGAAAATGGCTTTAAATTGGAAGGGGGAAGAATTAGATTAGACATGAGGGAGAAATTCTTCACGCTGAGGGTGGTGAGGCACTGGCTCAGGTTGCCCAGGGAAGCTGTGGATGCCCCCTGCCTGGAAGTGTTCAAGGCCAGGCTGGATGGGGCCTTGATCAGCCTGGTCTGGTGGGAGAGAGAAGAGATTCCTAGCTGCCTGGTGCATCTCCTTCCACACCCTCCCCAAACTGAGCTGTGACATTAAAATGGAGAAGGCATGTAGTTACACAGCCTTTCAGTTATGCCCACGAATATCTCCTTGGGGAGTAGCCAGCAGCACTTACAGGAGGAGCAGGGACTCTCCAGAGTGTGTGCCAAAGGACAGCTAAACTCAGCAGTGGAACAGCTCCTGCCGGATCTAAGAGATCAACCCAAAATACCATTAAACTCGACTTTGTCCTGGATATTGTAATGTCTCCTTTGTATAGGCATGAGCCTGAAGTACTGAGAATGTTTCCTTGAAATGTTATGCTTTTGTACTTTGCTCTTGCATATTTCAGAGGCTGCTGTAAGCTGTGCTTGTAGGGTTGGCATGATTTTGCTAAAGCAGCGAGAGAGCTGTGTGTGAGGTGGGTGCAGCACAGTGCTGCCTTGTGCCAGGGCAGCTGCGTGTCCGTGGTCACTCCAGCCATGGTGCCTCAAGCACTGGGCTTTTCTCAGCTGCCTTTGCTGTGCACTTTCTCTCCAGGTAGTCTTTTGCTTAGTTAAAATACAGCTGTTGGACTGTGAGTAGCAAGTCCTTCCCTGGACCTGAAGCTTCGAAGCAGCTCAGAGGCCTGGCGTGTGTGAGCTGTTCTATACTTTGTAGCAGCAGTAGGGGATGGATGACTCACACTGGAGCTTTTGTGCCAGTGTTCAGCAAGCATCATCCCAACATTAGTTCCAGTGAGGAAACATATATTAATGATGGTGGTGAGGGCAAATTGAAGGTTGCTTAGCCAAAGCCTTGGGCAGACGCTGAACCTGAAATCAGATGTGAAAGAGATTGAACAAGTTTTACAGCTTCTCAACCAGCATCAAATCCTTTTGATACAGCAGCTGCTCTGTGAGGTTATTTGGCAAATACCAGCAAACATTGACAACTGAGTTCTTGTCTTCTAGCGATTTCAGCCCTGTGGCTTCAAGTTCGTTTGGCCTATTCTGTCCTTACCACATTGTTACCAATGCACAAAATGGCTTAAAAACCTTAGCCTGTTAGATTTTTTTTTTCCTTTCGGCAAAGTTTCTTCTGTACTTTGTCATTAAGCAACATGGAGAAAGTCTATTATGGTCTAGATTTTGTGGCAGAGGCTATAAAAAGAGGAGAGTATAGGAATGTGTGGATTTTGCCCTGGATGAAGGAATCTCTCAGTATCACAAAACTTCCAGATGTCAGGAAGATCTAGCAGGAGATGGTATGCTAGCAGCGCAGGTTACAATAGCTCCAGTCTAGCTGGGCTGCAAAGTCCCTCTCTGTCTCCAGTGCCATCAGTGGCTTTCGTGCATCCCCTTTGCATGCACAAAGCAGAGCTGAGCTGAGGGGGTGTGGCCATGTATTTCCCTGCAGCAGCACACGAAGGAGTGCTCGAGAGCTTCACCAGCTGTGTGTATCTTTTCCAGATATGCTCCAAAAAGACTTAACAGCTGGGCCTCTTCCCACCTCCTCCTTGGCCAAAGTGATGAGATGCTAATTCAAATGCTTGCAAGAGCGCATTTTCAAGGTGCTGTCATCCAGCTGTCATCTGCCCTCAAGCAGCAATGAAATAGTAACAAAAAAATTTCAGGTGGTAACACATGGAGGTAGAGCCTTTGCACTGTGGCAGTAGGCAGCATGTCCCGCGTGGAACTCTGCTAAAAAAGCTCTGGTGAAGCAAGGTAGAAACCAACAGTGCCTTGCCTTTTCCCAGCAGCTGGTATTGTGTTTACCTGTCGTGTTTAGGATCATATGAAACCTTCACTATGTTTTCCTGTATGGCTATTTGTACCTGCCCCAGCAAGAGCAACTTAAACAACATGTTTGGAATAATCAATAGACTTCGGCAGCTGGTGGATGTGGCAGAAGGTGGCTTTTGCACTGAGCCCTTGAGAGAGCTTGTTTCTTTTATCTAATGGCAAGAGAAGTACAAGAGAAAAATCACTGTTACAGAAAATGTCGTAGTGCTTTATGCCATAGCTACATGTCTGTAGCTCTCCTGGTCAGAAAGGTAACTCTTAAACCGTGGTGGATGTTTTTGAAAGTGTTGATAGTTGTTTTCAGCATTTGTCTAGATGTGATTGTTGCTCTGCCTTTGGTTCAGAAGGACAAAACCATGACATTTTTATTCATATAGTTTATTGTTATCTCTGTCACTAGGAGTTGTAGTATGCATAGGAAACATGAACTATGTGTAACTATAACTGGACTGGGCTAGCAGAAACTTTCTCTCAATTCATTAAACTCATGTCCCGTACATTAAAATATCACTAAAAAGGGAATACACTTTTATCCATGTGGTAAAATTGAGGACCTGTTCATTCTTTGGAGGCAGTTTAAAAAAAAACAAAATTGAGACACAGACTTTTCATTACTGCAAGTAGAGCTACGAAAAGCCCCACGCTTTATTACTTCAAGCATTCCATGCAGAAAGTTGTTCTTCTGGCTCATTCAGGAGCTCTGCTGTTCACCTTCCTTTGGCACATTCAGTATTCTTGACCATGTTTATTTTAAGCTTGGGGCTGACATTAGAAGTGTCCTCCTACCTAGTGACTTGGTTAAAATGCTGACCAAACTTTGTGTCCTGTGTCCAACAGTGGCTAATGACAGATGATTAGAAAAATAGATTAAGAAATGAAAGATCTGTAGTGTGATCTTTCCTCTGGGCGTCCCTGTCAACTTTTAGCAAAAACCCCTGCATCTAGACCATCATGTCTAATAGCTACTGATTCATCTGTCTCCTTTAATTTGGTGAGTCCCTTTCTGAGCCAGTTTACAGTATTGGTCTTAAATGTTCTCACGGCAGTTGAATTTCCAGCATAGCAATGCTTTGCAAGAAGGCATTTACATCTGTATCACCCTCCATAGTAGTCTTCCCACAAACAAACCTGTCTCAGACTAAGCCTCCCCTTCCAATTCAGTCTGGTGGCAGACATGTCAGAGCTACCACTTAAAAAGTTGGAGATAATAGTCTTTGCTTTAGATTTCTTTTTAAACTATGCTTTCTACCACTTCTGTTTAGTGCTTAGTTTGCATCTCCCCTTCTGTTGGGAAGTACTGGAAATCTGGTTAACAATTTCTTCCACCTAGGCCAATGCAAACCATACAGTTACAATATGTAAATAGAAATCTTACAAATTAATAGACTGTGCCTTAAAAAAAAATGGAATTACAGAAACAGAAAATCAGATTTTAAACTAAAAGAAAAACTCTTTCTGATAATTAGGAGAACTTCACCAAAATAGTACCAGCTGCCCCCCTCGCCTCGTAAAGAGGAACAAGTTTGTTTGAAATGCAAGCCTGATTTTTGAACCTGGTAATCACTGGGTTATTAAGTGTGGATTTCACCTGGCAGAGCTGTCCATAGTTACTGCCCACTTTTCACTTTTCTCTTGTAAGTCGTCTTTCATTTAAAAATAAGCAAATTCAAATGGTGTGAACTTGCAAAGGAACCTTTTCTCCTGAGTCTGTGCCTATTGTGTTAGCTGTTTTCAAATAGCCACATGGGTTCTTGATTACTTCAGGAGCGTTATGACCTAAGAAATGAAACAGCCATAAACAAATGCAGCTTCATTTCTTCATGTGCGGCATTTTGCCATGGAAAGTCAGCATTAGCTGGCTCAACTCTGTTGTCACACAGGAGAGGTACTGGGGGAGAGATGACTCATCACGTAAACTCATCTTTCTCTGTCACAACAAAGGAGCTTTAGATGTTCCTCTTTAGGCTCTGCTGACCAGGAGCTGCACCGACCTGACTGGCAGGGCCAGGGTGCAGAGCAGGTTCACTTCGAAGCATGAGGCATATTTCCATGGGGGCAGCTCCCCAGGTGAACACATGCTTCTGTCGTGCTGCCTTTTCCAGAGTTCAGGCTCCCTCCTCCATAAAAAATGCTCATGGGCTTTTGAGGTAGCTACAGTAGCTCGCTCTTTTAAAGCTGGCCATTAAAGGAATAAATGCTGTCAGCTGGATCCTGTTTTGTCTTGCCTTGTTCTTTATGAAGCAAGGCTGAAGTGAGAAAGATGTTTGAGGATGTCCTGATTTTTTTTCCCCTTTTCTGCTTGCTCTATACATCAATAAATAAGATTTTGTCTGTCCTGGATGATAGAATGGAAGATCTGGAAATGTAGAGGAAGTGTGAATTTGCAAGAGTTAAAAATTGAATCTGTTTGAGGGGAGTCGTCTTTTTTTGCTTTTCTTTGATTATTTTATAATAAATTAATTCATGGTGAAGGTTGAAAAAAAGGAAGGAACTACTGTTACTGATAAATACTAATATGTACCAACCCCTCACTTCCTCATAGATATTCATCTTACTTTTTAGGGAATCTGCTCTGTTACTGGAGTCTGAATTTCAGATGCATAATTTCTCTCAAACATGGGAACTCTGTCTGCAAAGGAGTAAAAGCCTGACCCTGCTGTAAGTGCTACAACTCTCCTATGTAGAACTGATAATTTTTCTCTGCCAAAGAAGCATCTTCTCAGACTTAGATGTATTGTGTTGCCTCCTGAAAAAACTTAACACCTTCCTAGACAAGTTTAGTTGAAGGCAGAAATACTTACAAAACCAAATATGCTTTATTTGTGCACAAGTTATATCAGTAAGGGAAGTTTAATGAATATCCCTAATCTTGCCTCCATAAAATAGACACTCACATTTCTCTGCTGAAATCTGTTAATAAAACTTCTCTTGACCTTACATAAGAAACCAGCCATTCCATGTAATAGCTTCCTTAATGTACTTTATTTACATTCCAAGGTTAAGAGGATACAAATCTCTCAAGAAGTAACAAAAGACAAGCTCAAGTAACAGAAAATTCCAGCTATAATTTACTTTCTTTTGAAAAATGTGGAAGGGGAAGATTATAAGATCTATAGATGCACTAAGTTTGTATTTTATTTCAATCCTCAGATTTAATTGAAGTAACCATATTTGTGTTATGGACCTGGATGTGACACATAGGCTGCATTTAGTGTCTTTATCTTAAAGTTTAGAAAGAGAGACCTGTAATGTAGCAGTAAACTCTGTGCACGAGATTGAAAAGCTAAAAAAGCGTAAAAACTGGATGTGCCTGCTGCTGAGTCACGCTCACAGCTCAGCCTGTCTAGCTTTAACGAGGCTTCAAAGAGGAACGGGGCATCTTTTTAAGCAAGGAGGTACGACTGAGAAAGTCCTGCAGGCACTACCAGTGCTCAGTTGTGCTTGTTGCTGGACCTGCTGTGCCAGTCTCTGAGCTGACAGTGAGGGAAAGGATTTGGCTTCTGATCCTCAGGTTTCTGGTACTGCAAACAGGGCTTCGGCTTTTTGACTGTGCATAGCATCTTATTAAAACAATTGGAGCGTTTCCTTGGCAGTCAGGTATCATGGAGGGTGGCAACAAATTTTCATTGACTTCAAGGATTGTGCCTGAAGTGCATGGTTTGTTGTTGTTCTATAATTTTCTAACTGTTATTAAGCATTATTGCACTGGAGCTGCAGTTGCTTCTAAAGGAGTCTGGGAACACATAATTTACTACTTAAACACAAGTACGCTCTGAATGGATGAGCTTATTTTCTTCTTGAAACCCGTCAGGTTAAAACTCAGTAACGCCCATGGACAGCCAATGGAAAAGAGACATGAAATCACAAGACAAAAGTGTTTTCTCCCCTAGGCAATCATTTGTGGTATCTGTCACAGGATGGCCATGGAAAATGGCTCCACAAAGAAGTTACACAGCAGCAGATGTTCCATGTCTTTTAAGTGGGTTTACCCAAGGGGGGAAGGACATGCCTCCTGCTCTCTGGCTTTATGGAAACACATTTGGTTGGGGGAAAATAGTTGTTAATATATTAGTTTGTGCTAGTTCATATTTTATCAAGGATAGAGCTCTTTGCACTTTTGGTCTGAGTCACAATGGACTAAGCACTACATGGTCCCAGTTGGTTGTTTCATCCTGTTAGCTTTTGTTAAGAATACAGCTGGCTTGCTCTCCCTCCTGCCTTGCATTAGTTCTCTTGCCTTAGCTGATGTAAGCTAAGATCACACCTTTTCTCACAACCAAAGGGAAGGCTCATTTTTACAGTGCACGTGGTTCCTGCCAGCCTGGGGCTGTACAGCAGATACCAGATCTGACCTGCAGCTGTGTCACTATTTTGTGGAAATCCAGATTGCAAACTGACCTGGCTGCCTGGCACTACTACTAGGCTTCCCTTTGGATATATTCATTGGATCTGACTTTAGCTTTATTTAGTACTAGGCTTGTTTTACTGTTCCAAGTAAGGGTGAGTCCCTTGCTAGAGTAGAACATGTGGTATTTGTCAGAAAGAGACAGCTTTAGGGCTGCCAGATAACCCGACCAGCCTGCTGCTCTGCAAAAAATGTTGTGGGCCCTGCTGATAACAACAAAGCGACTGCACTGAAGGTGATTGGACCCTGATGTCTGTAGGGGAGTGAGGCTCTCAGTGCCAGACCTGTACTGCTCTGGCATATGACTATCCTTAAAGAAAAGCACTTACAAACTTATGAGCACTTATCCTGTTACTGATGGTGGCACCCATCTGCAGTTTTTTGCTGTCACTGTAGCTGATCAAGCCCCAGATGCTCATTATTTCATTTTCATCAGAGTCACTGCTTTGTTTTGCAAGCCTGGTGCTTTGCAACAAACTGAATGATACCGAGCTCCTTCCAGACCAGTCTGGGGGATACTCACCAAAGGGTTATCCATACATAGCTCTTGCCTGTACTAGAAAAGGTGTCCACGACCAGTATGAGGCATCAAAACTGAGTGCAGCTGGATCCTCGGAGCTGTTGGTTCCATTAACTCTCTTCAATCTGTTTCAGAAACCGGTTTTAAGCCTTGCAGGATTAATATAAGCTTTTTCATTTAGGGATTATATAAATCTATGAGGTCATGCTGATGCCATTTTGCTGGTACTCATGCTAGTTAAAAATTGTATAATAGATCGAATTGGAAGGGACTCGGGTATTTTAAGACTGTCATTCAATCTTATGCAGGTGGGGTAAGTTTATCTGGTGTGCATATATAGTGAAAACCCTGAGAAGAGCAGAGATCTGTTTTTTTGTCACAGTGACAGCAACACAGAAGCTACGACTTTAGGATAAACTTGTTATGTTTCCCCACTGCAGGGAGGTTAAGGAGAGCAGCACCTTCATCTTCCCAGCAAACCATGCAAATAGAAAAGCGAGAACTGCAAAGCAGAAGAGGCTGAAGGGAGGATCTGGGTCTAAGGAGGAGATAGCTCAAAACAGATCAAACAGAGAAGCACTGCATGTCCTGCAAGTATTTGCTGTGATGGAGCATGGGAAAGCATGAAAGTATTCCGGGAATGTATTTGCCACCTGCAGAAAGAGAGAAGGGGAATCAGAGTGCAGATACTGATCTTTTCTTCCTAGCTCTATTGCCAGAGGGCCAAGACGGGTCATGGTTGCAGATGAGGCTGCTGCTGCCTTCCCCTCTCCCTCATCTCTAGGAGATGTGGGCAGCCTAGCAGCCTCTTTGCATTGCTTTCACTTCAGTATGGCTCCACTCCTCACACCAAATTCTTTTAGAGGATCTGTGGGCTCTTCTTGCCTGTCCTCACCTTTCCCTGCGTAATTTTTGCGGGAGGAATGGATCAGTTTTTCTTGACAAGACTTTGATACCTGCTGCCTTTAAATCTGCTTCAACTGACGTGAGACTCGCGTGAGGGCAGCTGGGAGACTGCACAGCTTCAAGCATGGCTGGTGTTGTTCTGTGACCTGAAGAAGAAGGTGAATGCATTTTGGTCTCTGGGTGGCAGAATGCCATGCACTGGAGGAGACAGAAAATAGGTGTGTGGGAGGAAGCCCTTATTCAAACAGTTAATACATCTAAATATGAAGAAAGAGGATGTGGTGCCAAAGCACATCTGTCACCCATGATTTGATGCAGTCAGCACGATAGGTACTGCCAAACTTCGTTCCAGCTCTTGTGAGCACCTAAGTTTCTATGATTTTTCACTACTGCTGCTTCTTTTGAAATTTACTGCTTCTGAGATATTTTTTTTTCCAATGTGTGAGCGAGCCTGCAGGGAGGGAGTGTTGATAGCACAGCTGACCATGCTGTGCTGAGAGCTTTAGTGCAGCAGAATTTCAGCTCCTGCCTGCAATGGTAGTTTGAAAGAAAAGTAATCAAACTGGACAGTTCTCATCAAGTCCTCGGACTGATAATTCCTAATGAGAGTCTTGTCCTAGTCTACTCTTGCTATATAATGGAAAACATGTATATTTTTTCCCTTTGTATTTAGACAGTGAGCATGGATTAGGCTTGCTAAGCATTAATTAGCTTTCACTGGTTTAAAATTAACCAAAAACACCATTTTTTTTTCTCTCAGCCAGTGGCAGCAGGACTCAGGTGTCTGGAGGACGTGGCTCAGGCTTTTGTGGCAGGGTGAAAAATGACCTGCAGGATGGGACCCTATTCTAGCTGCATAGGGAACATCCCTGCACCATGGAGCACCCCCACAGACACACAGCAGGATGGGACCCAATTCTAGACACATTGGGAGCATCCCTGTCCCCTGCTGCACTCCAACCTCCATCCCAGAGCCCCCCAAGTCCCACCCCCCATAGCTACCCCCCCCTTCCCGTGCCAGGATAAGTGTAGGGAGGCCGGAAAAAACTTAAAAATGTGGGATATTTATTTAGAAAGTGGAAAAAGAAGGGGCACAGCCTCTGCTTCTCCTTAACAGCGGGGGCTAACGATGGCCTGGGGGAGGGGAACACGGGGGGAACCTCTATTCTGGGGCAAAGGACATGAACTTTCTGCCTCGAAGGGACCCAGGCACTGGAGACCCCCCACCCTGCAGGAAGGACCCCAGCATCTGTCACTGGGTGGGGAGCCCTGGCTGCCAAAAGGCACCTCATGCACCCCCATAGGGCCCTGGCTTTGCTGCGCAGGGGCTCCCTGCACATGAGGGTCCCTGCAGGTGCCCTAGGGGTCCCCCTTCACATCGGGGTCTCTGGGGGTGCTCAGGGAGGTTCCCTGCAAATGGGGGGAGGATGTTCTGCAAATTGAGGTCCCTGGATGTGTCCTTGATGGGGGGTTCACTGCACACGGGGGGTTCCTTGCGGGTGCCCGGGGGGGTGGGTGTGGTTCCCTGGACACGGTGGTCCCCCTGGGTGCCCGGGGAGGTCCCTACACAAGGGAAGCCCTGGGGATTTCCCTGCCATGGGGAGCCCCGCTGGCAGCATAAATGCACCCCCATCGTCCCTGCCCTGCCCTGAAACCCCACCAGCACGAGGGGGCCTCGGGGGGAGGGGGAAAATGGGACCCAGGAGTTCTCACCTTCCCCCCCCCCCCCCCCCCCTTCCGCAGCTGTGATCCCCCCCGGGGGCATACAGGCATCCTGACAACCCCCCCAAACTCCCTATGACACCCCCCCCCCCCGAGGGGCACCCAGCTTTCCTGCCTCCCCCTACACCCTCTAGACTCCTGACTCCCCACCACTGGGACAATCCCGTCTCCTCTCAGTCCTCCAAAGCACCAGGGGGATGACATGGACCTGGAGGTGTTGGTGTGGCTATGCCTCAAGAGGGCTTGGCCATGGGCTAAGGGCCATAGATCTAAGGGAATGAATTGTTCCCAATATCCCATCTAAACCTCCCTGGGTGCAACTTGAGGCCCTTTCCTCTCATCCTATCGCTTGTTTCTTGGGAGAGGAACCCAATATCCACCTCATTCCAACCTTCTTTCTGAGACTGTGGGGAATAATGAGGTCTCCCCTCAGCCTCCTCTTCTCCAGATGGAACCCCTCCAGCTCCCTCAGCCCCTTCCCTGGTCCTCCTTCCCTTGTTCTCCTTCCCAGCTCTGTTCTTCTCCAGATGTGTTCCAGCCTCTCAACATCCTTCTTATAGAATCACTGAGGTTGGAGAAGACCTGTAAGATCATCCAGTCCAACCATCAGCCAAAGACCACCGTGCCTACTAAACATATCCAGAAGCATCACATCTACATGGCATTTTAGTATTGTGTGTGTGGTTGGACTGGATGAGTAGGGGCAGAGCTGGGTTGGTTGGAGATGGTGGGACAGGGGAAGGGGACTGGGCAGGATGGTGCCATGCCTGGTCCTGCTCCAGGGAAGCCTGTCTGGGGTATTTGGGGGCATTCCTGTGCAGCAACTCTCTACTGGCTGGGGTTGGTGTGGTCTGGGGGGGATGCTTGGGGGTCTGTGTAGACTCGGGACTTCATCTCAGCTCCGTTTGTTTCCATCACATTGCTTCAGCCTGTGACAAAAGACAGTGACACCTTGGGCCATTCCCTGGCAGCTCAGACCGTGCTCATCCTGAGCTTTCCAAGGCAGCCGCCAAGAGCAGGACACACTCTGTAAGTGCTGTGCTGCTGGTACAGCTAAACCAGGCAGAGGTGTTGGCGGTGGCTGCAAGAAAAGAGGTCATGCAATCATAGAATCATTAAGCTTGGAGAAGACCATTAAGCTCATCCAGTCCAACTGTTTGCCCAACACCACTGTGCCTATTGAACCATATCTGGAAGCACCACATCTACCTCTCATGTTTGTGTTGTGTTTATGGTTGGACTGGATGATCTTAGAGGTCTTTTCCAACCTTAATAATTCTATGATCTATATGTTGTTGGAACACCTCCATGGATGGGAACACCACCACCTTCCCTGGCAGCCTCTTCCAGTGCTTCATCACTCTTTCAATAAAGAAAATGTTCCTAATGTCCCATCTAAACCTCCCCTGGTGCAAGTTGAGGCCCTTTCCTCTCATCCTATCACTTGTTACTCAAGAGAAGAGACCAGCACCCACCTCACTCCAACCTCTTTTCTGGGAGCTGTGGAGAGCAATGAAGTCCCCCTTCAGCCTCCTCTTCTCTAGACTAAAGAGCCCCAGGTCCCTCATCTGCTGCCATAATGCCTGTTCTCCAGCCCCTTCCTCAGCTCCATTCCCCTTCTCCGGATGAGCTCCAGCCCCTCAATGTCCTTCTTGTAGTGAGGGACCCAAACCGGAACACAGGGGAGGCTCTTTCCTGAGAAAAACGCTGCTCCTCACCTTCCAGAGGCTGCTCAGGGATGGGTTTGGGGTGACTGGGATGAGCATAGTAACTGGGGTGGATGCCAGTTGCTCACCCATTGCATTATGTGTTTATCCAGCTGAATGCTGAACATTCTGCTGATATTTTTATTCCAGTATGAATCTCTTCCATGGCTGAGGGTGTGATAGTTTTTAAAACACAGTTTTGAGTAATGGGAAAGGACTTAAAAGGATAACACTCTCTTCCATGTTACCTGGATAACAATATTGATAGACAGTAACAATATAACTAGTTGGAACATTAAATTCTAGTTATAATAGAGTGATTACTAATATTGAATGAAAAATATTGCATCTGAATAGCTGGTTCTGCTGTAGATTTAGGTCTCTGTTCAGCAGGGAACAAAGAGCAGTGGTGCTGACCTAGGGATTTCAAGCTCACAGGGGCTTGGGCAGCTGTAACACAGAGTTTGATGATCCTCAGCTGACCACAGGAAAACCAATGGCTGAATGAACAGAATCCATTACACTCCAGAAAAAACAACAACTGCCCCAGCATAGGCAGCCTCAGACAACACTGCCTCAATACACAGCAGCTTGGACTGAAAGGAATATTTTTCTGGGGGTTTTGTGTTGTTCCAAGTAGGGTAAGATTGAAGGAAATGAATTTTCCTTTTCTGTAAGGGCATCAAAAGCCAAACCTTGATTAATTCCACTCCAAATCTGTAGCTCAGGAATGACCATCTCAAGATTTTTAAATTCTACTCTGGGAAAGAGAAGCAGTGAATTGTCAGTGAAAAAAGAGACCATTTCTTGTCATCATAGGAAGAGATACAGTTCTATTTTGAGTGTAAAAGTTCAATACAGATTCTTTAGAAAGCAATTTCAACATGCTCACATTCTGTTGAAAAAATGAATGCTTTAAGCAATGAATTGTAATCTTCTAAATTCTCTTCCTTCCAACAGCAATCTGGAAAAACTGCAGGAAAAGCTTTCAAGATGACCTCATTTAGTAAATGGTGATTTTCACTTTATTATATTCCCCATACAATGTGAGCCAAGGATTTCTGTCATCGAGGCATCATTTAATTCTAAAAAACTGGTGCTTGTTAAGAAAGGTAAAATAACCTAACCATGTTCTGAACATTGTCACATACAAAACTTCCTCGTTACCGTGAAACGAATAAAGTGCAACTGCTTCTCTGCTCACTTCCCACCACTTGCATCAAGCTCTAAACCAGCTTGAAAACCAGGAAACATTTCTTTGTCTGGTACCTCAGCTCCTTCCCTTCTCGGCAGATCTGGAGACACAGTGGAAAGCTGAGAAACTTCCACCAATTATGATGTTGGGCAATGATGATTGCACACAGGAGATGTGCTGAGTCCAGCTGACTTCATTTCTCAGGAGGGCAGACCCCAGACTCACTGTGTGGGATTGATGCTGAGCCCCTGGCACTGCTGCTGGCACAGCCGTGAAGCTGGAAAAAGACAGAAGCAGCTGAGTGAGAGAGCTCTACCAGTCATAGAAAAGAAGCAAAACTGGTCATTTGAACACACTGCACTCACTTGTTGCACTGCAAAGAGTAAAGAGATAGTAGCAGTATGAAGAAACTCTGAAGACTTTTGAAATCCATTTTCCCAAACCAAAACACTTTTTTTCCACTGTCAATTTTAAGCATCTAATTTTTCACTAAAATAGAAATTTTTTCTTGAGTGAGGCACCATGAATGAATGATTCTAAACATCAAAAATATTTCCTGGTGACAACTCTATTCACCTGAGTCAGTATAATCTGCTCCACTGAGGTTGCCATTGCAAAAGGAACTCAGAGAACACTTCAGCACAAGCAGCTCCAGTTGCTGCAGTTCCTTCCCACTCAGCGTGGTGCTGCTGAGCAGCACATCCACAGGGTCCTTACAGCAGCAGCAGCAGCTACTTTGGCTTTTGAGATGTTTGAGAGATCAGTTACCTACTCTTGCATGAGAATACATCTGCATTTAACCAGGCCGTTGGGGTTTCAGCTATGAATGACAACTACTTTTCCTTCCCAGAATACTGAAATTCACACCATATAGGCATTGTTCTGCAAATATAAAGATGAGCAAACTCATCTTCTTCCATACAAGAGATCCCAACTGACCTCAGGAAGGAGCTAAAAGATTGTCATGCCTGCAGACACAACCAGCACTTTCTCCCTTCAGCTGCGTGGACCAAATCCAAGATTACTATAGCAAGACATTTTGGAGCTTTTGGAAAGAAGCACAAACTATCAGACCCCTTAAAAATCTCCAGTGACGAGATAATTTTTAACATTATATAACAAATTTTTTTCAGTTGCAAAATCTTTTGCACAGTAAAATGAAAATCTTGTAGATTAATTAACTCTTCTTGGTCTGTCTCATGAAAAGAACACCACCAGAGTTCTCAAGAACGGTCAATTCTTTCCACCAACTCACAGAAAACCACAGCTTTTGGATGCTCCAGCTTTCTCATCTGGTGATGTAAATCAAGAACTATTTGTGAAACGCTGTTCCCAGCTTTATCATAGAAGTCATTCTGAATCTTAATAGCAGATGAATCCCCAGCCTCTCCCTCTGGACACACCCACTGCCTCCAGGAGCCACAGAGGGACGGAATGGCAATGCTCTTTGGATACAGAGTACAAAATGGGACCCCATTTCAGCCACATTGGGAACATCCCTCCACCATGAATTATCCCCATGGACATGCAGCAGGATGGGACCCCATTCCAGCCACACTAGAAGAATCCCTGTGCCACAGTCCAGGCTATTTTTCACCCCTGGCTGCCAGGATTGCTGTATGGGAGAGGTGAAGTCTGAGCTGCAGTGGGAGAAAGAGGTGTCATCCTGGTGGGGGTGGGAAAGCATGTCCTAGTGCTGGTGGAGGGCCATCAACAGCAGGTGTCCTGTGGCACAGTCCACCATCCTCAGCCTATTCTCTCAAAGAGAAGGTTCTTTTGGTGCTTTCCTCCCCTCTTCTATACTGCGCTGACAGTGAGCTATTTATTTTGACTTGTAATTGAAACAGGTATGTTGTTGATTTTAATACCCTGCCCATTGCAGTGGATGAGAACACTGAGAAGTCTTCGCCATCTTTGTTTCCTTTGCCCCCCACCAACCGTTAAGAGCTTCAATGTCCAGAGGATTCTGTACTACAGCTAGAGAGTGTTTCTCTGTCCTGCCAAAGGCTTGCACCATGATCTCACTGTTACCTCGCATACCCATGAAGAGAAAACTTCTTTTATATGACCTGACCCTTTGTCAGTGCTTGCTTTTAGCTCTTTGTTCATATTGTGGCCTCCACATGGCAACAAAAAGAGGCTGGAGCCTCCCTATGCCCTCTAAAAGCTGCTCTGTGGGGCTGAAGATGTCTGATCTTACTTTGTCTTACCTAATTAAATTGTTTTATTTTGGTTTTGTATTTGGGTGTGGCATGCGGGTATTTTTTAACACACCTACTATCTGGTACTCTTTAGTGTCACTTTAGTGTGTATCTCCAGGCTTGTGTCACACTGGCTTTTTTGGCAGCAGCTGAAGTTTTCTTTTTCCCACTATTGAGTGGTTGGGCCAGTATCCTCCTGAAATCACAACTGAGATGCGTTTTCCATGTCAAAGCAGCAATTGTGTAATAGTTCACAGCATACCATAGAGCTGTGCCTACCAAGGAACACTTGCATTCTCAGTTTGTTCTGTTGGCCAAGTCATGCTGGGAGATGTAACACAAAGGCTGAAGACCTCCACAGGGTGTGGAAGGCCTGTCTGTGTGCAAAGCATCTTTGAATCTCCTTTGGACAGCACTGAATAGTAGGGGGCTATTTTCCTCTTCTAGCATTAGGGGGAGCACAGCTGTAAAGAGAAAAGAGACTAAATATTAAAAAAAAAAAAGATACAAAAAGAATTACTGAAACCTTGTTTGGCATTCCAGAGGCCTTGTTGACAGCAGTGCTTCAACAGCTGTCCAGCAATGCTATTACACCACCAGGACACTTTCTGAGATGTTTATAGACTATACTCTCTTCGTTAAACTTCCAGTGGTGTAATTGGTGGTTGCACACAGGGCCTTGCCTGCAGCAGAAAATATTCTTCGCTTGTCCTAAGCCTTTGGATCTGCAGACTGATTTTGGTTTGTACTTTGGTAGGACCATTGCCCAATAAAGCTGTGCGGCAAAACCTCACCACCCCCAGCCAAAATCACAAAACTCCTATTGATTTGCTCAGAGCTGGGATTTCACGTGTGGGCTCAAAGTTCACAGGGCCACATAATTCCTTTGCCTCTACCTCCACTGGCTTGTGTTTGCTTCCTCCCCTAACGAAAAGTGCATTATTGATTAGTTCTTTTTAAACCCGTAAGTATACTTCCTGGTTACTCTGTGAGCAAGGCTAGCACACCCTCTGTGCAAAAAAGACAATGGATATTCTATTAAGATATTTTACTTCGTATGTTTTTCCACAACTCAGCACGTACTTTAATCATTGGAATGGGCAGGGTCATTGATTGCTTGACTGATTCCCTTAGATTCATCAACTAAAAATAAATGTTTAAAAGTTATTTAATCTTGGAGCTCTCTGCACTTCCTTTGGAAGACAGACATCCAAGCTGGGGCATGCTGCTTTGTGGGAGAGCAGAGCAGATCCTCTGAGAGCTGTCAATGATGTGCTAGATTTGGTTTCTAAAGAGAGATCAAGAAGGAGCAAGGTAGTTTTGTTAAGCTCTTTCCAGTGATGTCATCAGCAGGTTCTCGTTGGTGTTACCAGCCTGGTTCTGTCAGGTTCACAGGAACAAGTCAGCACCCATGCACCTCAAGGTAACCCATTTTGCACACATCCTATTTGCCTTTTTACGAATGTACTGATGTTAGTATCACCAAGAGAAATGATGGAGAAAGTAATTAAGAGGAATGATTCCTTCCAAAGGATGGGATGCCCAAACCAGGCACACATGGGTGGCAAGCAGTGGCACTGCTAGCTGCAGAAAATCTGTGCAAGGAGGGCAAATCGTAACTTGTATGTGTGAGCCCTTCCTTGGTAGTATCACTCAAGAGGAAGTTTCAATGAGACTTGTGGTGCTTGCAGTGCTTCCAGAAGTCAGAGAAGGAGAAGTGGGAGGAAGTTGGAAAGGGACAAAAAGAGGGAAGAATCCTGGGAAGGGCAAGAAAGGACACTTGAAAGAAAAAAACTTTGTAGCTCACCCTAAGAAGGGCATGAAGGTACCACATGCCCCAGAGCAACAGTAGCATGAAAGCTACAGCAGAAAACGCCAGTGGGAAGGGACACTCTTCTTTTGCCTTCCTATTTTTTTTTTTCAGTTTAGTTCCAAAGGATGGCAGGAGGATGAAGCAAACTGTTATTTATATAGTGGGGAAGAAACACGTATGAGGACATCTGTTTTATGGAGCTGCTTCAAAAATAACCACAGGAGAGGAGTGTGTTTGCAGAGTGCAGCAGGCAACCTGCAGAGCAGTAGAAAATAAGACAGCAGTGGTGCTCTGAGTGCAGGCAGCCCCACATGGCTACAGGATAGTGTATATTTGTACTCATTGCCAAACCACCCCACCCTGACCCCAGTGGGTGTTTTACAAATTTAGGAGGTGTTGTTTCCATATTTTCTACCCAAGAACACTGATCCCTTCTCTGTTGTATTTTTTGCTGACCCTTTTTTCTTAAGTCAGCAGCTTTCAAATTCCATTTACAAGTCTTCAAAAAATAACTCTGCTTCAATGAATATCTAAAGCGTATGGCAGAGGAATGCAGATTTGGATACTACTACATCCCAAAGATGAAGCCTCGTTCACCTGGAAAAAAGGGAAAAACAGACTGAAATATTCTGAAGCAGGATGCTTATGTCTAGCAGTCCTCCCTAGCCTCTCACTGCTTGCTCTGTGCAGGAAGAGGCAGCAAGCCTGGTCACTGATTTACTGATACGCTGTAATGAAGTCCATTACAGCTTACTTGCTGCCTCAGCTTCCCAGTGGGTAAAACAGAGAAGTAAAAAGCATAGCTTTTCTGCTCATTTTCCTTCTCCTTGGTGGTTTGAGACAGCTCTGAAAGTGTTTGGGTGTAGGATTCAACAAAAATACGAGCTGTGATCTGTCAGTGAAACGAGAGGGGCAGGGCCAGATGGTATGAGGCAGACATCCCACCAGAAAGCACAATGTTGCAGGCACTGGGAAGTTAATTTCTCCTGTTAGCCAGGTGAGAGAGCATGTTTGGCAAAGGACAGATGAAATATGAGCATAATTGCTCATAGACAGAGTCAGCCTCTCCATGACCAAACACTCATTAAAACAGAACTCTGACAAAAATTCATGAATTTGCATCCCTATCTACTTTCCAGTTTTTAGTAGGAGTATCAATGGCAAATACCACTTTAAAGTACCAACCAGATATGTCCCCCTCTGCTTTTTTAGCTATCCACTGTAGGTAACAGAAATAGAAGTGAGAGTTTGAGATATAGCAGCTGATACCACTCTAGTAGGAAACAGCTGTATTTCTTTTCTACACTAGTGGCTGTCAGCAAGTAACGTTGACTGAGCTGAGTTCCGATATCCTCTGCCTCAAGGGAAGACTTATCCTATATTCCCTCGAGTACCATGTTTTCTGATAAAGAGCAAATGTGCCTGCTAAAATCAGTTCATGCTGCAGCAACTACTTGGAACAAAACTTTGCTTTCAGTTACAAAAATTCTCACTTACAGCACAGAGTAATCATTTGGAGTTTTGCAGGATTATTCCGTATTTACCTGGCTATGCCTGACATAACCATGACTGTACTTCGGCCAGTGTTTTGTAGCTGAGTACAACCTGCAATGCAGTTTCATGTGTATAGATGCCAAGAACATGATGTGCTTTGGATAAAATTTGATATTTCAATGGAGTTCAGTGGTAGTTAAAATAGTTTGGAGCAAAATGCAGCAATAAGGAATTTAATATTATGCTGTTATTCCTTAGCTTTACAAACACAGACAGAAATCAGTTGCTTGTCTCTATGTAAGACAGGCAGTACCTTTAACCTTGGGTGTTGTAAGCAAAGCACTTGCATCTATAGTTGTGTAAACCAATAACTGGCTTTATGTTTTTACTGAATCATAGACTCATAGGATCATCTGGTTGGAAAAGACCTCTGAGATCATCAAGTCCAACCGTACCTGTCCCCTTACTAAGTCATGTCCCTATCTACCTGCCTTTTAGACACCTCCAGGGATGGCAACTCAAACCACCTCCCTGCGCAGCTGTGCCAGTGCCTGACAACCCTTTCAGTGGAGAAGTTTTTCCTGATGTCTAATATGAAACTCCCCTGGCGCAACTTGTGGTCATTTCCTCCCGTCCTATTATCTGTCACTTGGGAGAAGAGAGCAGCACCCACCTCACTACCACCTCCTTTCAGGTAGTTGTAGACAGTGATGATGTCTCCCCTCAGCCTCCTCTTCTCCAGGCTAAAGAACCTCAACTGCTCCTCACAGGATTTGTTCTCCAGCCCCTTCATCAGCCTCATTGCTCTTCCCTGGACACACTCCAGCCCTTCAATGTTCTTCTTGTAGTGAGGGGCCCAAAAACTGAACACAGTACTCAAGGCGTGGCCTCACCAGCGCAGAGTACAGGGGCACAATCACCTCCCTGGTCCTGCTGGCCACACTGTTTTTGATACAGGCCAAGATGTCATTGGCCTTCTTGGCCACCTGGGCACACTGCTGGCTCATATTCAGCCGGTTGTCAACCAACACCCCCACATAAATTCGAAGCTAATAGTCATTTAATGTCCAGACTGCTTAGGCTATCCCACTTCTTCTCTGTGCCTGAGCAGGCTGCATACTAGGACTTGCATCTGACTGCTTTCAGGGAGATATGGACTTCTAAGCACTGAGATCATATTTGGAATGGGAGCTCTGGTGTACCGTGCAGAATACTGAGAGGTACTCAGGCATACACATTGTATGTTTTTTATTCTTTCCTTAAAGTATTTCATAGGTTACTATTTTGATGTCTCTTCAGCCCTTGCCAAGATTAAGAATTTTGTATTAGTTTGTAACCATATAGAAAATACAAAACAGTTCACTCTCAATAAACTTGGTGGGTAAGTGGTTTATCTTAGCTTGGTCCAAGCATATGGCTTTCTTTGTGTCACTCTTTGATTGCACCGTTCTTGTTTCCATTGTGATCATTTGGCTTACAGTTCTCTTTTCCAAGTGTGAAGCTGGACCTGAGTGCATTGCGCCATTCTCTTGTGCACATCCTCTGGATGTGCTGGTCTGTGCTATGGAACTATGGAAACTGCCCACAGTTTCCCCTGAAAAGTGCTGTACAGGCAGGGCAGCAAGTGCAAGCTCACAAGAATACAGATATATTTTGCAAAAAGGCTGTCTGAGCAAGCCCTGTAAGCAGGCTGTAAACAGGTGTGCTTCCACAGTGCAGAACACTGCCTGCAGGCTCTTCCTAGCAAAAGCTGACTTTGTGTTCGATACGGTTACTTCTCCAACCTTTCTCCTAGTTTGGATGCAGGGTCCTACGCACTTTAGCTTGCTCCCTAGATGTCCCACTGCTGCCAAGTCCAGCACCTATCAAAATCCGGGAAGAGGCACGCGAAATTTCCCTTTCTCCCTCTGTGGAGCACATGGAGGGCCTCTGAGCATCTCCATGGAAGGCGGACACCAGCAGGCTGCACATCAGTGTGATTTGCCACTAGATGGCTGGGCTTCCTCTCTGTCCGGCGCTGGGTTTTGTTCCCGACTCAGAGTGACAGCACTTACAGCAGAACAATGGACTCGTTGTAAGCTCTCTGCCCACCCTTTTGTAGCTCTTCGTTTTTCAGCAGCTGATGCTTTCAGCAAATTTACCTTTATGATGAATAGTTCAAACCTTTCAAACACACTGAAAGAGCTGTGCTAATATCTAAGAAAATGAGAGATGAAACAAGAAAAAGCTACCTAATCCTGTTCTTTTTTCCTTTACATTACACATGTAACACAACTTTCATTGAGGCTTTTATTTAACAGGTGTATGCATAAGCATGACACATTTAACAGGTCTTCAGTCAGACTGGGATATAGCACCATGAAAGTCCTGAGAAGTCATGACACAGCAGCCACATATTTTGGTCTGGTGAATCTGGTGATGTAAAATTTGTAAAACTTTCGGATACTGACATTTATGTCACTGTGATTTGGGGCAGAAATGTCTCTCCTGAGATAAATTAGCTTTCCTTTAAGAAAAATTATTTTGCTTACTGTCAGTCTCTTCAAAAAGGTTAACATTCTGGGTGAAAAACGTCAGCTTTCCTGATGACTGCAGACTGATACATTATACAGAGCAAGGAGGCCCACTTCAAAAGACAGATGTTCTCCTGCCTGAAAGCCGACAAGAGGAACAGACAAAGTATGTATCTGCTTCTTGAAGATAACACTTTTTTCCCTATCAGTCTCTTCTTCACTTTTTCAGATACATTCCTCGTATTTACTGAGTCCACATTGTCTCCTTATAGATATATTTGTATCTTTGAGTTCAAAACAACAGAGAGGTACATTTTAAAATTAAAATACTTTACTTGTTTTGCTGTTGCAACACCAGCAAAACAAGTTTTTGCCGCTTGCAGGAACAAGGAGGAGGCATAGTACCTGCCTCCAAAGAAGTATAATCTAAAAATATCAAACCTGGAAATCCCAAGGGTACTTCAACAGCTTTACAAGAGGCTGAAGATGTAAAGATGGTGGTACATGACATCATAAGATGGAAATGAATCTAGAAATAGGTCTGGGTGGGATTTCTTTTCCAAATATTATCTTAGTATCAGTCACCCCCAGTTCAATTTTCTTATAGCACTATGACAGCCAAAAAAAAAAGCTGATGGTATCGTTAGTGTGGTAGAAGAAGAACAGGAAAATTAAAATGAACTCCACCTGTCTGGCCTGACAGACAAACATGGGTAATGCACCATACAGCAGATTACAAGCCTCTGAAAAAACAAAACTCAGAAGTAATTGTTCAACCCAACAAGAATGTTGGTGGCTACTCTGTTCTCATCTGCAGGAAGCTTCCTTGTGTTGTTAACACAACAGGAAAGAATAAGAAAAGCTTGGAAATTTCCACTTACTGGACTTGCAAACAAGCAAATTGTATATTTTTTGGAAGTGCCTTCCTTTTAAAGGTGTCTGAAGGGTAATATGTGCAGGTTATTTATGAAGTGTAACCTTGCATTTGGAGGTAGTCCAGAAACAAAGTCGGGACTCAGTTTACTTGCTCTTTGAACTGTTCAAAATACTGGATTTCCCAAATTGAGTAGAGGAATTGTGTGGCTAGCTTGAGTCTTCTGCTACTTGATCCTGTCACAAATAGCATGGCAGCACTGAGCACAGAGGACTATCTGCCAAAGTACTGTCCTTGCCACAGGCATTGTGTATGCCTCACATGACACTATGGGAAGTAAAAAGCCCTAACAATACAGCAAGGTTTTGTAATGACTTTAGCGCTGCTATTTTATGCATTTTGCGAATGTTTAAAAAGTTGTATTTTATTTACCTTGTTCCTAAGCAGGTGTCCACTGATACAAACTATACAGAATATCACTGTATAATACCTGTTCACTGGTGCTATTAAAAGTGCTATGCTGTGGCAGCTGTCTTTGTGTAACATCTGAGAAATTACAAGTGCCAATAGCAAAGGTAAAGGAAACTCTGGGATCATTGATCCTACTACTTGATAACTGTTGTCAGATGTGAATAGAGAAGGTGTGTATGAAGAAGCAGACACAAAATTGTGAGGCAATTAGGTTAAACGTATCAACCGCCTCCCTTTGGGGTTATCAGCTCACTTGCAGAAAACTCTTATACAGTCTGAATAAAGTGTTAGAGGCCCTGTATACTCCTTATCATGTAGTCTGACAGACAGGAGACACCAATGCCACAGCAAAGACGGAAGCTCTTTTGCCACTGCTATTGCCATAGCTCAGATGAGCAAGCACGTTCCCACCAGAGGTTAGGAGGTGGCTCCCTGCAGCCAGACTGCACTGCAGATCTGGGGCCTCCTCCAGCAGGTGCTGACTCCCTTGAACATCAAATTGTTCTCCCAGAGGGTTTTGGATCAACTCTGTTGTGAAGGCAATGACATAAGATTCCTTCAGATCACAGCATCTCTACAGCCATTTCAATTAAAAAAACAATGGAAAAATCATTGCTTAGACTTATAATGGGTGCTTGTTGCACAGTCAGCTTTTCCCACTCTGTTCTCAGCAAGATGATTTAAGGTCCCACCTGCACAGAGGTCTAGGGGCTGAACTCTTGATGAGGCTGGCCAACATCTACTCCAATATCTTTTAGCTCAACTCTTGGTCAATCCATGGCTGAAAGCTGTTCTCAAAGCTGTGCTCTGAGGTTGATTGCTCTGCTAGCCTCCCCTCCCACCACCCTGAGTGCAGCTTGCGTTTAAAGCCTACAACAACCAGATTTGCAGTCTTGCGCTCTCATCCTACCTCCTGCTTCCACTCCCCGGCCTTCTGACAGGTTTACAGATCTGCCTGGAAGGAGATGCCAGAGTGCTTCCTGAGGTTCATGTGAACAACTCTGATCCAGGCTCCCAGCAAATGCAAAAATCTGCACAGGAAGAGGGATGGGGGAAAGCTCAGGTGGTTTAGAGCTGAGTAAAGGAAATCCTTGAAGGGAAATATACTCAAAGATTAGTTTAAATGGTAGTTTTGCAGAAAATCTTATCACCATTAAAAATACACTCATCCTCACACTCTCCTGAGTGCTATTATAAACACCGTATATTAAACCTCTGAGCTGTGAAGAAAGGATGTCCTGTATTTGATGAATAGCTGAGACCAACACAAATGGCCTTGAAAAACCTAATGGACTCTAACTTAATAAAATCACATGGTGCACCATCATAGAATAACCATTGGTTGCCCTTTTGGACAGAGCATCATCAAGAATTACACCAGAACCTTCAGGTATAAGTGAGCAATAATCTGTATTTGGGAAGGTAACAGCTTCCAAACATGCAGGTTGTCCAGTGCCTTCAGCAATAAAGTTAGAAGCCTAAATTTGGCACTAACTGGAGACTGAGTTTACATCCATATTAGCAACCATGGTCTTGTAGCACCAGTAATGAAAGAGGAGGCAACTGCCCATATTCTGATTGTAGCCACCTGTAATTCAGGACTGGAAACCTCTATTTCTTTTGTAGAATAATGCATATGTTTTATCTCATTAAGCCCCATCATCGTCCTGTGCATAAAACTCTTGTAAGATGTACCTTATAGTTAATGCGCTTTGGAGCCAGTTTGGATGTAAGAGCATTTGAAACCACACCTGCAGTCACTGTGTGACAGTGAGCTATGGACCAGGTACATCATACTATTCCTGCTTCACCATTGCTTAGACTTGTTGGGGGATTTAGTAAGAAAGAGCTCTGTAAAAACCTCCAGGACGGGGGCTTGCTGATGCACTGCACTCCAGAAACAGAGCTGTGTTTCTGCCCGTTTGCCCCAAGCAGCACCATGATGCAGCTGTAGTCCTAGCTGCTCCTTTTGCCTTTGACCACACAGTATGTGGGATGAAGCTTTCCCTAACCCCCATCCTTCCTCTCACAAGCAGCAGAGGTAGCAGCTCCTGGCTCAAGGTGCCTGGCACAAAAAGTACCACTTCCTTCTCTCACAGAAAAGAAACAGCAGCTTGCCTAATTCTTGCCTATGGTTCCAAAGTAGTATTCCTGGCACTAACGGGGATTTCTGAGGCTATGTCTTCATGCCTGTCTGCTTAAACTGCTGCAAGGCTTGTCTGGGCTCACCTGGAACAAACGAGCTTGCAGATTGCAGGCAGCAGAGCTCGGATGAGTAGACTTTGTGACCGTTACCTCTGATACTTGGTAGTTCTCTTTAAGTAATTTGCATCCTGGTTAGTAGCTCTCATCATCTTTGTTCCAAAACCTGCCAAATGCTGGTGGAAACTGGAGTGAACACAGCTTGCAGTTTCTTTATATAGTTATTCTTACTTTAAAAACACATAAAATCATGGATCCTTACACCAAAAGCACTGCATTTGGAGAAAGAAAATTAAAGCTTGGATACACATTCTCTTGAGAAAGTAAAATCAGATATAATGCAATCAGTTATCAGTTATTACTTGGTATGACTTAGCTTCAGATTCTGGCCTCTAACTCTATAGATGATAGACATGCTTAATGCTTTGTCAATCATCCTAACAACAAAGTTGTTGCGATCAGGTTATAATGACGTTGGGTTGGTCCTGCAAGAAGATATCATTATCCAGCATTGAGAGCTAAGTTTCATACTCAAAAAGCAGCTCAGTGCTCACCAGAAAGTCATTAAACATAGCCATAATAGCAACTAGTCAGTGCTTGCACTTATGAATCAATTGAAAAGATTTGTGTTATTATTGTGGAAAGCTGAAGTCACGTTCACAGTTGGGATACAACATGCAATTCCACCAAGGCAAATACAACTTGTATCACCACTTGAGTTCAGCCCTATGAAATTCTTATCTTAGAACTCCATTTAAACCTACGAAATGCCCCCTCATCAAGAGTTACTTGTTTGCTAGCAGAAAACAAAGTGTTTTAATGCTTGAAAAACTATCAAATGGACAAAAATGGCATTACAAGGTAGCATGATATTTAGATTGAAAAATATTCTGAGGTAGATAATACCTCTGATTGTATAAACCTTGTCACATGTCCAAAACTTTATGCCTTCTCCATGGAAAAATACCGTTATCCTATGAATTTCAACTAAAATGAAGTTTCTAGGAAATAACTAGTCTTAGGGACAGAAACATGGAACTCTTCTTAGACCACTACTCTTTATCTCACTAAATGTGTCACGTGGTGAGACTAGCAATGTCATAACTCATGGAACTACAGTCTTGAATGTGCTGCTTAGCCATTTCTCATCTTGAGTCACTCAGACTTGTATTTCATTTTCCCTCGAAAATGTCAAAAAATTCATAGATCAAAAAACAGGAGCTGACACAAAGACAGAGGTGCTGGATCTAAGAAATAACTGAATTGATGAACTGGGATGAGAGCTCTTTACTCAGTGGGAAGTAAGAATTTCAGAGCCTGCAACTACTTTTAAGATAGGAACTTCCCAAACTTCCTGCACTTACTAGCATGAGACTTGGCCAGTCTTCGGCCAGAAGTCCATTGATATCTACATGTCAGAGATAGGAAGTAGATTTAATCATTTGGATGGAACTTTTCCTCAGATGTCAGTAGTACATCAAAGCATTGCCTAGTGTTACAAAGCACTGTGTTACTAGAGATATTGCTTTGTCATTGAAATACTGTCCATTAGTACTCCTGTGACTACTCAGATGAATTATAAACTAACAGAATTTGAATAACTGTCTTGCCATACTGCATGGAAAGGTAATATCGCTCCTGCTTAGTATTGCCTCAGGCTATTGTGCCAAAAAATCACACTGGAACTCAGTGTTGACTGGTAACTGGCAATGAAACTTATGTGCTGTCACAGTCATCTTGCTCACCTTCCAGACTTCAGTGGCCAAAGCATGTAAGAAGTGATCCACAAGTGATGACACAAACCCAAAGTATGGGATTTTTTAACCGTCTTTGCTTAGGACAGGAAACAAAATGTGTTTGCAAACCAAGAGGCTGCTGCAGGTGCAGAGGACTATGTTCCAGCTGGCATTCTGAAAGATCAATTACCTACATCAAAACTGTTCTGATGCCTATGCTGTGCATTTGCTCATTTCTGAGGCTGCACAGGAATCACATGCACAAAGTGAATTTAAAAAAGCAGGGTTCAATACCCTTTACATGTAAGCAGTCTAACCATTAACACCAGACGTCCTAAATTCTCCTTAAGCTGATCAGATGATGGGACAATGAGAAGTGCATTTGAGTTTAATACGACACTTGGCAATGATAATACTATTCTTGATTGGGAAAGCAAGTGAAGTCATGTAATATAACTATAATTGATGTAGGTTGCATTTCTTTTTAAGCTGTTGATTGGGAATGAATGCATTAATAGGTAAACCATCAGAGATTGTTACTGAATTTATTGTAATAAATATTAGTCTGCAATATTTTCCTGTTGCCTGTGAAGCATTAAAATGCTACAGGGTTCCAACACATGATGTTAGTAGGGTATTACAACACTAATATTATGACAGTAATATTATAAATGTTTGTACAGGTTGTCACCAATATTTGAAGCCACTTGTAAAAACAGTACCTTAAGAGAACACATTATTACCATACCCTGGGACAGAACTGATGCATTACTAATTTTCTGCCCTTTTCTACCCTCTTCCTATGGATGGTCTTGCAAAGACACAATGTTAACAATACTCTAACAACAGACACACAGACAACATTCAAGTGCTGAACTATACAGTCATAGTTAATTTGTATGGACATGTTCCATTAATTTCTCATTTACCAATAACATTGCCTACTTTCATGGATCCATTTCAGCAGATGGTTTTCTGCTTAACATCCACCAAATCTGATAAATATTTCCCTTTTCTCTCAAAAAAGGCACCTGACCAATACCCCATAAGCAATATGAAGTGATCTTGAACTAAAGACTATCTTTTATAGTTATAACAAGATCATATTTTCAAAGTGTGTTATCTTGCAACTTTATAGAGATGGGAAATGTGATTTATTACAAATAGATCTTTCATCTTTTGAATTAAAAGTATTGTGCTTGTAGCTGAACTAGGAAAGACTTGAAATATTGAAATTATTATATTCTTCAACAAAGAAATGCTATTAATTACACTGTTAATGCCAGACCCTCTGGACTCCCAGTCCCAAACTGTGTATGAATACAACTACGCTGTAGAATCACAGAACGGTTTGGGTTGGAAGGGACTTTAAAGCCCATCCAGTTCCAACCCCCCTGCCATGGGCAGGGACACATCCCACCAGACCAGGCTGATCAAGAGCTGATCCAGCCTGGCCTTGAACACTTCCAGGCAGGGGGCATCCACAGCCTCCCTGGGCAACCTGAGCCAGTGCCTCACCACCCTCAGCGTGAAGAATTTCTTCCTGATGTCTAACCTAAATCTTTCCCCTTCCAATTGAAAGCCACCCCCCCTCATCCTATCACTTCTTGCCCTTGTAAAAAGTCCCTCCCCAACTTTCCTGTAGTCCCTTCAGATATTGGAAGGCTGCTACGGGGTCTCCCCCAGAGGCTTTTCTTCTCCAGGCTGAACAAGCCCAACTCTCAGCCTGTCCTGATAGCAGAGGTGCTCCAACCCTCTGTTCTCGCACCAGTCAAGGTGTCTATGGTCCAGGGTTCCATGCAACATGTCCCATGTCTCCAGGGCTCTGTGCAAAACTACATGTGGGGAGCATGCAGGGGTTTCTGTTGCTGGGGAAAGGCTCTTGCAGGAATCATAAAATCACTTGGTCAGAAAAGACCTTTGAAATCATTGACTCCTACTAGTAAACCACATCCATGAGAAACTCATCTTTTAAATCCCTTTGGGGATGGAGACTCAATCACCAACCTGGGCAGCCTGTTTCAGTGCCTGATAACCCTTTCGGTGAATTAATTTTTCCTTATGTCTAATCTGAACCTTCCCTGGTACAACTTGGGGCCACTTCCTCTCATCCTGTCACTTGGGAGAGGAGACCAACACCCACCTTGCTACAACCGCCAACCTCAGGCAGTTGTAGACAGTGATGAGGTCTCCCCTCAGCCTCCTCCAGGCTAAACAATCCCAGTTCCCTCAGCCGCTCCCCATAAGACTCGTTCTCCAGCCCCTTCACCAGTTCGGTTGCCTTCTCCGGACGCTTCCTCAGCACCGCAATGTCCTCGTAGTGCGGAGCACAGGGAGAACGGAAGAAACCTCGACTTTGCTTTCCAAACCCGTGACGAACGGGCGGGTTCCACGGTTCCCCGCGGGCACCTGACACCAACCTACCCGCGTCCAGCCTGGCGCGGCCGCTGGCACCCACCCTGCCGGGAGCCGCCCCCCACGGGCAGCCCTTGCCCTCAGTCCAAGCCCGGCGGGCACAGCCCCGGCGGGCACAGCCGCCCCCCCGCACGCCATCCCCAGGACGCGCCACGGCGGGGCGCCTCCTGCCGGCGGCCGCGCACTCTGATTGGCGGGGCGCGGTGCCAATCAGCTGCCGGGCGGCCAGTGGCGCTTTGCCCGCCCCCCAGCGGGGCGGGGCGTGCGCGGCGGCCGCTGCGGGGGCGGGAGGGAGCGCCGGGCGCCTCGCGGCTCCGAGCCTCGCGCCTCTGCCCGGGCGCCTTTCCCGGCGGCAGCGCTCCTGCTCCCCCTCTCTCTCCTCGCGCTGCGAGTAGCCGGGACCTCCTCCATGCAGGAGAAGAGGCGGAGGAGGAGGTGGGAGCTGCTGGCCCGGCTGCATCCCCGCGCGGCGCGCAGCCGGCGCTGAGCCCTGCCCCCCCTCTATCTATTTCCCCCATTTCCCCCCTCTATCTATTCCCCCCCTCCCCACATCAGTTCCTTCCCCCCATCTATTCCTCCCCTCCCTCATCTGTTCCTTCCCCCTACATCTATTCCTCTCCCCACTCCCTCCATCTGTTCCCCCCCCCCCCGGCTGCGAGCAAAGTGTCTCCATGAGCGCAGAGGATGTCCGGGAAGCACTACAAGGGGCCTGAAGTCAGTTGTTGCATCAAATATTTCATCTTCGGATTCAATGTCATTTTCTGGGTGAGTGTGTGGCCGCTCGCACGGCGCGTGGTGCCTTCATCTGCCTCCTCCTCCTCCCCTGCCGCCGCCGCTGCTCCCGGGCTGGGCACGGCCAGGAATGAAAACCGAGGGCCGGGTGACAGCTGGGCGCGAGGCGGGCGCTGGGGACCGACGAGGAGCTCGGGGGCCGCCGGCGTCCGAGCCTAACCACCCCCCTCCCCGCCCCGAGCATCCCTGCCCCGGGCATCCCAACGCGCTGCATCCCGGTACCTCTGGGGCCGCCGATCCCCCTTCCCCTCCGGCCCTCCTCATCGCTTTTGTTGTAGGTGCGGACAGGGATTCGTAATGCCTTTTTTTTTCTTTTTATTTTTTCCCTACCCTTTTTTCCCCTCCTTCCTTCCCTGTCGTCTGCTTTGTGGTAGGGGAGGGAGCAGCCTGACACCCAGGCCTGGAGAGCGAATTGATCTGCATGTTTGCGTGCTGATATCCCTGTTAAATACAAATAATAATAATAATAAAAATCGCAGCTCAAGTTCTCTGCACGGTGCTGTTTAAGGTGATGATTATGCAATGATGAAGCTGTGTAGGGCTCGGCTTTATTATGATTAGCTATTGCCACAGAGTAGTAGTAGCAATAATAGGATGCAGGAGGGAGGAAACAGTATTCCCACCCATCCCTAAAGTATTGGGCATTTGCAGGGATTCCTAGCTGTGCTGCTTGATCTCCTGGCTGCACGGTATCTTGTTGCAGCATTCTAGCACTGACTGTAGAGTAGGCAGAACGGTACAGTGGAATGTAACCTGCATGTAATAGTAATTCTAGCATCTTCTCAATGTGTTTGGTTTGAAAGAGAAGCAGCATGTTTGGATGCCAGATTTCGTAACCACAGAGGGAGAGGGTGAGCATTCTAGCACACATAAATGATGAGGTTTTATCACTGCATAGAACGTTACAGTTGGGTGAAGGCTCTTGACGTGTACAGTCCTTCTCTTTTCGTGAGGTGTTCCATTGAGCTATGAGAAATGTGCACAAACCCAGGTAGGATGAATGTGTTTTTGAGGGGCTTTGAAGGCGAGTTGATTACACATCTGTTATTGTGGCTTTTTTCGGGGAGAAAGGTGAATTAGGGGGTGGGGAAGACCACCTGAAATTTTACGGGTGCAGGTGGGGAAGAATAGAGAGAAATCTTCTAGCCAATACCGAGCTTGTGATTATCACCTTGGTGAGAATACAAGAGGGTAGTTAATGTGGCTAGCAAGTACTTGTAGCTAACATCAGGTCTGTGTTCCTGGATGCTTGAGAAGGATGTTTTGAAAGGATGGGAGTTTTGATTAAGTACACTTTGTACAGAAATACCTTTCTTTAATCAAGAAAGGAAGATGCCAGAGTGAAGTTGACTGTGATTTTATGTCAATATTTACTTGGCCGAAGACTGACCTGTGGAGAGGAGTGTCTGCAGGCTGTGTAGTATTCTGACCCTACAGTAGCTGGGTTTATTATGCTATTCAGTCAGTTTTCAGTGGTTGAGTTTGTCATGGTTGTTTTCACTTGTCTGTTTTTTCATTTTGATTCCCCTGCGTATATGTTGCTGTGAACACAGATGTTTTGCAGCAGGGAACAGAGTAGTGTGAGGAACATTTGTGTGCTGTGTCCTTGGACTCAAACAGGGAGACATGAACATGTTATCTTGCTCCTCCAGGCAGTCAGTCTGTAAGAAGCTCTATAGCCTGTAATTTCCTTCATCTTATTCTCAATGTGTAGATGGTGTAAGCGGGAAGCAATATATTTTTAGGTATTTTGTGTCTAATCATTGTCTTATTCCTGTGTTGTTGAAGCAGATGCAGCATAGCTTTTGCATGATCACAGATATTTCTATGTTGTAACTGAATGGGTTAAAGGATATCTCGCTAGGCCATGCAGCTTTATACTGCTGGAATGCTAATCTGAAGACCTGAGTGTATCGCCCACTCTGCCATTTGCTTGGTGTGTGGCCTTTGCTTACGGATTTCTCCTTTTGCAAAATGCTAATCATCTCGTTGTGTCCTTGGCTAAACTTCTAGAAATCCACAGAGACAAAACACTTTTATCAGAGTTTAGTCATTTCTTCACAATGTTGCAATCTCTTTATGAGGAAGCCTGCATTTATTACCATGTCTCTCATGATTCAGAGTGAAAACATAGGCAGTTACTCTTGTACAATACATTTTAATGTTGTTTTTACTGAATTAATAGCAAGACCTTCAATAGTCTATCATGAAACCGGACCAGAAAAGCTATAAATGGAAATGACAAATTCAGTTGGCTGTTCACAGAAAGTTATAATCAAAAATAACCACTAATATAGTATTTGTAAATAGATTGAAATGATGAAGAGGTTGTATTAACCTGATGACACTCTTCAGGGATTTTGTGAACATGGAGATCTATAGAACACCTTTGTTAAAACTTCTACCTGAGCGTTATTATGTAGTGGTTTTAACACAACCTTTTGAAAATGTAATATAAGCAAACAGGAAAATACTCTCTATTTGGCATCACAAATCAATGTACTAAATAATAAAGAGAACTGAGTTGGAAGACTAATGGTTTTGACAAGAAAATCATCAGTGTCTTGAATAGAGGAATGTTATAGATCTGCTGAAATTACGTGGGGAATTATTGTACATGCTACTTAAACTGAAGACATTAAAAATTGGAGGCTCTATATGCTGCAGAGTATAGGCAGCATAAGTTATCAGAATTTTTGTCAGTTTCTTTGCCTTTGTGCTTGTATGTTCTTTCCTTAAAAAGCACAACTGAATTAATATAATGAATATTGAGAGTTACCGTCTAATGTTGTAGATGTAGTTGTAACTAAAGGTGACAATATGCTCTTTCTCAGTCTTGCACCACCCCAGCTAACCTGTTTTTGACGAACTGTGTTTCATACTATTGTAGAAGACAAAAATATCCACTGACTTTATGGATAATTAACATTCTAGGTATATTTGCAAGCTTTTTTTTTTTTTTTGAAATTCAGTATTGAAGTCAGCAAATAACGCTGGAAGCTTTTGTTCAGAAAACCTTATTTTATGAGATCACAATATTCTTGTGAAAAAGGAATGCTCATTTGGCACTCACCAAAGGAAGATTTAGGAACTGAGACCAAATAGGCACAAATAAACTTAAATCACAAGTTAGAACAATATTATGCTTCCCTTTCCATTGCTAAGGTGCCGCTCTGCTGCTGATTTGTTATTAGGGCACATACTTAGGCTTTAACTTGACTAGCACAATGCCTCTATGAAAGCATCAGGTGATGTTTGCTACCTTTCTAGGCTGGTAGAATAGGCAGTGGTGTTTTTACAAGCCTTTATGTTTTGTCTAGGTAAACTGTAACATAATTTGATTTAGATGAGAGCTGCAACCATAACTGAAGGTAACAGAAAACATTTTTAAGTAGTTAAAGAAAGCAAACAAACAATGTCTTCTCCTCACCTTCCCTCTTAGATTTCCCTGTGGAATGATGTCAAAGATACATTGCGAAAAGTAGGCCACCCTGCTTCCCAAAAGGCAAGGCAAGGATCTCTTCTTCCCCCTTCTACTTTTGGTTTTCTGCTGACTTTTAATTCCAAAAGCTGTTTTAAATTTCTCTCTGTGCTTTATTATACTTGATGGAATCTGTGGATATATACTGTTGTTTAACTCTGAATTTCAGTCCACACTTGATTCCACTGACCTACCCTAATTGAAAAGATGTGTAGACAGCATTTGCACTTCAGACAGAAACCTTTGCTTTATCTGATGATTCACTCTAAGGTGTGAGATATGCTGCAATTATGATACATCAGTGTATTACAGGTCATAATTAGTGTTTTAATTTCCTTGGCATCTGCTGATTTTGATGGCAGCCATTGATGGGGGGTCGTCTAAATAGTCTTCTGAATTACAGGAAGATAGAAAGAAAACTGAACAAGATTATATATTATGGATAAAACTGTTGGAAAAGTGTACTGACCTTTAAGGGACAACAAATAGACTGTTTATTAGATTTTGTACATCGCTGATAGTTTTTTCAAAAAGGGCAGAAGATAATTTTCTGATGTCAGCTAGTTTTCAGGTATCCACAAGGAAGTTTTGGTTATGTAATTTTTCCCTTGCCATAGTGGTTAAAAAAATCAATAGGAAGCTTATTCCATGCAATCTTCAAATGCATTCTGTAGCATTTTATCTTTAAGAAATTGCATGGGGAGGATGCCTTTGGAGTGGAAGCAGGATTCTGTTCACTCTCCCTCCCCTTTTATAGTCAAATGATTTTTTTTTTTAAATTTTCCTAGTAGCACAGATAACTTAGTATTTCACAAATTATCTTCTTAGAAACGGAGCAGTGGCGATAACAGAAATCATCTTGGGAAAATACAACTGTTTTGAAACAGTACAAGGCAGTGGTGTAGGTATTGATGAAATAGATACATTGTTTTGAGCTTGGGGTTCTTGAATTCCTCAATGTCTCTTCAGTAGATGTTGCCCCAGTCTTTTAAATGCAGATAAAAGTACAGTAAATCTGCTGGCTCCAGGAGACCTGCTTCAGTAGAAGTAATTCTTAGAGTGAAAACTTTCCTTGCCCTGCCTTCCCTTCTGACTTTGTGGCAGGCTATATCATTGGTTATACAAAAAGAAATAGATGAGGATCATGGATTAAGCTGTTTCCTTTCTCCTAAGTTTTTGTTTTGGCAAAGCTAGGTGTTTGTAATTATGTTAATGTTTTAAGCTATTTGATGTTTCTGGTTTATGAAAGAATGAAGAAGCATAAGGGTACAGGAATTAGAAAAATCTAATTGTGATTGTGTGACTTTTCGTGTTTGATGTCAAAATACTTCAAGTGAATATTTTTAGAGCTATCAAATACAGCTTACGTACTGTTCCTCTCTGTTAAAGATAAATTGGTGAATACATTTACCAGTCTCCTAGGGTAATTTTCAAATGGAAAATGTGGGGGAGAAGGTTATTCAGCTGGTGGGGTTTTGTTTTTATGGGTTTTTTTGTGTGTGTGAAGTAGAAAGTAGAATGATTTAAGAGACTTCTCTGTCCTCTTCAGTGGACAGGAGTTTGAAAGTATGTATATGGTCTGTTCTTAAGGAACACTCTGTAAGATCTAGTTCCATAGATTACCATAATCCTGAATTACTTCTTAGCAAACTTTAGTTTGTTCTTTATTCCTTAAACTCTGTAAGACACTATAGTTAATGATTAGTAGAGGATAAGAAAGTTGGGCTTAGAGTTAGTGAAACAAAACTTCCTTTTCTTTTGAGCCTCGATCCTACAAACAAAGTTCTTCTTGAAAATGCATTATAAGCTGGCTTTGGCACTGGGGCTACAAGTTATACCTTTGGAGCAAGAAATGGGTCTATTTTTAAATGCTTGGTCTAGGTACTTCAGCAGTTTATACTGCATTAACCAGGAGCAGTAATCTATGAAGATTTACTATAAACATTCAGAACATAAAGTTTTGCTTCAAAAAAACTCAAGACTGGAGGCGGGAGAATATTTTTGACCTGAAGAAATCTCCTAATCTATTTCTGCCAGTTATGGAATTCCAATCTTAAACTATAGTGCTATAGGATAGAATCAGCTGTCATACTTTACCCAAAATATGCAGCATGCTTTTTAAGTGCAGGGCTAGTAGCCTGTCAACAAAACTGTAATGGTTTTATTGATGTAGATGAGAGCGAGGAGCTGAACAACTCATGAACTAACACAGCTCTGTTTAATGATGACCCAGAAGTCACTGTCAGCATTAACCATTAAAGTGCCTTCCAGTATGGTAATTTTTTAAACTCTTCCAGGTATCTGATTTTTTTCATTAGCTAGCGTTTAGTAAGTGACTTTGTACTTCTGTACATGTTTCCATCTTTTTTTTTTCATTAAGAATTAACAAGTATTGTTGCAATGCAATAAAGAAAGGATTAAAACAAAAAAAGCTTATTTGTTTTTACCAGTGTACTGAATTACTTTCCACTATAGTTTTACAGTGCAAATCCAGGAACACATAGATTATTCTTTACTGGTTTGAGGCCTTGTTTCTTCTCCATTGTACTATTGTGTGAGTTTGGAAAACATCCCATTTTTTGTGATTATGCTGCTGCTTCTGCCAAACAACATCCTCCCTCATGGGTCACAGTGTATGGTTTTCCACTGATTTCAGCAGGACCTTGTACAGGTGTAAGGGTTGGTATGGGTGGATGTCACTGTTGGCACAGTGCTTTGTGTAACTGCTTCTGTAACGTCCACAAAGATCTGGAGCAGCCCAGCCCTCCACTCACACTGATGTTTGAAAATGTCACTAACACGCTGAGGCTTGCCATCAGGGGCGCTTGATTTGGTATCAAACTCTGACTCAGTGTGATCTCATATAACCTCCAGATGGCCTAACTTGCAGAAATGCTAAAAACAGTCAGATCCTACTCCTTCGGCTGAATAATAAAAAATAGAAAAATGGCAGTAGTGATATTTATTTGTTTTGATATGCATCTCCACATCAGATTCTTCAGCTAACGTTTCAACTTTCCAGTCGCTTTCCTCTGGACAGCATTTAGAATAAGTGTTTCGGCACACACAGAGGATCTTAGGAATGAACTGTCAATTTCCCACGGAACTGAGAAAAATCAATATGCCTCTTCCAAGCCTTGAAAATCCCTCCGCTCCTAGTGAAGGCTCCATTACATCAAATAATATTGAAAATCATTTCAAGCTAAGTTCCTGATATGTGATGATGGAAGTTTTTTTTTTCTTTTTGCAATAAGGCAGATACATATTATAAAAAGTTTATTCGTCAATACCATACCTATTGCCATCTGTTATTTTCAATAGCAAAACTTTTTGTGGAAAAATCAAAGAATTGTAAGAATGCCTAAATGTATTCTCTTTCTCTTTAATAGGTGAGTAAAAGGATTTATGAAAGTTGGTGTTTCTTTGTAGTATTGTATTCAAAGGAAAAATTAAAAGGAGACTACATGACTTTAGATATATGAAATATTTTGTATTCATTGAGGCTTCTGTTTTGTTTTCCTGAATATACTGTTAGTGAGTGAAAACTTGAAAACGTCTACTGTCACAGGTCCAGTACGCTATTGTTAAAGGGTAATATAAATGATATTGTAAGCATGCTTGCAGTAATTCAGCCTGCTAGGTGTTTCCTAGCATTGTTAGCTTGCATTTAATGAGAGTCCAGCTTAATTTAGTTTGATTTAGGGGCAAATCTTCCATGACAGGGAGCATTATTTGATGTCAAGACTGACTTTCTATGTGTCAAGAGGGCAGACTCTCTCAACTGAGCTCTGGTGCCCGAAGCAAAGATGCAGCAGCACCGTGTGTGAGGTGTCACCCCTGACAGATTCACCTGGTATCTGTCATTTTGTCAGAGCTTGCATCACGGGTTTTCCCTGTTGGACACCCTTACTTTATGTACCCATACAGAGGGTGTATATTTACCTTTCTGAGGCTAGGTTCTCTGTGCTTCCCTCTCACTGAATTGCATCTCTTCTGCTGTGTTCTGTTTTCCAGCCAGCTGCGATTATAGCTTGACGGGAGTTGCCACTATGGGCTGTAAATTGTTTATGTATAAAAGCACGGACACTGAGAGGAAAAAAAGTTAATGGAGAATGTATGGCAGAGGTTTTGGTGCTTCATGCCATGCTTAATTAGCCATGTCACCTGGCAGAAGAACTCACTCAAGTTTGTATTTACAATGCCATGTAGTTAGAGAGTTTCAGGCTGGAGAACAGAATTCAGAAAAGGTGACAATTCAAACTGTTGGGTCCTACCCGCTAACGAGGGAGTGGGTTGGCAAGTATCCTGGACCACTCTCAGCTGGGTGTATACCAGGGTGTTCTGCTATGCTTAAAACAAGCGTTTCATTTTTTTTAATTTTAGTTTTCACCACTGAAATATAAAAACAGAAGGGTTCCCTTTTCTATATGAGTAAAAGGCAGCATTTTGTTGTTTTTCTGACTGTCAATTTATGTGGCTATGTGTCCAAAGGAGTAAGTGTGAATTCAGTCAGTGCACCAATAATTAAAAGTTTAAATATATAAATACAATAATTAAAAAAGTGGTAAAATTTTTAAAACTAGAAGCCATATTTTCCAAGGAGTTATTTAATTCATTTCTAGATGAAAATTAAACCATATGACTTATGTAAAGGCAATAAACGTGTATATATATGTAAATATAAAATATGTATTGTTGCAGTTGATTAAAAACTAGATCTTGGTTATTTATTAATATTGATTGATACCCCGAACATCCTCTTGTTTCTTTCTCTGGGCACCCAGGGGGATGTGAGGTTTTGCTTTCCTAATAGTCTAATTCATTTTTTTTTTCCTTTCTGAATGACTTAAGAGGATCTGTTTCCATAGCAGGACCGCTTTACTTCCTGCCTTGGTTAAGGCAGTGGTTTTGTGACTGGTTTTGGTGTGCTGCCTTGCAAATTCTGTTGTCAAAATGAGGCTGAGATCTGCAAATGGCTGAGGCTGGTACAAGGCTGTAGAACCCAATGTATTGGTACAGCTTCAGTGGATTGTTAGTCAGATCCAGTAAGTGACTGCTAACTCTCATCTGGATGGCAGGATGGTCTCCTGCCCCTCTGTAGATCAACTTAAAAGTGATTGTACAGGCATGGCCTGTTTCAGCTCCAGGTAAAGTGGTTTTGGACTGTGGAGTACACAAGGGTATGAGGTGTTAATAATTAGCTCAGTCCAGTGAGGACTGTTATGTAGATGTGCGCTAGTTGGGGTGCTTCTCCAGTGCACTTTGATCTTCTCTGTTTTAGTAAGATTTGTGGTTGTTATGTGTTTTCTCCTAATTACTCAGTGATGTTAGAGAAAGAACCGTAATGCTCTGTGAAGTTTATTGTATTGTGAACTTAATTTGAACTTAAGTTAAAGTTGACAGCTCCATCATTTACCCCTCTGGTTTCTTTTCTTTCCCACAAACATTATTCCAAAAAACATGCTGCTCACTGTACTTAGTTGGAGTGTCCTACTGAAAGGAGTGGCAAATAATCTCTCTGAAGAGAGTTCATCATGTTTGTTTTTTCCTGAGCTTTTTGATGGCTCTGTTGCAATCAAAAGTATGCATTTAATGTTGGAAATGCATTTGTTTATTCTACATATGTGCATACACATTTTTTAATATATAGAATAATGCTATATTTTAAACAAATTAACTCCTTGCTTGATAGAGCATAAATTAATTGACTTATGTGCCTAAAACCAGTATTTGAAAGGTGTGGAAACCCATCTGACTGCTATTACATGCAAAGAAGGACTTTTTGCATTGATCTTCCTCTGGCAGTGTTCTACTGTTCTGCTGCTGCTGGGAGCTCTGGCATGGTCACTGATAGTGTTCCCACTTCAGCTATGAAGAGGTGTATGTGCTTTAATATCATTTTCTTTTACATGTAAGCGATCTCCTTCCTTCTTTGGAAGCCTATCAGAACTTGAGTGAGTACTGCCGTTTGTTTAAATCTCCTTAATGTAGTAGGGTCAGATTTTCATTTACTTTAAAAGGCTACCTTGGTCCAGCCCGTCACTCTAATGTGAGCTTAAAATGACTGCAGGTGATATTTATAGAGCAAGTTAGAACAATTTTGGTGTACCTGTGTTGCCAAACTTGTTCACGTGAACAGGATTAGACTCCTAGCCTGAGGAGTTTGAAGAACTTTATAAGGCGGAAGGGTGGACTTTACTTGCATTGTGGGGTGGGATTTTATTTCTGTATAAATGGCGGTGTGAAAAGAATCCTGTAATTTTTTCACAGAGCAGGGGTGGAATACACCACTTGTCCATAAAGCAGAAGGTATTTAACTTTGAGAATGTAATCTTCTAAAAAGTTAGAAGGTAGTCATGTTTTTTCTGAATAAACCTTGCCTTATTTTCTATTCCATCTCTGTTGCCTTCTGGGTAGATATTTTTCTGCGGTTATTGTTATCAAAGCACTACTTCAGGAGCTCTCTTGTCGTTTCACTCTGTTTTGTCAATAGAACTTTAGTTTAAAAACTCTCTAGCTTGAAAAAAAAACAAGCACAAAGAGGCAAGCCAAATCAAACATATACATAAAGACATTTCAGAATTCACAGAAAACAAACTGTGGATCAATTATTAAGTGCCTTTCCTCTCCCTCATCCACTTACTGATGTAGTATTAATTTTGAATGAGCCCCCTGCATAGCTTGCCTTCATCCACTTATGGTATGGAGCACAAAGGCTTTCAGCACTGTAAATGCTTGGGTCCTTGTTAGAGGCCTCTGCATTAGAGCAGTTTCTGTTGACTTCAATGGGAATCACTTAGTGGCGGCTGCATAATTGGTTTTCAAGCAATGTCTGTTTTTTTTTTAAAAAAAAAAAGGTGGGGGGAGTGGGAAAGCCCAAAGAGGTCCCCCAAACAAAACATTGAAAAGACTTTCAAAAGAGCTAGAGCAAATACTTGAGCTACCTAAGTAGCCAAGAGCTGACAAAAAGTGATACACAAGTTCAACAGAAAAGGAGAAAGTGAAGCTCATCAGGCAGTGTTTCTGCCAGTTTGTGTTTCTGTGTGAGCATCCTGTCTGACCATTATGATCCTTTAAATGAAAACGTCCCCTCAATTATAGAAGCTGTGTGTGACTCTAGTACTTGTAGCGTTGAGAGAACTTAGCTATTGAAGCACACAGAGTTCATCCAAAGCAGACAATTGTGATTGTGATCTCTGTAGTTGTAGAGTAGCGGTGTGCTTGTAGTAGCTTTATATGTGATGAAATATCACTATAACAGTGGTTTCTGCAGGCTATGTGCCTTGCCATCGGTCTGGGCAGCAAGCTGGTCAGCACTTATATTTGTCAGACAGGTACATAATAGCAGCGGCTTCATGATATACATATGTCTGATGAAGCTGCTAGTGCTCATCTGTTAAGTACCACTACTTATGTGGTCTACTGTTAGCCATGTAAGAAATCATCACGTTTTATTAATGGCTTCTGAACTTTAACATCTTAGGCTAAAGATAATGGCTTCTGCATGAAGTATGTTCCATTACTGCTAATGGTGTCTTGTCGAGTAAGCAAGTGTGGGAGATAAAAGAATTCCTGTAAACAAAGCATAAAAGAACCTATGTATATAAATCAAGCCTGAAAATCATTTTATAGCTGAATGGAAACTGAACATCTCAAAGTAGTTTTGTTTATGCCTGGATGATTGATAGAGAAAAGGTAAAAACAGCCTGTCTAAATGCAGAACTTGATGAATATTGCACTTATTTTCTACTGTCATTTCAGCAGTTTGAGTAGATAGTTACAGTCTGTGATAATACCAATAGTTTTAATAGTATTAAAACTAAACAGCAAAACCTTTAAGGCAGGTTTTAAAGAAATATAAAACTGAGTATTATTGATTTCTTGTTTCTTTTTTTAAAAGATAAGATTAACATTTGCTGCTTTTAGACTCATCATATTGCTAAGGGAGATGAAGAGCTTTTTTGAGCTATTGAATTGACTCCTTAGTCTGCTAGACTTTATGTACCTTCAAATGAACCCTTAACCTACAGAGCAAAAGTTGCTCCAAGGTTTTGGAGGAGACGTGCTGTGCCTTGCCTTTTGACTAGATTTAGTGCAAGAGTTCCCTAAGGGAAAGAATCCTGCTCTTTTTTTCTTTAGTGTGTGAAGAAACAATACATCAATGCATCTACAACTCTATTAAACAGGTTACAGATAAGTTCTAATGGTAAGGAATTGAAAAAAGTATTTATTTGGTGATTGTGTAGTTTCAATTTTTGTTAACTTTGTGTGTTTTCACAACTCTTAAATACCTAGAACACATATATATATACACATATATTAATGGATTGTATCCTGTGTAGTATGAAAAGTGTGATAAAAAGGGCATCTTTTTTGAATATTCTTTAATTTCTGGCTAGGGTCCCATGTAATTCAAGGGGAGTTTAGAGGTTTGGTGTTTTTGTCTGAGAGCATTTCAAGATAGTGTCTTTGCCAGCAAAACCAGCTTAAAATAGTTTGTATGCCAGTGTGCAGCATAAGATATGGCTTCATAAACCTGCTGAGGGGCTAGGGAATAATGAAACAGGAGGAAAATGCCTCCACTAAGCTCAGGATGTGACTGGTAGATCATTTTGCTACTGAAACACCTAACTGGTTTAACTGCCTTGAGTTAGAGCTGTGTGTTTTTTTGGTGAGTGCTGCCTAAACACCAACCCTGCAATTAATATTTGGCATTAATAGATTGGCCAGATCAAAACTGGAGAAAACACTGTAACCTGAACAATGTCCCTTGGAAATATTTTATCTTAATTAGCTCTAAAGTCTGTGGATGTGTTGTCATTTCTCTATTGTTTTTAAGGTCAAATACCTTTGATCAACCCCAGGCTTAGTTAGGAAAGCCTACGTAGTTGAAAGGTATGTTGAAATCTGCAGAGCTACAGTTACTTCCTAAGTTATGGAAAATAAACTATTAATACGGATAAAGATGACTAGTATGACCCAGTATTAATTTGCCTGCAATTGTATTTCTTCTGTACTTTACTGAAGGGTGATAAAAGTGTGCTCTTTTCTTTCTCCCATGAGCTCTGAGGTGAATGTGTGTCTAATGAAAATTCTTCTCTGACTTAACCCGAGATAATACCATCAGTTTGAGTTTCATAGTGTCTATAAACTGTTATGAAATTTCAAAATGAGTAGTCTGTGCTCAGACTGAGAATAGGGTGAGGTTATGAAATTGTTTGTGAAATGTTCATAACATACTGTAACAACTGGTAAAGAAACAGAGCAAAAGGAGTAATAGTCTTTACATTCAAAGTGAGAACTGGAAATAGTTTTGTGAGCTTTATTAAAGCTTTATTAAACTCTGAAGTTTTCAAGAAATTATATTATGTTAATGGGAATACATAGAAGAATTAAAACATTCATATAAATTCAAATATAGTTACTAATAAATCAGTACTTTCTTTTAATATTGGGCATTTTACATTTGAAATAAAAGGAAACATTTTTGGTTTTGGATACAGTGCAAGAAAGTTGTTTTGAAGCTTTTATGGGTGATGTGATACGCTGTGAGGTGTTCTAGTTGAGCTCTTCTTCTGTCCCTGACATCTGACATTACATTTGGGTTAAAGCATTTCCTGATATAGAAAGGTACTAAAATAAGGTGACACTATTAGGGCAGTCCTCAAAGAGCCATTTTAGAAATGCAACAAAGAGAACATACCAGTGATCATGCTGGACCAGACAAAAGGTCCATTTAAGATAAGTATCCTTAGAACAGTGGCCATTGGTAGACAGCTGGTGAAAAGTGTACAAACAAAGCAGGTAGATAGTGATAATTCTTAAGGAATATGCTTTGAATCTTCAGCCTTTCAGAGCCAGGATTAGGATCTTTGGGTTTAGTATCCCTAGATGGATTTTTCTTTGTTAATTTGCCAGGTTGGTCCTTGAATCTTTTAACTTTCTGAAGTGTGTGACATCCGGTAGTTAGTTGTATCTTTTCCCCATGAGTTTTGGCTTACTTTTGGGAAAGGTGGAATTCCACCAGGCAGGTAATAAAGCATTCTGCAGTTTGGAGTCAATTAACTTTTATGTTCATTTGCTTAGCTTCTGTGAAACCACAATGAAAATCCTGCATCTGAAGAATGTAGTTTGAAACACCTTTTCTCTGCTCCTCGCTGTACCCTGCCCCGGCTTCTCCACACAATACCATTAAGAAACAAATTTCGGATACCTTTCTTTTCAGTAGTTCAGATGGTTGAATTACGAATGTTGGAGGCGTGTAAAGTCAAGTAAGTGTACCAGTCCAAGGCAACTACAGCTGGATGTCATAGATGAAAAAGTCTGCTGCTGGGAAGAGGACCTGCGAGTTTCCATATGGTGACTTACTTGGATCTTTACACAGCTTCTCCAATGATAATGAATTAACCATTTTCAGCCCAGGCCACGTTTAACAGCAAAGTATGTAGTTGGCAGTTTTTATGTAGAATTACAGTTCCCTGCAGTTCTGTCCTTTTTCATCTACTCTTCCCCTCACTTCCCAAAGGAAGAAACAAGGGAGCCTACTGTCCCAAAATTCATATTTAATTCTACCATTCATTACAGTGGATCCTTGTTCAGTAATAAAGTAGTGTACGAGGGATGAGCAATCTGTGTTGGGCAGGTGGATCTGAGGAGTGTTCTGAGGCAGGCACCGAACTATTCCTTCCTTTGATTTCTGTTTTGGAAGACTCTAGTAGTTACCTTTAACAGTAAAGCTCAAGTGTAGCACATATCAGTTATTTTGGAAGGAAAGGTGGAAGGTTCCTTGCTCATCTGGGCCCTGACAAAGCCCATAAGCAAATTGGTGGCTTTTTGGGGATGCTGCCTAGGCTGTCTCTGGAGCAGAGATTGGTGTTGTGTTAAGAGTACAATCTTGAGGGGCTGCATAAGGTAAATCGGTGGCCGGATAGTACAGTGAAGTCATTGATGCTGTATGAACATGAGATCCCTAAAGTTGTATTGTAGCCCAAGCAAATTCTGTAATCAAGACAAATTTATAGAAGTCATTTTATGTTATATCACAGCATTTGACACCTGAAATAAAATGTGAGGCTTTTCCTTTTTACTTGTGTAATAGTCATTGGACGGGAGGAAGAACCTGAGTGGCATGGATGGCTACTGCTATCTACTGACTAACAAAGAGGAGATAGACAGTATAGCAACATAACCTGATGGTATCATTCTGGCCAAAAAAGATCAGATACTTTAAAGCTAGACAGCTATGCAGAGGCTGACTTCAGATTTAAGCTAATTTATTAGGCTTGGGGAAAAAAAAGAAAAGCTTACAGAATTCTAAGGCTTCTTGTTTTAGTAAATAGTAATAAATTAGTGCTTCTGAATGCCTTTGTAAGTCCTTGTTCCTGGGGCCCAGGTCCATGATATGATCCCATTGGGAATTGGATTTCCAGGTAAACTATTTAGTCTAAATTCCTGTTGCTATAGGAAATCTTGAAAAAACAAAATAGGCCTGAGAAAACAGTTTGGTAGCTGTTCATCCTGAAATCTGTTTTATTTGCTGCATGGGATTCTATTTTAGAAGCACTTCAATGAAAACTTGGACAATGGAACAAAACACTTTAAGACTTAGCATTTAAAGGCATGTTATTTTGTTTCATTGCTAGTTTTGGTTTTATTAAGCTTTTGTGTGTGTGTTTTTGTGGTTTGAGGATTTTTTTATTTGGTTTTATTTTTGTTTTGCTACATGTATTTCTGAAGTATTTGGATTAATTCACGTTTTCTTGGCAGCTGCAAAGAATTGTTCCCTCTCTCCCTTCCCTTGCTTTATAACTATGTTCTGCATTGTGCCCTGATCTTTGGTATCATAGATTCTACTGGATGAGAAACAAACCTATCCTGCAAACTGGATTTAATGCTTTAGTCTAAGTATAATCCCAAAAGTGTAACTGCTAGAAAATGTGGTTCCTAGTAGCATTAATAAAATCCAATGTGAGCAGTGTCAGTTAGGGTGTTTATTTTTATACATACACAGGTGTGTTTGTGTGTATATACGGTGTTTTTTTCCTAATTCTGTTTTTCCACTTCTGCTCTGTACCAATACTGATGAGGGTTGTTGAAGAGGGAGAGCTTTTGCTCTTACCAGCCAGAATCTGTTCCTTGCAGTGAGGGGGTCTCTGCTGGGGAAATGCTTTCCTGCCATCTTTCTTATCTCCACAGGCCAGCAGACATAAGGACTGCCCTCCTGTTTGCTCTGTTGACAGCCGTGCCTTCTCCATGCTTACTGTAGCAGCTGCTGCTCCTCAGCCCGACTGAGAGAGCATAAATTAAAATACAAAGGTCTCCTGTGGCCACTCTTGGCTGACGCTGCAATGGCAGATCAGACCTTCCTACATCATCTTCACTTGACTTTCTTCTTTTTCTCAAGAATTTCCTTTGCATTTGTATCGGTCACAGTCCTTTACCACTGGGCTGAATAAAAGAAGCAGTCCAGTCTATCCAAGTGTTTTATGTACTGAGTGACTTGAGTAGTGTGGGTTTCATCAGAAGCTCAAATCTTTTTTCTTTGTATGTTGCCTGGAGCACTGGCACTGTTTTTGTGCTTTTTATGGCTGCTGGAGATATAGGCTAATTCCTGGTCTTGTCTCCCCATGAAGGCAGGCAGAGTGTTAGAAAACAGCAGAACCATTGTGTTGCCATTGTGTGTGTGTGACTGAGGGCACAGCAGTGAGTCATGTGTTGTCTCTGCTGGGTTTTTATTTTCTTGAAGCCCAGTGTGTTACAATGTTCGTATAGGGGATCTTTAGCTCCCAGAGGGCAGAGAGGGAGCTACTTGTTGGTGGGATGGAATGCTGCAAAATTGGCTATGTAGATTTCCTGATCTAACATCCAACTGTGCATATGGGCTTTTTGGGGGGTTGGGTTGGTTTGTTCTTTTTCAGGGCATTGGCAGATTTGGAAGGCAAGCCTAAGGAAAAGTGTTTCAGTAAACTTTTCATCTTTAGTCCCTGAACTGTTCCTTTGTATTTCCACTTATGTATTTGCCAACTGGTCTCCAATGCAGCGTTGATCTGGTCTTCTGCTCATGTGATCCACCACTCTCTGGATTATGGATATGGATGTTCTCCATGATTTGTGCAATTACTCAATGGTTTCACTTTAATGGAAATATATTCTGTTTTCAGTGTGCTCCACAGCAATGCAACCTTTTTGCTTATTTAACCAGGCTGCCTTTTGGAAAATAGTTTTAAAAGTATGATTTGAGTGTAAATGTATTGATACCTCTGTATGTGAATTTCACATCTTCTGTTGATTTTCAGGAGAGCATGTTAAGCCATGAAGGCATTTCCAGCCATTTAATTTTCTTTCTTCAAAAATATAGTCTTTTCAAGTTGATGGGATTTCACCCCCCACCCGCTGCTGCAATCCTGTTCTGGCTTGTGATTGTGAGCTTTAAATTCTGACTAGGCCATTGGGTCATTTAATAAAACTTATAAGTCTGATTATCTGTGTCTCCTGAGTGGGTTCTGGAGGGAACAGTCTCAAGAACATTTCCCAGAGTGCTTGAAGGAAGCGAAGTGTGAACATTCAAATTTTTTTTTTGTGAAGTGTTATTTAGGCCTTAACTGGACAAGACAGACTTCAAGCACTTAGAGGACCTGAAATCAGTGGCATTGCTTTTGTATAGCGTGGAGAAAGAGTCCTGATTTGCAAAGTTTTAGTTTAGAGGAAAAAAAGAGTTTGATAAAACTTTCATAAGTAGTATAAGCTGTGGCTGCCCTTATGGAGGCTAGTAAGACTTTCTTATTGCTAAATACAACACACCGAAGTCCGTGTTGAATGTTAATCAGAAGTTTCTAAATCATGTAAGTACTCTTTAAAAACAGGGCAAGTTTTCAGTTTTTCCCTTAAAAGTATCATAGTAATTATGGAAGTTGTATAACCATGTAGTAATGTTGGGAAGTAATCATGGGGCCAACCGTGGAATTGCTGTTCTGTCTACCAATTGGACTTAACAAGAGCTAAATGCCATTACTACCTTCATAATCAGGTTTATTTTAATGCCGTTGAATGAAATACCTCTGGAATCAACCACTGAGTACTTTAACTGCTTCCTTGCTGCTTAATGAAACTGGCCTTGCCAAACTGCCTGCTAATGAGGTAACTGCTTCTCGGGGCTTGTTTTTTATCTCCCTGTACATTAGGTACTTGGAACATCTTCAGTAGTGCTTAATGCAGATGCATGCAGTAATGAGATGCAAGAGGAGCAGGATTAATGTCCCCATATCTTTAATCACAGTTTTCATGTGTGATGCTTATAATGGCAGACAGACAGGTTCAAAAGATCTCCTGTTTGAAACTTCAGGTTCAGGTGAACATTATTCTAAGATCAGTGGTAAAGATGTTCTTTCCACCCCCACCTTGGCTGAACTGTCAATTAAAAAAGCCCACCCTGAAAAACAGTTCTTCTGCAGTACCTTCTTTAGCTTTTAACTTTTAATGAATGGATTACTCTTACAGCAGATTTTACTCGTTATGGTAATTGAAATTTATATTTAATAACTGTCAATCAAATTAGAATTATCCTGCTGTTGGTTTAGGTGAGGAGGGCTGTAATGGGCCTGGTGACTCCTTGCTCACAGGATGAGTAGAAGGATTAACTAAAGGGATCTGGATGGTGTTCAGGATCAAGCTGTTAACGATGTTTTTTTGTCTAATTCCCCAAACCTGGAAACAATGAACAAAAGCCAATGGTAATTCAAATAACTCTTCTGAATGAATATATAGGGTATTCCATTTTGTCATACTTAGGTTTTCACAATGCAGAATACTATTAAAACCAAAACGTGCCTAAGCATATTACATTAAAATGTCTTGATTTCTATAATTGACTTTATCGATTTGGAGAGATGGAAGTAGCAGGATGTTGCTGCTTCCTTTATCATGCTTGTGAGGCAACTGAAAGCTACCTTGGTGGTGGGGCAAGAGAGCAGCATTATGCAGGTAAACTGTTACATGAAGGGAAACATACAAACACACGGTGAAAAATCTGGGTTTTTTCTTCAATAAATTTAGTGCTATTAGCAGGTGCAAGAGGAATAGTCCTGTAAACTGGCATCCTGGATTTCCATGTCACGTACAGCATGATGAGTGGGAAGACAAGTGTCCGTGCAGCATCTTTGCTGAGCAGCACTGGCAGGGTGCTTCTGTAGGCATTGGTAGCTCCTTCCTGGTGAGGTCACCCCAGCTGGTACAAACCGTAGGTGGGTTGGTGATGTGAGCTTGCAAACTGCTGCTTGGGTTGAGAAAGGTGATCTTCCTTGGTTAGGTGCTCTTCTGGATCCTTTTTCTTTTTTACCTTAGTTTTTGTTTGTTTTGTTTTAAACAGTAAACCTTCTCCGTGGAGAGAATGAGAAGTATTCTGTGCTGTTTGTGGTTATGTAAAGGAGTATACATTTCTGCTAAATTCTGAAAAGTTCAAGAATATTTTGGTATAAAGAATCAGACTGGTGAAATACCCAAGAAGTTTGCTGAGGACTTGTAAATTTAATTGCAGGAGTTGTACCATTCCTGTCAGCTGATGGTGCTCACTTGTATTTTCGTTGTGAAATTGTATCATTCTTCAATGCATTTTTGTGAACTGCTGTTGCTTGAATTTCTTTTGGGTTCAGAAGATGGACTTTTATGTATAGCTCCTCCCTGTCCTTCCCTGCCTGATGAAATAAATAATATTTCCCTGAACTTTTCGCATACCTTTTTGCCATAACTAATGAAACAGTCCTCAAGGGTTCACGAGGGCATATTTGATGTTTGTGCTAGTCTCTTATGCAGGCTGGAAAATCAGCAAACAGGAACAGTACCTGAAGTACTTGTTAGACTGTAATTGTCTACTGTCACATTGTGATTTGTAAATACTGTAGAAGCAATATAAATAGCATTGGTGGGTTGTTTTTTCTTTCAAACAATGTTCTTTCCACCCTCAGTTATGACCAGTGCCCTTTTGTTACAGCCCCTTGTCTAATATGAGCTGAAGAGATACTTCTGGCCCTAGCTCAGTGTCAGAGAGGGAGCATGTAGCTACTGTGCAGAACTTACTGTTCTCTTAACTGATACTGGTGTGATTCAGCTGACGGGTTTTAAGCTTGCTAGTGTGGCCCATTGACTCCATAAGATACTTAGTTAATTTATTGTTGATCTAGGTGACTGCTGTGCTTTTGAAGAGGCTGATTGTGGGATGGAGTTTTGTGATGCTTTGTTTGGGTTGACCACATTAGCCTATGTTTCCTGTGGGTACTAGTGCAAGTGCTGTAATAATGTAAATAATTGTACTTTTCTTCTGACCAAGCATATTCTTGAAATGTCATTCCAAGTGTAGTAATGAAGAGCAGGTTATTAACGCTGTTCTGCTGGGTCTGTGCTGCTTGGTTTTCTTCTCTGAAATAAGATTTTTCTTTAAGTCAGTGGGAATTGGGGGGCTTTCTAAGAATGGGGCATGCAACTGTTGGGTTTTTGATGTGGTGTGTTCTTTTTTGTATGTGGTGGTGTGTGGGTATTGCGTTTCTTTGGGTTTTTTGGGGGCCATTTTTTTGTTGGTGTGGGGTTTTTTATTTATTTATTTATTTTTTTTTTGAGACTGACCTGCTCAACCTTCCCTGGATCCCTCCCCATTTTTTCATGGGAGCTTGGGAAAAGACTGTTGATATATTACCTTTAGGACAGTGAATAGTATTGTTCAAAAGAGTAGTTTGCTCTGCTTTGTTTCCTCTGCTTCCTGCTGCAGTGGGCCTTGGCCTGGTCTGTGTATTAAGAAGCCAGTTACTCTAAGACTGGAGCTCCCTTATGGGCTATAGACAAGCACAGTGGAAACTTGCCTAGAATTTGATAAGGTTTTAGAATGGAATAATAGGCTTTGGTTTGGTGTGACTTGCTATTGGCAATGCTTTGCTCAGAATTTGGTAGGCTATGTGGATAGCTGGCTGGTTGGAATACGCTTGCATTAGGAGCATTTTTTTAATTTTGCATGAAAACAGCATGTATTTTCAGGCTGTGGGTAAAGTCCTTCCTTGCTGATCTTGCATGTGTTCCTAAAAGGCAGTATATTTCAGAGGTGCCTGTGGAAAAACAAAGATCATTTAGTTCTGAGCGGTTGCAGAAAAAACAATCCTGTACTCCAAAACATAATGAGTTGGGGAGTCTTCGCTTCATTGAGTGAAATATGACTGGTATGACCTACTTTGTTTGCATATTTAACATACTGGATACTTTTTGTCTTTTGTTTTTTTTTTCTTCTTGTTTCCTAGGAAACAAATGCCCTGGTATAGCAGAGAACAACTATTGTATGGAGACTGCTGTCTCTCTGAAGCATTGTTCTTTTGTAGGTTGAAGCCTTTAAAGAGGAAAGAGCTGGAGTTTTCAAAAACATCTTTATTAACCAAAATCACACAAGAGTGTGTTTCACACTGCTGTGCAACTCCTCAAGTTATAATTTCCTCAGTAGGGGTATCTGTGTTATAATGGCTTATCTAGTAAAACTACTATATATGTTCCCATTCAAGGCATACTAAGAGAAACTGAATGAGTAATAAGTAGTTGTTTCTGTCATCCTTGCTGAGCACCATTCAGATACATATTTCTGAAAGTGTTTTATTTTGAATTATCTGGAGCAGAAACAATGCAGATTTTGGGGTTAGAGTAACCTTCAGGAAGTAGTATTAGTGGAGTAGGTCAAGAGAGAGGTGGGAAAACTTTAAAAATAAAAATTGTCTTCAATTTGTCATGCTGCTATGGTTTTTTTTTTTGTGGGTTCTATGTTTTAGCCCAATGTTTGTTGCTGTAAGATTAAAAGAAATAATTGTTGCAATGCTAATTTTGAAGCTGTAATGGTGGGAGTTGTTTTGGGATTGGTAATGCTGAATGGGTGGTGAAAGAAAACAAACTGGCTGGTTAACTAGTGAGAGAGTAGTGTGGAGAGTATGTTCGGTTTTGAGAATACTGAACTGGAGGAGAAAGCTCACAGATTCCCTTTATTCTGTTAGTAGTGTGTGGTACAGAGGAATGAGTTCCTAGCGTTGAAAGTGCTGCACAGTTCTCCTTTGGTCTTTCTATACTGGCTTCAAAAACTGACATGTGACGACCAGTGATCGATGGTGCAGGTAACTTAAAACTGTATCTCTTGCAATTTGTGGCTTATTCTGTTGTTTCTACACTGCTTGAGATGAGCATGTAGCACGTGGTGTCAATCTCTTGAGTACAGATGTCACTGATGCCTGATCTGTGTGCTGCAGGCTGTGTGGTTTGTATGGCTCTGGGGCTTTGGCTTGTTGTGGGTGGGTGAACTTGCCCCCATGTATGTGCATGCAGGTGCTTAAGGAGACAAATACCTTGTTTGCATCTGCACAATTTGATAGTTCATTCTTTTCTTACTGTTATTTCAGGTCTTAATATCTGTTCTTCTGCTAATTCTCCTTTTCTCTTAGTTCACAGTGCATTGACAAGGCAATTGTGTCAGGATGAGAGAAATCAATATAGCTCCACAATTCCACACCAGAGCTTTATTTTGCACTGCTTTATTTTGCCCCTTCCTGAGGGAAGGACAGGTATCTAGCAGTCACAGTGTATGGTCATGAGCCTGATGATCCCATGATGTTTTCTTAAGGAAAAGCTTTTTTAGGCGATGAAGTGGAGGTTCAGATTCTGTATGGTGAGTTCTGCAAAGGAATCAGGTGTTCTCCCCAAGTGGTCATGTGACTTTCCACTAGGCTAAAACCACTTGGTAAGAAACTAGGTAACTAACATAGCTCTGCATGTTCATAGCATCATCACCTACTGTTCATGAGCAACCAGTCCTACTTGTATTTCATCAAAAAGATGGTCGACTGCAATTAATGAAAGGTTTTACAAGTCCTTGGACTCTTCATATGCCAGCTTTTCTGAATTGAGTACATTGTGTCACTGCACCTCTGCACTGGTTACTGGTAAACATGGTCAAATTGAAACACTATTTGAAGATTTGTAGAATCCTTCCAAGTAACTAATTCAAGTTCCTGTAAAAACAGCTGTATTTGGTGTGATCTCAACCTCTTGTAAGACCTATGTGCCAGTGAAACTGGTGATCTTGCTGGCACTCCAATAAGGCTTTCTTAGCAGCTAGACTCAATAGTGGGCAAACAGCTTCAGGTTTCAACGCAAAACATAAAACCCGCTTACTTCTCACACAGTTAAGATGTCTAAAGTAGTTTATCAGTTCTAAAGACTGGAGAAGGGGATAGAAGAAGTAGATTTCTGTGTCACAGATCTCGAAGTAGTAGAATATCTAGGTTGTATGGCTCAAGCCAGTGAGCTATTGCCGAGCTGTCCATTGCATAATAAATACTCAGCATGTGAATGGACAAACCATTCATGAGATGTTGCTCTGGTTAGCTTGCTCTTTTGGTTGTGGGAGGTGGGGGGTGCTCTGTGCCTTGACTATTCAGGTATTAGCTGCCGTGGGTGCATCAACTAAAACTGTAAAAATGGAGAGGCCAAGCATCTGGCAGGGAGAATCCTTCTTGCAGTTCTATCTGGGATGAAGTTAAAGCCTGTGAACAGTGACTGTGGCAAATTTTGCAGTGTGTCGTGTCAACGATAAGAGTCCTTGTTCTGTAGATACATTAGTTAACACAGTTACAAGCTGTTTTCTTTTAAGATGCTCAACGCCCTCTCCTCCCCAAACCCAGTGCTTGCCTCTCCTGGTCACTTTTTGAGAGAAGGTGGAAGAGGGTTGTGATGACTGAAGTGACAATTGCAAATAGGGCTGTAACTGCATTAAGCGTTTCCATCTGTTGGCTCTTTAATACTTTATTTCTTTTGTCTTTTTGTAAAGGCACTCTCTGCTGTAGAACAACCAAATGTGTCAGGGCAAGATCTCAACTCTTGTAGAAATTACATGTGGAAATGTTTAGAGCATCCGGTTATTGTTATTCAAATAAATTCTCATAATAAAAGCCAAACACTTATAGAGGAGTTCTCCTTGTACATTGGTCAACTGAGCTGTTCCACAGTGCAGTGTAAATCTCAGGGCAGCTCTAATGCAGCATTAGGATACTTCACGCTTATATGAAAGTTATAATTGAATTTAGTTTTACACTGCTTTTCGTCACATATTTAATGATGTGAGCATAGGAGTTTTTTCTTTTTTTTTTTTTTTTTAAGAAGTTCAGCTTTGAAGATCTGGACTACATCTCTGATGAGGAAGGGACAGATGTGTACATAAAGAAACAGTCACTCCAAGTGTCATTCCATCTCGGCAATTATGTTGCAGGATGTTTTCTTTTTGTTTCCTCTGTCTGTTTGTTATCTACTGTAGCCTGGTAAGGAGAATCAGAATGTACTTCTGCAGCTTCTTTTCATGAGCTGTGTTCCCACCCTGCATCCATAGAGACAATGGAGAGGCCAGCTGGACGCTGAGAAACATGAAAAATGGTATTATATTATAATCACTGGGAGTTTCTGAAATCTGGTAAGATTTCTTACCATTGCTAAAATCAGCTTTTCTCTAAGGCTTTGGAAACCAGGCACCTGAGGAATGAAACTGGTGGCAGACTAAAAGAGTGTCAGGCAGTGGCTGCTGCTGTCCCCAGTTGATGTAAAATGGTACTGATGATGTGAGAATGTGTTCTCACAATAGCTGTAGTGTTAGTGGGGTTCCCATGGAGTGAATTTTTCTCAGTGGGATTCTCTCTAGGGCTTTGAGACTTTCTGGTGGTGTGAGAAGCAGAAAATAAGGACTCTTTTCATGGGTGATGGTTCTCTTTTGTTTTCTTCAGCACTGATGACTGTGATCTGTTGATTAAAACTTTAGTTCTGCCAAATGCTGTGTGTGCAGAAGAAATGCATGTGTTGCATCTGGATGATTGTCAAGTATGTTCTAGTCCCTGGAGAACAGATCTCCAACATAGCAATGAAGTGTGAATGACACGTCTGCTGCTTTAATTCAAAGTACTCGGTTATTAGGACTCTTCAGTTGCAAATCTGCATATAGTAATACTATTTTTTTTTCAAGTGCTTCCAGTTACATTCAGTAAGTCCTTGCAGAGCAAAATAGGAAGTCCCATCCCCTTTAATGATGCTTAGTTTCTTTTGAGGATCTTCCTTACTTTCAGAAAAATTTCAGTGAGTTTCAATTAGGTGTAATATGAAGTGACTGCCTTGGTGGCAGATTTACCAACTGCGAGTAGGTGACAATTTTACTGGCATAAATATTGGTTTGATAATTCTCTAAACTGAAATGGTGAAATGATACAGGTTGCAAACATACATAAAAAATTTGGTTTTATGTCTTATTTTGTTTCCTTTGAAAACTATGTAATTCATAGTTCCAGTTTACAGAACAGCTAAAGAAATAGCAGTGCTAGTGCCTTGAGGAAGAAGCAACCTCTGTCCCAGGGTGAAATGGGAATGAGCAATGGAGGGAGGATCTGAGGCTTAAGATCTGTTGCTGATGAAGAATTATTTGCATAACCACAGATTAAACCCTGCCCAGAGAGGACATCACTATGTGCCCACATGTGGCCTTTCAAAGGAAAATCAGGATCAACTGTAAGAGAATGTACTGGAGCTCTTCTGTGTTGCTATTGTGGTTTTCTGCTTGCTCGGCAGATGCAGTAGTGCAGTGAATTTGAAATGGCAGGAATTTAAAAAGGCTTCTTTTGCCTGCAGGTGCCATAATTGGTGGATGTTTGACAAGTTTATTGAAGGTTGTGGTTTTTAATGGGAGTACAAAATCTATTTTGCTTTAGATGTTTTTTAGCTACCTGTAGTTCCTGCTTGTCCTCAGCTGCTTTTTTCCTCATCATTTAATGCAAGTTGCTTACTGCAGGACCTCATAATCATTTTGTCTCTTGAGTAAATTGCTGTATATTAGTATAATTATACAGTGAATTTTCATTTTGTTGCTTGCTTCATTTCAGTAGATCAGCAGTTACCATGTAAATCTCTGTGCTTCAGCATTGTTTTGCAACATCCTTTGAGGTCTTTTCAAATGTGACCTGCATTTTTACACTATACCTTAGGAGCAGAGTTGAGTGATTGACCTGCGGAGTAGCATATGTGGTTTGGGTTGCTTTTTCCTGAAGTTTCTGTGAAACATTTTTAAGATTGCGTTAGTGCTTGATTGTCTTTTTCTTTTGCTTGCATAGTGACTAGTGCATGCATACTGAATGGGGCAGGACAGGAAGGTCTGTACTGGTTTATCCTTAGCAGCATTGCAGGGAAGAGAGATTTGGTGTTTTGAATGTACTGCAAGGTAGATGACACTATCAGCATGTAGTCCTGGTCATAGAGTTATAGAATGGTTTGCGTTGGAAGAGACCTTTAAATATCATGAGGTCTACCCCCTGCCCCTGCTGTGAGCAGGGACATCTGATGATGGGGCACCCACAACTTCTCTGGGCAGCCTGTTCCAGTGTCTCCCTGCACTTAATGATGAATGATAGCTTTGTAATAGTAAGAAAGAAATTAATATAGTCTTTGAGAATAGCCTGCCCTGCATTTTCATGCAAAATTGTAGAACCATAGAATGATTTGGGTTGGAAGGGACCTTAAAGATCATTCAATTCCAATCCCCCTGCCATGGGCAGGGACACCTCTCACCAAACGAGGCTGATCAAGGCCCCATCCAACCTGGCCTTCAACATTTCCAGGGAGGGGGCATCCACAGCTTCCCTGGGCAACCTGTGCCAGGGCCTCACCACCCTCATTGGGAAGAATTTCTTCCTAACGTCTAATCTAAATCTTCCCCCTTCCAATTTAAATCCATTCCTCTTCATCTTGTCACTACAGGTCCTTGTAAAAAGTCCCTCCCCAGATTTTCTGTAGACCTCCTTCAGATACATGAGGTGTGAGATCACACACTCTGAAATAAGCAGGAAAGAAGCTTGGATTCACCCATACGGTGTTTAACTGGCACTTCTTGTTGCAAATATTCTTTTGTTGCTAGTTTATCCATGGTCTTGAGTTCCTCTTCAGGTATGGTTAAGTGTACTTTACCTACAAAGCATTCCTGTCATCCTCACTAACCACTCTTAGGTGCTCATGCTTTCTATAGACCTCAAGGAAAGAAGCAGCACTTCTGGGAAGAGTGATATGGTGGAATTTTTTTTTATATCCAAGAGCAGCAGAGCTACTTGCACGTTAAAAGGCCAGTACCCTTGCTTTTATAGTGAATGTGTTGTTCTAATCAGCTAGAGTGAGACACAATGTTAATATTTTCTCCCAGAAGCTGTACTTCAGAGTCTGCTAGGAGTTGCTTTATTGTGGTAGATACACTGGCACTGGGGCTATTGAAAGCCTATTTTACATGACATCATAATACTAAATTTAGAAGAATGCTTTTAAAACCCTTCACAAGAGCTGAGCTTCAATGCTGTAATTTTTTCTTTGGTTGTGTTTCAAAGAAACTGGGTTTGAATAATCTGTAGGGAAGCAAAGCAATTTTAAGATCAACAAGCATGCTGATCAAAAACCATTTATAGCAGCTATCAATAAAGAAATAATCTTCTAACAATGGATTTTTTTTCTGAATCTAAGTACTGTTCCCATGTATTAATTTACTTGAGATTATTTTATTCATACATTGGAAATATTCCTGTGCTTCAATCCTGTGCTTATTGGTCAAGTTGGAATATGTGTATCGACACTAAAGATGGAGCTTTTAATATAAAGGTCGTGCGATGTCTGTTTCTTTTTTTGCCATGAGGGAACTGCTCTACATTGGCAGTCGCTGGATTGCTCCGCTGCTGCTTTGCTATATTGCGCCACGATAGCTCTGTGGCTGAGGAGAAGCAGCTGCAATGGGCTGAGGAATAGCCTTTCCTGAATTCCCCTCTTCACACAAAAATTTTCTGTTTCAGAGGCGTTGTGTTATGGGAATTCAATGTGACTGTGAGAATGAGACCTACAAGGAACGTGATTTGAAAAACTGAAGTTCAGCAAGTTTATGATGATCATTCATTAATAGAAAAACTTTTTCAAATTGTTTTATGTTGCACATTATACTCTGAGTAGAGATGGCTGTTGCTCTGGGTGGTGTCTACTGCTGTGGTTCTTAATTCAGCTGGTAACCAAAGGGGAGGTTAACCTAAAAACATCTTAGAAATGATGCATTTTCAGAAAGGCATTTACATGGGGAAACATAGCAAAGGTGTTTGAAAAACGTGTCAGTTTACAGATGATCTCTCTGGGTTTTTGGATTTGTTTTTTTTTGCCTTGTAAGTCGGCAGCTCATTGACAAGTGGAATTATTTTGGCTCTTGAGGTTACAGTATTGTAAAGTATTGTGAATATCTACTTTGTTTCTGAGTTCTTAAGATATAACACTGTGAAGCAGTGTGCTGGATGCACTGCATGTAGGACTGTTCTCACTGCCTCCACAACCACAATACTATTGATAGGGCCATAGACAATATATAATAAGTGTTTGCGTGACGAAACCCTGCGTGGTTATTTTGCCAATAGATATTGAAGAGCTCTAACCAGGGAATGCTGAAGTTTGAAGAGGATTTGAAAAATGTCTTCCACAACTCCCTTTACTTACTCTTGGTGGGGTGAGATTCAAAATAATTACAAGCTTATTTGGATCTAGGAAGAGAGAAAGAATTGGTGGAGATTTGCCAGAAATATCTCCTAACAGGGTAGATTTCCTGGTAGCAGTTGGTCTTTTCAATGTTGCCCAATGCCATAAAAATAAAGAGTCTCTTGGTGCCAAGTGTCCCAGTGTTGAGCCGAGACTGATTTTATTGGGCTGATATCTGGGGATTGCCATGAAGGGACACATCTCCACAGTCTGGAGGGGAAGAAAGACAGAAGAGCCACTCTAGATCCCTTTGCCACCTAGCTCTGTATTTGACACAGCAAGACTTGCTGGACTGCAGCAGAAATGATGAGATGAACACTGTGTGGTCTTATGCATCTGGGGCCAGTAACGGAACCTGTAGTGTTTTGAGTTGATCAGTAATGGATGGAAGGCACTACAGGTAGTCTGAGAGTGCCTTGCTCACCCACCTGCTGCACCCAGACAGTTCCTGCTCCATCCTTGGGTTGTGCACTTGTGGTTTCCTTTTGTTCCCACAGAACAACAACAGGTTGGGTCCTATTGCCACATACGCTGTGTCCTTCCTTCTCAAATGAGTGGAATGCTACTTTTAAAAATACTTATTAATCTTGTACGTGGCTACACAAAGTGCTGTGTAATTCTCATCCCTGAAGCTGGTGGCTTGTGTAGATAACTTTATCCATTACTGGTTAGCATGTGCGGCTCTATGCAAGACACACTTCGTAACTTTTGCCTAAAGGATCCAGTGTTGGAATTGAGTTACTGTTGTTTCGTCTCATTTCTATAATTTTGGTGCGTTGCATTGCCCACTTTTATTTAAAGGTTTATGGCCAATTTTCTATATGAGGCTTAGATTTGGAGGAGTTATCAGTTTTAACATGTTAATGATTCAAGTATAATCCTCAATCAACAGTTTGTTTAGTTTCTAATTAAGATTATTTTATATCTAGCAGTATCTTAAATTGCCAGTCATTCCTTTAAAAAATGGCCATTCTGCATTTTTTGAAATGAAATCTGGTTACTTTGATTGTGCAGTTTATGAGGTTATTGCTTCTTCTGTAAACGTTTGGAAAGAGTGACAGTCCACTTCAGCTAATTGTGTTGTAACTGTCCTAGTGGCTATGACAAATTCTGTCAACTCTCCTGCGCTTTATGCGATGAAAAAAAACCAAAAACACAGACTTGAGGCAAAGGTCTGACTTTGATAACATATGGTTTGGTTTGAACTTTCATTTGTGAGCAGGACTGTTAGATCACTTTGATGCAGAGTCTGTTTCTGAGGGCTCTTGAGTTGAAAACTAAATGAAGGTATAGGTAAAGAATTCTATTCCGTATTCACATCTTACTTCTGGAGAGTTCAGCCAGCTCTTCCATGCTGTTCCTTAGTTCAACCACTAATTTTGTTTTGGCTTTGTTTATTTTTACACGGGTATGCCAAATTAGCAAGACATATATAAACAGGCAGTATAATTTGTGACTACTTAAAAACAGAATTTTTTTTTGGGGGAAGGGGGAATATATTGAGGTGTGCAAAATCTTGGTCCTGTACCATCTCCCACCAATGGGCTGAATTCTGTGGCATTTCTGTGTGACAATTCTTGTACTCAAACAGTAGTCTTCAAACTTATGCTGACCTGCTAGCAAGAATACAGAGGAGGGGAGGTGTTAAATGTGTTATTCCCTCCTCCTCCCTCTCTAATTGTAAAACCCTTTGGCTTATGTCTGCAATATTACTTGGGAGGAAAATGTATACATTTAGCTATGGGCAGTGTTGGGAGTTCTTATTAGTAACACCTTGCCCGAAGGGATGGATTAAAAAACCTACTGCAGAGGATCTTGTTTTATAGACAGAAACTCTTTAGGCAGTTAAAAGTTCTGAGTTGTTCTCTTACAGAACCTGAAAAGCACAGAGAGGACAGAGAAAGAAAAACTAAGAATAACTGAAAAATCCCTTAATATATTCAGATAATAACTCTGTTGCCAAAGGAAAACTGCAGCAAAGAAACAGGCAAAGCTGTGTATGACGAGTTAGTAAGAGGTCTACACCCTTGAGTTATTATCTGAACATCGGAGGAAGTGGCCTGGCTTTCAATAGAAACTGCTAGCAGAGCACTGCTTAATATTTGGCTCTGACATATTCCCAATGATATGAATAGACTTCTTATGTTGCAGCACGTAAGCAGGATGAGAATGAGAATCTACTACAGCAGTTGGTGAAAACAACATATGTTTAATTTTATGAAGACTTAAAGACAGATGGTGACCCACAGGATAATTATGTAACAGCCAAAATTCTCTTAACAAATCTTTTTATAATAGCTGTGATAATTACTCATAAGTAGCCAGTCATCTCAGTCTTCTTCTGTTTCTAAATAGTACACGAATCGAGTTTAGCCTCACATAAACTCTTGATGAATTTGTTCTTTGGTCTACGCTATTTTTTTTCACTTGCCTTGTCATCTCTCGATGGAAGGCCCAACTCGTGTGTTTCCATCCAGTCAAGTGAAATAAGGCTGAAAATATCACCTCTCCCTTACATCTGTCTCTTTTGGGTTTATTTTCTTTGGCCTCCATGAACTCCCTGTGTTTCACATCTCCCAATCTTTGTCTGAAGAGATTAACATATCCCTAAGAAATTGGTTACTCTTTGTTGCCCTGTAGTCTGTCTTGGAGGAGTGGAATCTAGAATTAAGATCTATTTTCTGGGAATTGCTGGCTTTCATTCAAGATATTGCCACCATTTCTTCAGCTGTTGTCTTGGCTGTTTTTGTACGTGACTCTTGTGTGGACTGGGAAATTGTGCAGATTGCTGGAAAAGAGTTTTTAGGTCTGGGAATGAGCTGGGCAACTAATACTGAGGCCTTTGAACCACCAATGGCCCTAATTGATCTGAGATCAAGACTAACTGCTTGCTAGCAAGGATAGTTGCCTTTTGTCAAGGATTTTCAGGGGTGGATTTAACAATGACCTTTCTTCTCTCTCTCTGTCTAAGCCTTTCAGCATCCAGTAGCTCATAACCCATCTGCTTTCTGTGTCCAAAGGGCAATTCGCCAGCTCCATACAAGCCACAGGTTGCTCCTTGCCTGGCGTTGTCTTGGGGAGAAAGGACAGAGAGAAGCTTTTTTTCTGGCTTGTTACTTGTACCATGTTAGTGCCAATTTCTGCTTTTTCTAGTGAAGGCAGTATGCAGAGCAGGGATTCAGATAGAGGCTATAAGTCTGCTGGCCAAGATTAAGGAGATGTTAAAGTGGGGAGGGGCAGAACTCTGCTGACACTATTTTAAGCGATGCTAATCAAAAATAGAAATATATATTGAGCACAAGCCAATTTGTCTGTAAAGTGTGTTTCTTCTTTACAGGCCTCTCTGTGTCTGTGCTTTCCCCAAAGGAAGCATTGATAGCTTCCTTGCTAGCCATGGACCTATACGAATCAAAACAGATTAGAGCTTGAAAAATAGTTATAGGAAATACAGCAGCAAAAGTACTTAAGTAAAAACCACTACAGTTTCTCAACTAGAGAACTACTAGGTTCCTTTGGGACACCACACTTTATTCTCAGTGGTAGATGAGTCAGTCTGGCCCTTCACAATATTACTTGAGTAAGTTACAAGAAAGTTCCTCATAGCAAGAGCAGCTCAGGACTGCAAAGTAGTAGAGAGAACCAGGTCATTTACTCCTTGAAAACGAGAGTCTCTCATGTGACCCTGCACACACAGTAACTTTCTTTCATGTTGTTTTATAACAGCATGAGCCCTAAACAAATCCTCTTGGGCAGTTGGCTGAAAGCTGATCAAAGCTTCTGCTTGCTGGGGCTGTTATCTGTCCGGTCAAGAATCCTGGATACTGTGCCTCAACCTGTGAAAGCACAGATGGGGGAAGTTGTTCTGTGGTTTTGGGGTGGAAGGGAGAGACTCTTTGGTAAGTTTTGTAGGATACCAAATTAAACCATTTCAATAATAATAAATCAAAGAAAATTCCCTTTACAAGGTCAACCAGCTTACTGAGAATCTATTAATTGAGAAATGCCAGTTTGTTAAAAGGTACCAAGGAAGTGTCTAATTTTTAATTTTTATTTATTTTTTAGGGGACAGCATTCCCCTAAGTTCCTTGTTGGTGAATATGGAATTGTTTGCTTGGCTGGTAACATTGTTAATTTCCTCACTGTCTGCAGAAGAGATTCAGATCAGATTTAGCCCCTGGCTCAGACAAATTGGGAAATTAAACAGAACAGAATCTCTAGCACTGTAAGCACATTTTCAAGCATCTAGACTATTAATTACTCTGGGGTGATAACTTCCATGATTATCCATCAGAGAAACCTGTTGATTTCTTGATCTGAATGGGAAAGCTTTTGTTAACTTACTAGAACCCTTAGAGGATATTAAAATGCCTTGGCTTCCAGGTCTAATATGCTTTTCTCTTTAGAACTTTAAAATGTTCTTTTACATTATCCACTTGAAATTTAGGCTCTTTTTTGAACAGTCTTTCTGTGACAGTGTGTGACCTGAGTGTTAACTGTAGAATCATTTTGAATCAGCAAGATCAGCTACTAATGAGGTAGAAGCAGGATGCTGTCTTTGCTCTCCTATGTAAGAAGGCATAGCTGTGTTTAATGCAGTCGACCAGTGGATTACCCTTGAAGCCTTCCAAATGCTAGTTGACATAGAGTTCTTCCTTGTTGCAGAGCTTCTGGGCATAAAATTGCAGTTACTCGTGATGGGTCTCAGCTTCTCTGTTCATCAGCCCTCTGATTTCTTTCCTCGCCTCTGGTGCTCATTGTGGTCTAATTGTCTCACTTGTTTTTATTTGCATCTACTAAAAGCAACATGACTGATAGTGGGTGCTTAAAATACATGTTTAAGGATTAAAAGCTGTATTCTGTGGAAAGAGCGAGATTTCTTTTTTGGGCCTGAATTATTTTGTGTGCTATTTTTTTTCCTGTTTTTAATATCTTTTTCTCTCCCCAATTTGTAGTAAGGACCAGTGGGTTTTTGTTGAGCATCTTCTGTTCAGTGGTATCCCAAGATGATCAGAATTGATATTTCTAAATCAATGGTATAAATAACTGCATTCCCTTTATAGTGGGAGTTGCTCCTGATCTTTATTCCATGTCTTTTTTCATTTCAGCCTATTAAAATGAATCCCATGTTCTCAGTGTTGTCTTCCTTTTATGTGGACATCTGGCTTGTTCGTGGGCAAATGAGAACACATATCTTGCATTAAAATCTCGTAGTCCTTGTTTTTTGGTGCACATTGTATATGAAACCCATTCAGGAATGAGATGAATTTTGTTCTGTATTAGATCAGTTGGTCATTCTGTAACTTGCTTAAGTACTGTTTGTATATAAATCAAATTTCAAAGGCTTGTTGACTTGTTTGTTTTTGGGAACAGTTGGAATACCTTTTGGTTTTTCACCCTAAAGAATTCCCAAATTACTGTTGGATTATTTGCCTGTTGGCTGTCCTGGTGTCATGCATTGTAATTTGTGTTGTTTGCTCTGAGAGACCTGTGACTGGGAATAGGACATCTGTGATGAGCAGCAATCCTTCTGTTCTTGTTCAGTATACAGACTGCTAAGACCTGGGAGTTGTGAAATAGTATCACAATGAATCCAGCAACGAGAAGCTCTTCCTAGAATGTCTAGAAATGAGCTCTCTACTGTTAAAGCTTTTGTGTCAATGACATTTTAACACAAAATGGAAATTGCACATCTTCCTTGTTGCTTAACATTTTATACATAATTATGTGCTTGTTAATTTAGTTATTATCTTAGATGTCCTATGAAGAGCTTTGTGATGCTAGGACAGGCATTGTTTATGCGCACACTTGTTTGTGCTTCTTAAGATGTGCTATGCAAGTTCAAGCAAAGACTGATCTCTTAGGCATAAATAGATTGTATTCTTATCTGTTAATAAAAACATCAGCTCCCCAGTAAGACTGAGTGATAAAATACAGTGAGAGCCAGGTGATTTCTGCACTGCCAGTGCAAGCCTTGAAAGGCTCCAAGATACGAGACTTGATTTTTAGTAATAATTTAAACTAATATTGTGAGAATTCTAGGTTACTGTTTTTTTCTTGTGAAAACTAATGAGCCAAGCGAAAGTGAGACTCTCACGTAGTGAATAACAGGTTAGCTAGAGCTAACAATAATGAGAGGCTAGAGCTTTGTGGAAAAACATAATTATTATGAGGTCCATAAAACTTCTTCAAGAGTTGATGCCTATTTGTTTTGAGGATTTTAATTTTCTGGTGCTGAGACTTGAGGAAAGGCTTTAAGGCTTCAAGTAATATTCTCTTTGTTAATCAAAAGGAGTTGCATGGCAGTGACTTGAAGGAACATAATGCCAGTCTTTCTCAACAAGTAGGAGACTTCACTGACATCATCTCCCGAGATGGAGATGCACTTGTTTCTTGCATGAAGAAGAGTAATCAGATAAAGTGCAAACTGGTAGAAGTTGGTGTTGTGTTTTCTGGAGCAGGCTGGGAAGGTGTCATACTTCTTCCTCGTAGAAGGTTCTTGAACTTTAAATCCTGTCTGAAAAGTTGCTATTATTCTTCCCTCTATTCAGAGACTCTTGCAAATTCTCATTAATGAATGTTGGAATAACCTGACCTATGTTAGAATAATGCATATATCTATATGTAAATATGTGTTTATACACACATTTTCACATACAGATTTTTTATTACTTTATATTGTATGAATTCCTCAACACTTCTTATTCTTGCATTTTTTTTATCAAGTTTTGCTTTGCCCTTTGACCAGGCTATAAAATGTTTTTTTTTTTCTCTGTAAATTATCTTTTTCATTCAAGTGAGGGGGAAGTCCTGATCATTCTGTTGTAAATGTAACAGTAGCAGGCATCTCTTGTGTCCATGACTTATCTTTCTTTATTCTGTTGTTTCTTTCTGGGGGAATGGCTGAAGAGAGTTAGTTTGTGATGATGGATGTTACAGTGATCAGTGTGACTTGCTGGTATTTTGCGATAGCATATTTCTCAGATTTCTCCATTTGGTGCAGCATCTTTGCCTCTTCTTAGCAGTAGGAATCATATTTTTTTTTTTTCTTTTTAAGATCTCCTCTACTACAAGCCAAACTGCACTAATATTTCTCCTATTCTAGACCATTGTATTGTGTGGAAGGATCAAGGTTCTTGAGAAAAATCTTACAAGTGGCAGGTAGCTGGGATGTGATTTACATACCATGCAAATCTGTTTAACAATTTTAGAGCCCCTGATTCTTAAGTGGATCTATTGTCTGTCACGGTTGGAGAGACAGAAGCACTTGGATCATCAGGAAGATGCTAGTCTGGAGGAGTAGACTTGGCTCCCTTTCCAACCTGAGGACAAAAGCAGGATAGCCAGATTTCTTGATTATTTGCAGCATGGTATTTTATAGTGAGGAAGAAATATGCAACCTTTAACAGTGACACTGAGAGTGCTGAGGTTTAAAGACTTATTATTATCCTCAGTGTATACTGCTAAGCTTGGGATCTTATATTAGTCTCTTCAGTTTACATTGTTTTGTCTCACTCACAAAGCCTTTCAATACGTTAACATTGTTCTCACCACAAGAAAAAAAATTTCAGCTCAAAAGCAGGGGGTGTGTTCATTGAAGGTGGTGGAGATGGGGTGAGAAATGGCAAAATAATTACACTGACAGGTTCAGTTATAAATTATTTTTACAAGGTTGGGGTTTTTTTTTCAGCTTTTGTCTTTGTAGAATTTTTAACCCGATCTTGTAACTTGTCACTCACATCTCAGAAAGATGCAAGAAAGACTTTTGAGCCAAACAAACTTCTTTTGTTCTTTGATTGATACTTGATAACAGAAAACTGCTGTTAGTTTGATTTGATTGAGGTCTTCAAAGAAAGTTTATTGAGAGGTCAGCAACAAATCATCTGACTCTGCAGGAGGACTAAGAATTTCAGGGAAACAGATAGCTAAGGGAAACTTTAGCTAAGCAAAGGGTTTTAATGACCTCAACTACAGAAAGAGTGTAGAAGTGAAAGCAAAGACAGGCAAGGCAGAAGGTGCGTACAGGCATTCTTTGGGCTCTAGGGATGCTATCGAGAACCCCAGGGCCTAGCTGCAGTGCCAACTAGCTAAGGACGTACAGGTTAACAAGATAGGCCTCTGGTATACCAGTAAAACAAAGTTCAGTGAGAAAACACTGGTCTGTTGTTGAAAAGGGAGGCTTCTTAGTAACGGATCCTAAAGGGAAGGCTGAAGTGAAGTACTGGATATGGTTTTGGCTTCGGGAAAGGGACTTACGAGAGAAATTGAAGTGAGTTACTATCCTCCTATTAGAAAGCTTTACTTGATATTTTGTCTGAATCCTCCTTGATAAAATATCAGCCTATTGCTGTTTGTGTTGTGAACACAGAGTGCAGGTTATTTGATTTTCTTTATGCAACAGTTGAAGGCTGTAACTAGTTTGCTGACCTTTGTGTTTGTAAATAAAGAGTCTAAGCCTGCTCATTCTTTCTAGGCCAGCAATCATTTCTTTGCTTTCTTAGATACTCTGAACAATTCATGTCTTTGTAGAAGTTAGGTGCCTAAAACTAGATGAAACATCCAGCTAAGCCTTATAGCGACTAGATATGGTGTAAATGTTATTCTCTGTGTTTTGCAGGCTGTATTGTTTTGTTTTTAAGCTCCTGTATGAAGCTTGTGTTTTTATGTAGTAGCCGTTTATTGTTGACTCATTCAACTTAGAATTTACCACAGGTCTTTAAAACACTTAGCATTTTTAGTCTTCATTTTTTTTAATTATACCCTCTCATTAAGGAAGTAGTGTATGCCTCTGTGTTTTGCCAGAGAGGCACGTAGTTATTGTGGCTGAAATTGCAGCAGTGCTTTGCTGTTGCAATCCTGGAGTGAGGAAAACTGTGGGAAGTGAGGGATCCTCCTGAGAAATGTGTAAGTGCTGTGTGTGTGTGTATATATATATGTAGGACCTTGAAGTCAGGGCAGAATTTACTTCCAATTAGAGTCTTAACAAACGTCAGTCAATTAAGTATTAGATCCTTTTCTGTGAGGTACCACCTCACGCTCCATTGTTCTCTGCACTGCAGTCTGCACTTGACTGTTTCAGCTTTTGAGTAGCTCCTCATACATTGTCTCCACTGAATGGATGATTTCATTATGTCTGGATCTGTTCTCTGTTAAAACAAACTTCAAGTCTCATTCTAACTGCGGTAGGAAAACTTGGTAAATGTGCTGTTGCCGTTTAATCCTCATTGTTAAAAATTATTGAATAATACGAGGCATGGGGCAGGCACCTGGGAACTTATTTGTCATGTCCTTCCATTTTGGCAGTGAGGTTTTGGTAATTACTTGCCTAATTAGCTGTTTCTCCTCATTCCCACTCTCGTTCTAGTAGATTGACTAAAACCACTTTACCCAAACTTGATCATAAGTGTGTACTAATTCACATTCCTGCAAAATGCTCAATATTAGTTAGCTTTGGTGGAGGTAATGGGGCCCAGAACAGGTACAAGATGACTTGTGGGTGGATATTGCTGTAAGAATAGGATTTTTACTTTGTATGTTGACATTAATTAAAATAGTTTCAATTGCACATTGCGCAGCTGCAGTGTCTGTGCCCTCAGGGAAACTTTTTTGATCAAAATGTAGTGGGTGTCTTGTAAGAACACCTGAAGTGTGCAATGGAAGTGCATTCTTGGGCATGAAATAATAAGAACAGTAGAATAGTCTTCGTAACATCTGTCGGGTTTTATTTTATAAAGAATACAAAGACAACAGACTTTTTTTTTGCTAGTTATATTTGTCTTCCTCTGAAAGAAGGAAAAGAAGCTACTATTAATTATTAGATTTGTTTCAGAGCTGTTAATGATTTTGAAAATTTGGTAAGTGTCTGAGTTTATAGTTATTGCTTTTTCAAGCCTAGAAAGACTCTGCAGAGGTTTGCCTTGGTACATGGCAAACATGATAGAACTGGTCATCAGGAGTCTTTGTTTTGATTCTGGTCTACTCTATAGGCAGAACAACAACAGCAGCAGCAGCAGCTTAAAATACTTTTTTTTTTTTCCTTTTCATACTGATTTCCAAAAATGCTGTCAAGGACTATAAAGAAAAAAATTGTAAGAATATTTAAGGAGACACTATTTTCTGAAGCTTTCAAGCTTTTCAGAATTGTGTGTTATTTCATATATCTGATATGCTTTAACTACCTTGCCAATTTTGATGTAAAATTCACTTTGATTCCTTGTGATTGCTGATAATCTATGGGAAGCAGTGAAAATGTTTGAATGAGCCGAGTCAATGTTTTGGAAGGAAAAGTGAATGTTCTAAAAAACGTTCTATTTGTAAGTGTAATTTACTCTTTTTTAATAAATAAAACAAACAAAACAAACAGTCCTCAACATAGAGAGCAAGAACGTTCTAGTTTGAGTTATTCTTGAAACATAGTAACCATTTGGACTGCCGAACAAATATTTAGTTAAAATAATATGAAATCAGTAGTAGTTGACTAAAGTTGATAATTCATATGGAAAAGCCTGGGTAGATCTGTTTTTTAGTCTTAATTGCCAATAACATTGTCAGAGAACATTAAGGAATGAACATTTTGTCACTGAACAGTAAATTCATAGCATGTTGAGTAGCGGGATGTGGGTTGGTCATTAATTTTTTTTTTTCATTTGTCTGAGGGAGACAATTAAAGCTCATTGCTGTCTGAAGGCACATTGGAACACATTTCTGTTCTTGCTTGTTGGTTTTTTTTCCAAATAATTTGCTGCAGTGAATGCAATCTGCAGTGGAAATGAAGTGGAAGAAAACTACTCTCCCAGGCAAGGATTTTGTTCCAAGCCTCATTTCATAGTGGAATTTCTCCTCTTCTGAGATCTGAGTGAACATGTAAAACAGATGAGGAAATCTGGAAGAGACAAGATAACGGGTAGCCACTGAGAGAGATGTTAACAGGAGGTTCTGTACAGTTTTGGGATTTTATTTTGTTTTATTTTCACTTTGCTAATGTGTTTTCCTTTATTTGTCTGGGTTCCATCTCTGACCTCAGGCCCTACCAGCTTGGAGTTCCCTTGTTTTTGTGGTATCTGAGGGTGGCAAAAATATCACAAGGGGCAGTTCTCAGTCTAGTCAGCACTTCAGATTACCCCGGTAAGGACAGGGACTTGTAAGCTTGTAGCAAACAAGCTTAGTGCCATTGCTCTCTTAGGATCCTCCGTGGCATTATTAGACTTAATTGTGTTGATCCCAAATGCACTGTAATTAGGACAGACAAGGAGAAAAGGAGCTGGTCAGCACAAATCATGTGAACCCCCTCTATCCTGCTTTTCATGTTCTCTGATTTATTTTTCTTTTCTCTGTCCTTTGACTCTCAGCCTTTTTTATGAAAAAAACCCACATCTAGCTTTGTCAGACAAGATAATTGCATCTTTTGAAGTATAGCTGTCTGCTGTGTTTAAAAGGTATCAAAACAGCCTTTAATATATCCTGATGCTGATGAAAGTTTGTCAGGTGTGAATGGCTGATAAGGATGCTGTTCAGTTTATTTTCTAGTGTCATTTAAGACAGGCCACTAGAAAAGATGGGATTCTGCATTTCTCTTGCGTCCCCTGGACTTGTCCTAGATGTTTTTATCATATGACAGCAGTGCCACTCCATTACAGCTGTGTTTACTCAATATTGTCTGTTAGATTTCTTAAAATCTATCAAGCAGTGCATTTGTAATAGTGTGTGACTAAACCCAAGTGAATGTTAGCAGTATTGCTAAAATAAAACCTTTGCTGAATGTTTTTTCACATGAAGTCTTCTTTTTGGCATGTTCAGGATGTTAAAGTGGAAGTGAATCAGCAGTAATCTGTAATAAAACCCCAAATCCAATCTCATTTAATTGAACAATAAGACACCAGTGTTTCATCAACACTTTTACCCTTGTTGAGCCTGAGAAACTACTCTTTTTTCAGCCTGTACAATAGGGATGGTATTGTACTCGATCATCAGCTTTGAGACAGGCCTTGTCCTGAAGAATTCAGTCTATTTAGACAAGACAAAAGATAATGGGAAAACTGAGGCACAGAAGGGACGTGACCTTGGCAAGGTCTTGTTGCAGGTCAGTGGCAAAACGATGTCAAGAACTCTGCTTTTGTAGCTGCTGTCTCATTGCCTGGTCAGACAGGGTTCACTGTGAGCTGCTGCTTCCCAAGCACTCTCGATAATCAGCTTGTGATGTGTGTACTGAAGGTCGTGCTTCTTGTCGACATTGTGGTGGTGATGCTGTCGTTTCTGTTCATCGTCTAATATACGTATGGCTTCAGGTCTTTTGGTCTTGTTTCTAAACTTCTTCATAAATTTGAAGTCTAATTTGGAATGAGAAAGTGTTAATTTGTAGAAGTATCTTACACCAGATTATAATAAGCGGGTCAGTAAGATGTCATGGCCTATCGTGTCTGTGGGACTTGAGAGACCTTTAATCAGCAGATTATTGACACTACATGGTAAGCAGTCTAGTATGTCAGTGGAAGTTCATGACCTTTGGAAAAACTGATAAAAGTTCTTTATTTGGATTACTACTGCTAAAAAATAAAAGGCTTGTAGATGTTTTGCAGTTGTCTTTATTGTAAGGTCAGTGAAGGGTGAAGAAAACAGTACATGGTGGTTCAGGCCCAAGGCTTTTTATCAGCAACTATAGCACTGAGCTGCTGCCAATATTCAATTTTTGCTAAGCATGCAAATGTTTCCATATGTTGTGATCCTCTTTGATTTCATCTTCCAAAGTTGTTTCAAGTTCCTTTGACAGAATAAGGATTTAAACAGTATGAGTGTAGTTTTAGAACATTTGGTTTTTTAATGGTAGATTTCTTTTATGTACAGTATAAGCACTGTACAGAACTTGCAGTTTAACTGCATGCATCTTTGCACGTGTAAAACTGACTAGCTCTCACTTTATGTGTTAAATCCCCATCTACACATCGAAACAAAAGGTGTTTTTCTCATCAGCCCTCTCCCAGATAAATGTAAAAGAGCATCAAAATGGGAGAAACTTCAGAGCTCTTATCTAAAAACAGCTGTTCCCCCCCTAGCTCTGTGCTTTGGGATTGAGGTAGGTCATGATACACAACCAAGAACTGAAAGGAGCTCCTGGATTGTGTGAGGTGTAGTAGCTTGGGTCCAGAATACAAGAACAGGTGGCCACAGTTACTGTAGGTCTCCTGGAATTTCAACAGCAGTCTCCTGTCCTTATGTGATTGCAGACTTCTGTGTTTTATACCACTGCAAAAATTAAAACAAGTGTTTGGAAACAACAACTCTCAAACAGAAGAAGCTACAGACTTGACTCTGGATATCTGTAACTGACCATAAAGAGAAAATAAACCCAACAGAACTGACCATCCTCCCTTCTGTTAAATAAATTCTCTCTTCAGGAAGAAGAAATTAATAATAGCTCAAAGTTTATTTATCCTCATGTTCTTTACACTTGTTGCAAGTGCTTAGTTGTCTGTGCTACTTATATTTTGAAAAGAAATATGTTTCCAATTTATTGACCTAATTCCCAGTCAATGAAATATGGTAGACAGATAAAATTTTAATGATGAAAAGGTTTACAAATTAATATCAATAGATAATACTTTTGAATATTGTGTAAAGCATTGTAAATGTTAAATGGAACATGGGAATATGAAATAGTCTTATTTTTAGTTCTGTTCTTAATTCAGCCAAGCATAAATTGGTTAAATACTATACTCCTTGCCCTTAGAGTGGCTTTGGCTTTCGCATCAGTTTTAGCAGAATCTTAGCTGTAACTTCATGAGAACTTGTCAGAGTTAGTAATTTCAGTAATGGAATAAAGCAATGATATATAATAAAATACATTAAGTGTTAGGTGTTACGTTTTAGGTAACTTTTCAGGAGAAGTGTTATACTACTTAGATGTTTTTCTATAATTTCTGAAATATAATAGCAGATCTGAGACCATAATCTCTCCCCCCTCCCCCATAATGGCACCAATCTATTCTTCCTAATTCCTCTTTGTTGGAGATCTACAGGATTAAAAAAATTGCTATACAATTTCACAAAGTGAAATTTTTTTGTAATTAGATGTGAAAGTGGTTGTATTAATTAAGTAATTATTCAGTGAAGAATTCCCCTTGCTGATTCAATAAATACTTCTTGATCCTTATTAATTATTGTCCAAGTTGCAGCCTTCCTTGTGTGGAATGGAGTTGAGCACTTGCTAGGAAATGTCAATAGAAATCAGTTTATCTGTGCTGCGTGATGCACAAATTGTTCAAAGAGTGGTCGCTGAAAAAATTGGATCAGGAATAATTTGACTTGTGTAAAAACGTTGGTGACTTTGAGCTCATACACATGTGCCAGGCGAAACTCTTGCTCTTGTGTAAACAGAGGGGTGATGGGGATGTGAGGTTGCTTCTGTGCAAACAGTTTCTTGGCACTGCTTCAGTAGAAGCACCCAGTTGATGCTGGCTCTTGGGGTGCAAAAAACTTCCATAAGGAATTTTCTTCTATGCAAAATTAATAGCTGTAGCTTTATTAAAAAGTATTTAAAATAGCCATCTTTCTACAATGTGAATGATAACGATTTATATGGTTCGGTTATAAGGTGTTCCTTAGTGCCTATTCTTAAAGGCCTGGGAGAGGTACATGAGGGACTGCTGGTTAAACTGTATCAGGTTTGATAACATGGCAATATTACTGAATTTTTACTCTTTTAATAATGAATGAAAGTAGTTTCTAATGTGCAAATTCAGGGCAAAAATCTAAAAGCTAATATTCTGGAACAATGTATTTAAAAGAAAACCCAAACTTTGTTCTAAATCATGAGATGGACTGTACTGTGTATAAAGTCTGGAGGGCATTGGTTGCTTATGCACAGTACTAAAATGCACCATCTCAGAAAATGAAGGGCATCCAGAACACTACTTTGGAATTGGCAGAAGTCATACAGTACTTGTGGCAAAACATGCTGGTCTTGAGCTGCAGCACAGATGCCTGTGTGTTGCCAGCATTACTGTAGGTGTGGAAACATGGTAGCACGTGGTTTCTGGAGGAACAGGGCCATGCTCAGGGTCTTGCTCAGTGTAGAAGTCACCCATTGAACACAGCTCACTTCTTCGACTATTAAAATCAGATCCTCTTATTCAGAGATATATTTTGTTCATTTTGCAAGTTATGAGGGGGTGGAGCATTGTATTGTGAAGTGAGGTGTCTTGCTAATGAGAACGTATGTGAATGCTTACCATGCTGTCTGCTGTGCATGCAGTAGTCTAGTGTAATTCGAAGGAATCTTCTTCAGATGGACAATTCTAAAGTTCATTGAACACAGGAAGAAAATTCCCAATTTGTGAGTTTAACTGTGGTGTAACTTTTAAAAAAGACTGAGGGGAAAAAAAAAAGGAAGAAAGGAAAGAGGCAGGGGAGGGGTCTGAGGTACTTAAACTGAGTCTGACTACATTTTGTCTTTTAGAGCTAGAGAAAAATATTCTGATCAATGGAAAATCTTATGCCAGAGTTCTGATTTTGCATTTTTGCATTTACTGGTATCTCTCATTAACTTAGAAGACTGTGTGTTGGAAAGGAAGATTTTTGTACGAAGTTCTAGGTGTGTGCATGTGGTCAGTATATACATACATATGTGTGTGATGATTTTATCATTTGTGTTATTGCCTTTCTTTTATGCATCTGGAGTAATGCGATGGCTGGATTACTCAGAAAGCAGTGGTGACAGAATTTGGAAGAGTGAATTAAGTAGAAGGTATCTGCCAGGTTAAGCTGAGCTCTTAATTGTATTGCTTCTGTCAGTTGAGATTGACCCATGGAGTAGCTATCCTCTTATTTTAGTGCAAGCTTCCAGTTTTTTCAGCCCTGACTTATGGAGAGGATGCATAGCAACACAGTGAAGTAGCAAAAAACCCCTTTCTGCATATCATTTCCTCCAGTGTATAGGACACCTTAATGGGAAGCTGAGGGTCTAGTTTTGCTCCCACAGTTACTGCTGATTCTTTTGGCAGAAGTAGAAAGAGTACCAGAGTCTCTGTTTATGTGTTGAATTGATCAGTGAAGCTTTTGAGAAAGAGGTCAATGTATTTAATAAACAATATAAGTATTTTCTTGTGACTCAAACTGGAACAAATTATTTCATATTTACTGGGAGCCAAGACCTGAGGGAATCCTTGAAATCGTGAAAAGAAGGGAATTGGTATACATGATACATCTTTTTTTTTTTCTCCAGTGATCTGAGATGCCTTAATTTTGCAAGGGAGATAACTATTTTAAGTAGTAAATTGGACTGATACTTGCTTTTTAATGTGAAAAAGATCTGATAAAAGTGGTAGTCTCATTAAAATCTGGCTTTCTAAAATAAAAATTATTATTACAGAGAAGATGCAGCAGGTGGCTTCAAATACATGGACTACTGATTCTCTGATATGAATGGATGGCATCTGAATCAAGGAAAGCTTACCAGTTTACCAGTATGTTTTGGTTTGGGTTTTTTTGTTGACTTCTCAGTTTAACCACATATATGGAAAAAAAATTGGTTCGCTTCGGTTCTATGGACATTAGCAAAAATGATGGGAAGAATTTACAAAAGCTTCCAGCAGTTCTCAGCTACCAGTAAAGTCAAAAGGGAAGTTGCTGTATATTCTCTGCCTGAAGAACCAATGGTTCCTAATTTTTTTCTTTTTTTTTTTTCAAATATTAAAAAAATATTTTCTTCAAACTTTTTTTCAGTTCCATTTTATATATCTGGATTGATAATAGATGCACTGTCTTATGGGGGCAGACAGTTAGCTCGGCCAACAGCCAAAACCTCTCTCTCTTAGTCACTGGAAACATTGTGGAATGTGGGCTTTCTCCTTCTGCTGCTGCTTTCACAGCTTCAGCCTCCACAGGGCCTTATGGCTGATCAGAAGCTTGCTGCTTGTGCATACATGTGCTTATGTTGGTTGAGAGTGCAGAGGCTCATTTTACAAAATGAGGCTTGTAAGTTCCTGTAGCACATCCTCAGAGATCCGTGTCTTGTCAGGAGTTGTGTAGGAGAGGTAAGAGTAGGAGCACTGAACAGTGTAGTGATAGACTACACTGACAATGTAGAGACTATGGGATAGATTTGTTGTTCTGCATTATTATATAAACATTTTATGTATTGACTGTAATGGCAGGGCAGGGAAGCAACCCCTTTCATTAATTTCAGGCATATCACTTCAACACAAGCATGTTTTTTCCTTCTGCTCTGCCTGAGGCAAGAGCTGGTAGTGCTAATTACTCTATTTACTAAAGGAAAAGCTATTGGTGATGTCTCATGGTCTTCACACACACAGTTCCCCTTTCTCTCTCTTTTTAATGCCCTGAGGGTGACTGCTGTAGATTGTAATTGCTTGGTTGGGTGCATTGAGAGAGAGGGGATCTGACACGCCACCCTGCACTTGTTTGTTCTCTGCCCCTTTGGCAGTGACAGAAACCAAGCAGAGGTCATGTGAGTGCAGCCAGAATAGCACGGCAGCATCAGGAATGTGGTTACATTACACTGGGCTCCTTTCATGCCTTCTGTGTGAACAGGGGTCAGCGCTGTACCAAACAGCATGGAATTATTTTGTGATTTTTATGGAGACACATCTAAATGGCACACACTGAGGACCCCCATCCTTCCTGAAGCTGGAAACGCGATGTGTTGTGCTTTTAGGGCAGGTGGGAAGACCACAGGTGGTTGAAAGAAGGTTCAAATTAAAGCGTATTGATGAGAGTGACTTTGAGATGCAGCAGTTATGGGCCTGATCCTAGAAAACCCTGTACCTACCTTTTATATGACAGGTGATCTACCACGGAGACGCAAGTAACAGTCGCACAAGGATCAGTTGAAGATGTGTTACCTAGTATAAAACTTGACACCCTTCTCCCTAGCATTGTTTTGGTTCAAGTATAGTTAATGAACCTGCTGTTTTATGCTAACAAGCCCAGCTACATACATGGATCCATGTACAGAAGTCCTGAGAAGCAAGTTTCATTGCGGAGTGTCGGTAAGACACAGCAAGGTCTCATTCAGGAGCTGTAATGCATGCTACAACTCATACCATGGGACACTGCCACTGTTGATATAACATTTGAAAGAAGAGCCTGCAATCATTTAGCAGGCTACAGCCATACTACTGGTGCTGGCCATTTTAGACCTTTGTAGAGATGTGGAATTGAGGGAAACTTACAGAAAGCAATTACATTCTTTCTGAGAATGCTTTATTAAATGTCACAGAAATCTTGTTTCGCCTTTCTGCACATTCCATCAACTTGCTAACTCACAGACTAATGCATGCAATTCCAAGGCTGTCTTCTGTTGTCTTTCCAGTGAATAAATTTTCAGCTTATAGGGGAGATTTTTTTTTTTTGTCCTTAGTATATGATACTGTGTTTGGATTGTTAAATTCCATTCCATCTGTATGTACCATATGTTCAGCCCTCCTACTGTTCCAGTTTGTTTGTGGCCACCTTTTTTCACTACATGAAGGAAAGGACATGAGATACTACTGAAGGATTCTTGCTGATAGCTCCACAGTCGTGGTGACAGTGGTGCAATTGTATGTTGCTGAAGTCCTTTTCTTTCACTCTTTCTGTGGGTATCCCAGTGCAGGATTAATTGCAGTGTTTGTGCAACAAGGATGGACCAAATTTAAAGGTCTCTTTCTGTCTCCTGATGTTTCAGCTCAAATGAAGACATATCTAAAAGTATGTGAATGCAATTAAAGGAAAATAATTCATGCTCTAAAAGGTTTCTTACATCCTTGTAGTGGATGAACTACATTCAGCACATGTTAATGAGGAAATTTTCCAGGGTGGATGCTTTGAAATGGAAGAGAAGGCAAGTGGAGCATTCTGGGTTTTCCTGGAGCATTCTGGGTTTTCCTGGAGCATTCTGGGTTTTCCTGGAGCATTCTGGGTTTTCCTGGGCATGTTAGTCAAGATACAAATAGCTTCTGTTGTTTCAAAAAGAGGTCAGTAGATGAAATTATTGAGAAACAGGGAAGAGATGTTTGATATTGCTTTTCCTTGCTCAGTTAATTGTTTGTATTTTTTTTCTCTCTGTGTGTGTTTACATTTACTTCTTGAGAGTTTAGAAGTGGCTTCCAAATAGAATTGCTCCTAAACAAAAGCAGGGCTGAAAGCTAGAGAAATTATGTTAAGAGTGGTTCCCTTTCCAAATTGCCCTCTGATAAAGCATGCTATTGCCTTTCAAGTTGTCTCCTCTCGTGTTGACTGCGTGTTTGTCATGGTTAGTGGCTGGAAAGTGAAAATCTGACACTATTGCCTTTGGGTAAGCAGTGATTTTCAGATAATGCAAAACTTCAGTAATGTTTTCCAGAGAAGCTGTTTTTTTTTTTTTTGTACATAGTGTTATGCTTGCACTTTTGTGCTGCATAATGTTTATTTTCACTGCTAGCTTGTATTCAAATTGCAATGCAGACCAGGAGGTGTCGAACTTGGTTTAGCAGTTTGATGCTGCACGTGTCTTTACATTTAAACTCAAGTTTTTAGCCCCTCTATTAGAGTACTTTCCTTTACATTGGTGTTTTTAGTAGCAATTAATTGTTTCTGTTTTGCAGTTCGGATGCACCTTCTTTCCTGTATAAATGCATCATTAGAATAACTGTTGCATGTGTAGTTACTCCTTTAGAAGATGAAGACTTTTAAGCAACATTGAGGAAATTTCTGTCTTATGCTTTTGCAGTTGTTTTCATCACAGGTTTGTTAGAACATACATTTCTTGATCTCCTTCTATCCTTGACTTTAATATTGGTGATGAGAAATCTTCTATCAGGGGTGGTTAGGAGGCTTTCTGAGTCAACAAAGGTCTGCTTTATTCAGTTCTTGCCCTAATGCATTTCTACTGTGTAAGGTGTACAAAGCAACACTGTTCTGACAAGATCTGGTGGGACTCTTACAGGCAGAGTTCTTTATAGTTGTGTTATCTTCCAGCTGATCAAGCCAAGCGTAGTGGGTTTTGCCTGGAAGGCTGGGATTGAGTCTGTGGATTGCAGAGGTCTCTTCTGAGGTTCTGTGTAGGCGTCTGTCCCGTGGGAATCTGCTAAAGCTTTTTTAAATCAGTTTTGTTGCTGGCACTCAATAGTAAAAACTAAGTGCTTTATTTTCTTCTCCTTTATAACAGTGTGCAGCTGGGCATGAAAACTTACCCAGTATTCATACTTTTATGATTAAATGGTGGCTTTGTGCTGTTCATATACCTTGTGCTTTGAAAACCCTTCTGGGTCTCAGCAAAAAGTAACAAAATACTTTTCATAAAATCATAGAATCAAGTGGTTGGAAAAGACCTCTGAGATCAAGTCCAACCATACCTGTCCCCTTACTAGACCATGCCCCTAAGAAACTCATCTACCCATCTTTTAAACACCTCCAGGGATGGTGACTCAACCATCTCCCTGGGCAGCTGTCAACACCTGACCACCCTTTCAGAGAAGAAGTTTTTCCTTATCTGAACCTCCCCTGGTGCAATTTATGGCTATTTCCTCTCATCCTGTCACCTGGGAGAAGAGACCAGCACCCACCTCACTACAACCTCCTTTCAGGCAGCTGTAGACTGTGATGAGGTCTCCTCTCAGCCTCCTCTTCTCTAGGCTAAACAACCCCAGTGCACAGTTGTTGGGGTTTTTCTGTGGTGCTAGAGTTTTTTGGGTTTTTTTGTATGGTGTGCGTTTTTCTAAGTGGAACCCTGTTTGGAAACTAAGGTGTGATGTGAAGACATAATGTTTAATATAATTTAATATAATTCTGAAGTTTCCAAGGCTTTCTTAAAAATCATCTTGAAGTACTGTCCTCCTTGGTAATGGCTATCCACAAGTAAACAAGGTGGGACCTCAAAGCAGCTGCTTTGCTTTTACTGATAAGGAAAAAAGAAGATTATCTGGTTGGCACGTGCACTTTCTTGCTAGCCATCTTTGCAACACCAGAGCAACACCTCCTTCATCCTGGAAGAGTGGTAGGCAAAAACTGACTTGACTGCAAGAGTACAGCTTTGCAACAGAAGGATCTTAGTGAGGCAACATCATTTGCTTTTTTATAGCTTTTTCTCTTAGGGAACCATCTGTATGTATTACAACTACATTTCCACATTCCTCAAAGATATTTTCTAATCCTTGTTTTCCTGATATGTGTTGACAGGAGGGATCAGCTATTAGTGTTTGTGCAAACCAGAGAAGTGTGACAGTAGGAAAAGGTAATGGATTTGTCAGGAACCATAGTTTATGGAAATAACGTAGCTCAGAGTGGCGATACAATGAGCTTTTTATATGATCTAGGTGATGTTGCTTGTACTGTTGGTCAAGCTGAAATTAGGTGAGAAGAGCAGGCTCTGCCATAGTGAAATGGAATTCTTACAATATAGTTCTATTTCTTCCATGTGTTTATTCTTACAAGTTTAACACCTGAAATTAAATTGCTGTGATAGAATTGTGTGTGTCTCCAGCACAAGTCCAACAAAGGTGTTGACAGCAAAACCTCCCCAGACTGCCATATCACATTAAGCAACTCTTGATTTGAAGAGGCACCTTTACAGAAGTGAAGAACATTTTGTCTACGTATTTGGTCAAGCCCCCTATGCCTCATCTGAGAATGACAAATAATAGTGGTGGTGCTTTTGATGCTGTCTGGAAACTAGACAAAGGGCCAGCAGTCTGTTCTATTCAGACAAGCAGCTGTTTTATAGCTACTTTCTTTTCCACTACCAAATGGTGGAACTTTTTCCTAAGAATAAAACCTTCAGGTAAACAGCACTTGTGACCATTTGTTGCCTCTGTTTGTTTCATGTCAGTAGTGTTTGAAAAGAAATGGAAATCACAGTATTCTTTATTTTACCCCCTGGCAAGTAGTGTTATTGTAGAAATGACAAATTGATATCAACTCCTGCAAATTTTACTTTTATTGGAGATTAAAAGGATATCTTGTAGTATAAAATAGCTAATAAGGCATTGGTTAATTCTGATATAGGTAAAAATTTGGCGTAATTTTGTAAATAACCTTGTGTAGTCTACGTCAGGGGTATATACAGTAGCTTCTAGAGGTAGTAAAAGGCAATGCAGTCCAAGATAAAATGGCGGGGCTGAATGGCCTTGTTGTCTGGAACAGAATTTTTCAAAGCTCTGGTTCACAGATCTTCTGGTGCCTCTGAGAAGCTTAACTGAGAGGTCAACAGAACTATGTTTAATACATAATCTGAATTTTTTAGTTCTGGACAGTTACGGTGTAGCACATAAGACATGTTGAGGGTTGTCAATGACTAAAACTGCTATTGTGTTTAGAGACATTGCCTTTTATTGCAAGGACTGCATGGTGCGTCGCATCCGGAGAAGAGAAATGAGGCTGGTGAGGTGGCTGTAGGACAAGTCCTATGAGGAGCAGCTGGGGGACCTGGGGCTGTTTAGCTTAGAGAAGAGGAGGCTGAAGGGAGACCTCGTCACTGTCTGCAACTGCCTGAAAAGAGGTTGTGATGAGGTGGGTGCTGGTCTCTTTTCCCAAGTGACAGGTGGTAGGGTAAGAGGAAATGGCCACAAGTTGCGCCAGGGGAGGTTCAGACTGGATGTCAGAAAAAAATTTTTCACTGGAAACAAACTGCCCAGGGGGGTGGTTGAGTTGCCATCCCTGTAGGTGTTTAAAAGGCAGGCAGATGAGTTCCTTAGGGATATGGTTTAGTAAGGGGACAGGTACAATTGGACTTGATGATCTCAGAGATCTTTTCCAACCTTATGATTATATGAATTTTGTTCAGTATTGTAGAATGTGAGTCTTGTAATTTGGCTTTGTGCATCTGAGTTGCTGATAGTAGTTGTGTGTCGGTATTGGAAAATAATTTAGATACTTGTCTAATTGTTGTTTTGTCTTTATTTTTTTCCCACACCTCTCCCTGAAAAACAAGGGTATGCACAGGCATGCATGCACACAGCTGGTATGACTTTTGAGGTTATACTTTTGTTTGTGTTGACAAAGTAGTGTTGGTCTCTATATGCTCTTGGCTGCATCTTTGTAAAGTGAAGAGTTACTAAGCTGTCAAATAACTCTTAATAAACCTACTACAGGCCCGTGTGTACCCTCTACTTCCCTTCATCCCCCCAATACTTGTTGCAGTGACTAGTAAAGCTGACTTATTGTATACATTAACATATGCCCTATACATGTGTATTTGCTATTACAGAGTTTATAGTTCTAAGTCGGTTTTGGCCTCGCGAGAGTTTTGGTAGGCTACAGAGTCACATCGTATCAGGGTTAGGATTTTGGATGCCTAATCTCGGCTTCTGACACGTTATTAAATTGCAGTGAATCATTTCCTAACTTTTCTTCATGTATGTGATGCCAGTTTCTTTGTAAATGGCTTTGAACATCTTACTGCGGGGGACCTCTAAAAAAAAAAAAACCAGGATGAGCATTTGATGAAGGTCAGAGGCAATAAAGCTGCTGTAGAACTTGCTGGAAAAAGCTCTGCATGTGCTTGCAGATTTGGTATGTGTTCACCATTTGCTCTGTGTTTGTTCTCTTTTCAGTGCTGCTTGTTTTTTTTTAAGTAGAAGCCAAATCAAACTGTTTGGCCCAAGTTTGTTTGTAAAGCTGGTGGTGTTCACTTAGTGTCCCTCTCTGTCCAGACTGATTCAGTCTTTTCATGCTTCCCTCATCCTCCACATGCGTTCGCTTCTCTGAGAAGCGAAGAGAATGTATCTGCCTGTGGTCCATTGAAATGGCCGGGCATGGGGCAGTTTGTGTAGCTCGGCTGGAAGATTTTTGGACTGCCTGCCCACAAGCTACAGGCACAATTAGAAGCTGAGACTGCTTACTGAAAAGGAAATGCTGACCATTGGGAGTATCATACTGTGTTGACAAGCCTACCTGTTTGTGTTTCCTGGCGCTTCACTCTTTATGTTCTCAGCTACTTAAATCAATTGTGTAGGCAATGTAATTGCCCATTTGTTAGTAGGGAAAAAGACTAGCTCAGATCCTGTTTGCTGTATCAAATGCCTGAATTAGATGTTACAACTTCAGTGCTTGTCGCTGAAATAAGTATTTGTGTTTTCGTTTCATAATGGAATTTCATGTATGCTCTGTTTTGTGGTTTGTTTTTTTTTTTGGTGTGTTTTTTTTTTTTTCCTGAAAAATTATGCTTTCACTGAAATGGTAGCTTCAGAAAAAAAGTAAGAATAATCATGATGGGGCTGCAGTCTGAAGCTCAGGTGGAGTGGTTTGGGACAAATGGTATCAGCCACAGTGGCAGGAAGAGGAATGCTGGAGGGGTTCTTGCTGGCTTCTGGGCTAGGAAACTGCTAGCCCTAGGCAGCAAGTCACACCTTGAAAATGGCCCATTTGTAGTGCTACTTTCAGACACTTTTATTCACCCCACCTTGAAACAGAATATGCTTTCTTTACCTTCATACGTTTTCTTATTTGCAGGCCAGGATGAGAAGACATGTCTTTGCTTTGTCAAATGGGCTAAGAAGGAACAATTAGCATACTGATGTAGTATGTGGAATTCAGATTTGGGTTTTTTTTTTTCAGTTCTCTCATTTTCATTTGCGCTTTGCTCATTCATGTGGTTGTGTGTTAGGCCTGTACTGTTTTCATACATTGCTACAGCACCACTTACATAATTTTTTGGATGGATTTAAGAATAGAAACTGACTTCAGGCAGAGAAGCTGCAGTGGAGAGGATTGAGCTAGAGATGAAACAGTGAATTGATGAAGAGAGCAAGGCTGGATAGGAAAATAGAGGAGACACAGAGCACTTAACCTAGTTCAGAAGTGAAGGTAGAGAAAGAGACTCATGGAGACGCGTGTGCAACAGAATTTCTCAGTCTTCCTGCATAGTCTGCGCAGGGAGGTTAGGGAAAGAGATGATCGTGAAACAAAGTCCAATAGGGAATGTAAAGAAGAGTAAGGAGAAGGGGTAGGATGTCTGTGCGATGAGTGTACCAAAGTGACAGTGAATGGTCCGTAGGCTTTTAAAATGCTTTTGTGTGGTACTGATGAGGTATTTACCTTAAAGACCTTTGATTTTTGTATGGACAAAAAGGTACTGGTTTTACGAAATTAGTGAGATCTCATAGAACTACAAACTTCAAAAGCTTTTATTGACAAATTTTACAAAGTGATTACTATGTATAAATTGTGTGCTTTAAAAAAAAAAAAAAATCTGCCTAAATATTTTCTTTAGACAGCAGGGCCTGAGTTGAGAGTCTCATTGTGAACTTGGAAGAGTTAAATTTATTTTATCTAGGCTAGAGGGGAGTTGTTCAACATTTGGAGCAGGGGAAGTAGGGTCTAGTTTATCCTCCTTTTTCTGTTTTCCAGTGTATCAGTTTCTGTGGACAGCAGGAGAGGGACTTCAGTCTTTAGGGACTCTTGCTCCAAACTGATTGGTAGTGCTTACAATTGCACCACCAGAAGGCAATAAAATAAATACATAGAGAAACAGTAACAGAAAGCAGATGTCTTGTTTTTGCAATTAAAGAATGGAGAAGGATGCAATAAGAAAATAATGGTGACTGACTATGCATTTGGGGAGGGAGAGAGCGTATGTATCTTCTTTACTTGTCAGGCAAAATGGAAAACTCCATACTGGTGAAAATGAAATATACCTTAACAGCCACAGTACCTTACTTTGAGAATTTGGGTTGTGTGCTTGATTTTCATTAGAAAACATCACACTAAGAGTTCTGCAAGATGGAGCAGATGGCTTTTCTTACTGTATTCTCAGGTGTGTTTTTCTGCTTTGGATGTTTCTATAAAATCAGTTATGTCTCTGATTTGGCTGAGCAAAATGTATGGAAACTGAGATGTTTTTTCTTCTGTGTTTTATATTGGGAGGGAAAAGGTATTACTGAGACAGTTATCTGTGAAATATAGTTCCATGTTTTTTAAAAGCTGCACATAAGATGGAAATAGATTTGACGTCTTTTAGTCTGTGTTCAATCTATATCTGAATGCCGCTGTGAACCAAAATGATAATTAGTCACCTACGCACCATCTTCATCCACTGACTATAATACATCGAGTTTTCTTGCTGGTAATGTCTTGAGGCAAACAAGAAATGGGCTTTAGGAGAATGCATTCTTTGTAAGCATTAGCATAAACACTTAGAGCAGTTTGCTTTTCCCATGGTCAGTACATATATTTAGCCACACAAAAATGAAATACCATAACAGTTTGTGCTGAGGATGGAAAAGTTAGTGGAACTGGGGTGAACGAAAGAAGGAACAGAGCAGACTTTTAGTACCTTCCTTTGCTGTGATATTGGTCCAGGTGAAAGCTGGACAGTTGAGAGTATTTCCTATTTGTTTTATTTGAAGAATGCTAACTGATATATTTAAAGCAGAGTACACATCAGTGACATGGAGGGAAGAAGAAAACTATATGAAACTTTATTTTACTTTCTGTTTTAGTGTTGTTCCTCTGTCAGAGCTACTTAAAAACAAATAACAACAACAAAGTTCTTTTTGCTCTGACACAGACATTAAGCTCCTTTTCGCCCTTACTTAAAAAGCACAAAGGACTGATTTGGCGTAAAATATTTAAAGAAAGCAGTGAGTATTCTAGCTGAAATATCTCTGAGTAAGTCTAAGCATAGAGTGCTGCAGAAGTGATTAGGGAAGAATTGCACAACTGAGGTTTTGGAGTCAGTTAGGAACTTTTCAGTGCTGCTGTATATGTGCAGAAATCTTAGAAATCCTGTGTTTTCCTGATTGTATTTCAGGGTGTGAAATATTTCTCTTCATGTTGTCCTGCTCACTGCTGTGCTTGTCAGTAAAATACTGTACCTTGCATTCCCGTGCTGTGCTGGCTTGAATTGCGCAGGAGGAAATTTCACTCCGTGAATAACCTACAGCATATAGACGTGGAAAAAACACTGAAGTGCCCATAGGAGTGCTAAAAGTCTCCTTGCTAACACATTGCACAGAGTTCTTGTGGCATCTCAGCAAGAGCAGGTGGGAGGTTCTTACACTGCGTAAATGCAGGGCTCAGGAAAAAATGTGCTCTTGTGAGGAAACTGTGGTTCTGAACTCTGACATTTTGACATGCTTCTTCTAGAGCATTTGTATGGTTGTGGTGAAGGTGACATTGGGTGGCGGCACTGTAGTTCAGTCTCACGCAAGTCTTTAATGTATGGACATACTGGTTTATAGACACGGCACATAAATCAACCTTTTATTGCTTGGCTGTCATATGTTTGGTTGAAAATGGATGCCAAGTTACTTAAGAAAGTTAACGGAGATGAAAAATTCTGTATGTGAAGTAAAGTCTGATCACTCTATAATTAAGCTCCCCTCTCTCATACTTTTTCTAGTATTTGTATTAATATTTAGCCCAGGATCCTTTAAAAGTAATGCTGTGCTGCAACAAAGAATCATTCTCCTCCATGCAGACCAAACTGGGGATAAGACATGTGCAACTTGAAACACTTATTGATCAATCCACTTCTGAAAACTGCATGTAATCTTTACAAGTAGGGCAACTGCTACATATACTACTCTTAAATAGGTATCATATTTATAGAAGATAAATTTGGATGCATTTATTTCATGTTTATGAATAGAAAACCTGTGTTTGAGAAAGTACTGTCTGCAAGTTTTTTGTAATGCTGTAATACTCCAGAGGAATGTTTTAGTATTCTCCTGCAAATTATTGTTTAAAAAAGAAAAGTATCAAGATTTTACAAGCTCTGCCCCAGATCTGGTGACCATTTATAGTCAGGCTAAGTGGTCTTGCTAGATGTCTCTGGAGAACTGAGACTGTTTTTTCTCTGTAGAGTATTTGTAGATAATGAGGCAAGCTTTCACTTTTTTATTACTCATTGGAATAATTTAATGGATGTAAATGCAATTTTCTGGACTTAACTGAGCTGATGTGTATACCATCTCGCCCTCTTCTCACATGCGTCAGATGTGAAGAGATTGTCTTTCTGGTTTACAAGCAAGCAGAACAAGACTGTCTTGGAGGCATCTGATGAAGGGCTGCAAGATAAGCAGAATATGCATCCCATTTTACTTCTGGTTCTAACAGCAAAAATACAGAGGGGTTTTTGCTAAGCTCTGTCAACTTTTTTTTTTAGGCTATGCGGGAGTTTCTTTCATAATTGTCAAGAAAATCCAAAGTTAATCCTGGTGAGAAGTTTAAGTCTCTTCATGAACGTCTGTCTTCTAGCAGTGGGGATTACTGAGAGCATTCCTGTGTGTTTCATCTCCATAGCAGGCCATGTTTTTGCAGGGATGAGCCTTTCTGGGGTATGATTGTAGGGGGTTAGTTTGGTGGTCTGCCTAGCTGAGTATTTAGTCTCAAGTGATATGAGTTTGTTCACAGAAGGAGGCATTTAAGCCACAAAGTGTACATACAGTGATCTTTTCCCCATTATAATCTCACAGTGAGCAACAGTGTAAAAAGTTCTTGAGCCAGAAGCTGTATCAAATTGATGGAGGATCCATAGGTATTGAAAAGTGATTTTATCTAATCTTTTTTCTGAATGCCATTAGGCTTTTGTTTTCCACAGTATCCTGTCGTAATGAGTTTCTGATTCCATTCTGAATCTTTTTTTTCCTGGTGGATCTTGTTTGCTGTTCCTGTTTCATCAGCTGCTTGAAGGGCAAAGGGACTGATTTCAGTTTTGGGATGTGGAGACGGCTGAGCAACATGTAATTCTTTGATCTTCTTGAAAACTCTGAGAACTGTTTCCTGTTTTTTTTTTGACAAGCTTGCCAGAAGCTTGAAAATCTCATTTTTTTAGGTTCTTCAGCTTGGTACAGTACAGTCTCATTATCCAGTCTGTAAATTGACATGAGCTTGACCCGGCTTGAGACCCATATAGCCACCTTTTGCAACCCATGAGTTAATCCTACCCTTAAGTCTCAACTTCTAGTGAAGGATCAGGACACTTGACTGGATTAAATTCAATAAAGCTAATAGATCTGAGCCAGAGTTGCAGCTGATGTGTATGGCTGTTAAATTACATTTGCATGCACTGATCAAATTCTTTCATTCTAGTTTTCTATGCTTATTTTGTTCAAAACCATATTAAGCTATTTGCAAAACAGTGTTTTGTACCTCTCTACAAATAACAATTTGCTGCTTCCAAATACAGCTTATAGAGTTTTATAACAATATAGCTTTGTGCCCTCACTTGTGTCCCTTCAACCTTAGTGCCTTTGGCTGTGTAAGAAAGCAGGAAAGGAGCCTGTTACTGCAAAAAAGACCTTAACTGCATTTGTCTGAAAGGGATTTGGAGACTTGTACAGCTTTATCTCAAGTTTCAAATAATCACTGCTGTCAGGCGGATTACGCACGTTCTCCTGGCAAGCTTTATAACCATAGAAAAAGAGCAGTCTTGATACAGGTAAGATGACCTGTTTTGGCTCATGTGGTGTGCTGCAGGAGGCTGTATGGACATTCTCAAATCTAGCTCTTGTACTTTATAGACAATTAAAGCCACTGAAATAACAGACGTTCTTGACCAGCAGCATGTAGGAAAAATTTCCATTTACCATGTATTAAAATACTACTGAGGCTACAACAGTTCCCTTTGAAGAATACTGGCTTTATAGTATTGTTTAAATGCTGTAAAGCAAAAAGGAGAGTTTTACTCCCAGTTAGTATACACGGACTTCTGGGTGAGCTGACTGGGTGTAGTATGCATGATCCTTTGTTCAGCAGGCAAAGGACGCTTGGAGGAGAAGTTACAGGGTGTTAGGGAACTTCAGGGTATTGTGGTGAACATATTACACTTGATTTGAGTTATGCTTTGTGAATATTCTTGTAGTACAAAGCTAAAATTGCCACTTAAAGGTGCATATAAGAAAGAGGGAGTCTTGCTTCGAAGCTGCTGAAATTACTTCTGGGAAATCTTTTTGTGTTGATATTCCTGCCTCCTCCCACTTCTCAACAGAAAAACACTTTTGTCCTGTTTTGCAAGAAGAAGAATGCTTAGGATATTTAAATGTTTACACAATTATTGAGAGAAAGCAAACTATGTGCCAAAATAAATCTATACACTGCAGTGTGGAAAAACCACAAAGAAAACCAGCGTTTGAAGTTTGAACAATATTCCATTACGTGCCCTGAAAACTAGAGTGTAGTTTTCTTTCTAGGCAGCACTTAGCTTTTAAGAACTAGAGGTGAAAGTTGGACAAATGGATATTTAGAGATGTACGTGGATACCTACTATATGTTTTTAAACATTTTACGTGATTGGTACTGTATCGTGTCAAATATGTAGTGGTGGTGTTGAGAGACAGAGGCCTTATTCTACCTGTTCTGCTTCTTTTACTAAACCTTAGTGTGCGTTTTGCATGGAAATCCTGTACTATATAGAGGGAGATGATGGACTCTGAATTGTATTCCCTGTTGTACAGAACAGGGATGTAAAAAATCATAGGTGCTCTTCCCATTTCCATCATGGGGGAAAGACTATCTTTTGAGTTTGATACTTTTAAGTCTCTTGTAGGAGAAAGGGAATGTAACTTCCTTTATGAAATACAGAAATATTCAGTATCAGAATATAAAATGTTGGCTTCTAAATGTTGGCTTTTAAAAAGTCTTACTCTTTTAGACCATTTCTATTTTTTTTTTCGCAGAAATCATGAGTTATATACTATTTAAACACTTTCTGTGTTTCTGTGGACAACAGTGCTTAAAATGATAATGTATATTTGGGTGTTTAGGACTTTAATTCTTTTAATTACTTTCTCTCATGGGTGGGAGAGCTGAGAGGACATTTTTTGTGCAGCTAGTGGTAATATAACAGTGAAACAATGTGTTGCTTGGCTGTGGAGTTAGCTTTGAGTCTGACAAACTCTAAAAGATCCTTGCTTGCTTGATGCTAAGAAAGTGACGTTTATTGTATCTACAATTCCTATGTAGGACATCCCTGAATGAGCTGTACAAGTCTTAACCATTGTAACCGGAAGAATTTGAGTAGTAAAAGAAACAACTATGTATGTATTCTAAAACTCTTAGTAAGCCCTCACAGTCCTGATAAAATTGATTATCCAACAGAAAGGATGAGTTAATATCTATGTTTAAAATAAATAATAAATCTATAAATTTATAGTTCTGGCTCTGATATATTTTTATTTTTTTATTTTAGTTCCTTGGCATAGCATTTCTTGGGATTGGATTGTGGGCGTGGAATGAAAAGGTAAGTTGAATGTAGCACCAAACTCCATGTTTTTCTTTTCTCTTTTCCTGTTGAAAATATTGGAGTAGTAATATGGTGCTCTTTTTGTGTCCACACGCACTTTATGCTGAAACAAAATCAAGCTTCTCTGTCAAATAAAACCTTGGCTTAGTTCACCTAGAGGAATATCCTTGGCATCTTTCCCAAGAATGCCTTGGCAAGAAATCACGGCTGATACTTGCACGTAAAATAACCGTTTCAATCCATGCATGCTCGAACTACAGCTGAGATACTGGAACACACTACTGAAGGCAATACTAAGCAGTATGTGTCTGCTGCTTGTGTTCCTGGGAATGGAAAGGGAGCTGACAAGTATCAGAGGGCAGCTTCCTGAAAATAAACCTCCTTGGCTTTGCCTTAACATAGCATGTTAATTACTGTTCCTCTTAAAACAAAACAAAACAAAAACACCACCAAAAAACGCCGAACAAACCCAAACCAAAATGAAACCCAAAAACCAGCCTAAACCTGAGACAGAATAGCTGTCGATTTTTCTTGTGCAAATAAAACTGTCCTTGGAACCCTCTCTGTTGTGAGACTGTAAAATCAGCTTGGAAATGGGAAGAAAGGAGGGACAGGGAAAGAGAAAACATTTGTGAACCACAGCCTAATTTTCAAGTTTCGTTTCTACAGAAGTTGGAAGAACATAAAATATCAAGGCATAATATACAGAACCAGTCAGTATGTATTGGGTTACTGGATGAAGAGTTTGTCTTGCTAAAAGACAACAATTAAAGTTAAAGCCTTTTTTCTTTTCTTCTTTGTTTGATAGATTGAATATAATAAAATCTGACTGATAACAATGGTGCTATGATATTCAGTTACATAATTTTTTTTTTTTTGTTCTTTTAATGGAAAACACTGTTAGGAATTGATGTTCACTTAAGGCATAGCAGCGTGTGCTTGCAGTAGAACACATAACACATTGGAAGCACTAGAGTTTTGCCACTTAAACTCGGGACAAATTTTGCTGGTTCATAAGTGAGTTATTAGCTTAGATTCTAGTTGCTCTGTGCATGTCCCTTGCATATAGATAATTACAAGTAGTAATAGATATGAATTACCTCACACTGTAAACACCCTTCTTTTTATATAGATGTTTACGTACCATGTCATACTCATGGTGGATGGCTTTAAAAGGCTTGGAAAGACATTCTGTTGTTATTTAGCAAAGATGTAAATACAACATGTTTTATTTAATACTCTGAGCATACTTGCAGGGCTTATGCCCATATCTAAGCCCCAGAGAAGAACTTTATTTTGGAGTTGCTCTATAGAAGAGATTTTAATCCTTTTGTATCATTTCAGCAGGTCACACAAATGATTCCTCTTTATAACGAATGAGCAGGTAAAGGGAAACCAGCTATAATCTCGTGTTTTGAAGTCTAAAATATGCCCGTTCTACAGGTAGCAGGTGTTCTGACAGAATAATGGTTTGTTAAATTTCATTTATTTTCTTTATGGGAAGGCACCCCCCTCTTTACTAGGAAGAATGCATTCAATTCATAATTGCTAATAGCCAGAAGCCAAAGCTCATGTTTTTACTTGAAATTTGGACACCTGTTATCAGATCATCTTAAACTATTTTTAATCAGATCCTGAAAGTGGGAGAAAATGCCTTGTTTTTAAGACAAGCAAATAAAACTACCTAGAGCAGTTTAATATGTATTAGCAAAAGCTCCATATCTAGTAGGTTTTTCTAAATGAATTAATAAATAAAATACAGTTTATTTTAAAGCACAGGTCCTTCCTTGAAAATGAGCATCTCTTCCCACCTTCCACCTTCTCTGACTCTTGTGTCCTGTGGTGCTTAGTGTGAACTGTTTCAATTCATGGCTAGATCAAACAAAATATAATAGAGGTGTAGCTGAATGGCAGAGCTCTTGAGCAGAGACAGACTTGATTTTTGTTGCAGGATTTATGGAAAAATGGACTTGTGTCAAACCAATTTGAGACCTTCCTTTCACTCAGCTAGCCTGGGTGTCCCTTAGGCATTATGGGCTGTTGCAATGGTGTCCTGTAAGAGAGCAAAGCAGCTGCACAGAGAAGGACCTGGGAGTCCTGGTGTGCACTGAGCTGAACGTGAGCCAGTACTGTGCCCTTGTGCCAAACCTGGCTAACAATGCCTTGGGCTGTGTCTCCAGCGTTGCCAGCAGGTTGAGGGAGGGGATTCTCAGCACTGGTGAGGCCACACCTGGGCCAGTTCTAGGCTCCCCAGTACAAGAGAGACACTGATATACTGAAGAATCCCACAAAGGTCTGTGGAGATGGTTAAGAGACTGGAGCATCTCTCCTACAAGATGGGGCTGAGAAAGTTAGGACTCCCAACCTGAAGAAGAGCAGGCTTGAGGGAATCTTAATGTGTATAAATACCTGAAGGGAGAGAGCAAAGAGGATGAGTGCAGGACGTTTTCAGTGTTGCCCAGTGACAGCAGCAATGGGCACAAACAGAAAGACAGGAAATTCCCTCTGAACATCAGGAAATACTTTTTTTTTTTCTGTGAGGGTGACAGAGCACTGACATGGTTTGCCGAGAGATGATGCGGAGTCTCCCAATGTGGAGGTATTCAAAAGCAATCTGGATATGGTCTGAGGCAGCCAGGTCTAGGTGAGCAGATGACTTCCAGAGGTCCCTTCCAATCTTAAGTGAAGACTGCTACTGTCCCAATGAACCAAGTCTTTATCAAAGTTGAACGTGATGCTGCTATTCTATGATGTATAAACATAAATTTGTAAGGTTTTTTTGTAGAATTGGACCTTTAGAAGGACTGTTCTACTGTAAACTGATGTGGTGGTGATTTTGATTTACTTCAGTCTTGAGTTTTGTGGCTTTGTATCCAGGTGTGTTGCTTTATAACCCAGCCATCAACTTGCTTATACTTTTGCTGCTTCACAGAATCTTTTTAAGATAAAAAGATATTGTGCTAGGCCACTAAAAAAAAAAAAATCCACATTTTACAGGAGTCTGTCTGCTGATGGCTAAGAACTGTTTGGGATAGATTTGTGGATTTGGTGGCTAGTTTCTCATTTTTGCTAAGTTGGCTTGAATTCTCTGCTTTAAACTTTGTTGTGAAGAAATAAAAAGCTCACCATACAGTCTCGGTGACCCTCCTTGCAGCCTTTGCAGGGAGGCAAAAGAGCTCATTTGTCAAATAGGCAATAGAATTGGCTTGACAGCCAGTGAGCCAGCCCTAAACAAAGACTGGGCAATTAGCATTCTGAGTCATAAACCTGAAAGAGAGCTGGGGGGCAGGGTGGGGGCAATAAACTCAGAGGCATAATGTTATCTGTACATGGGTGCACTATATAGCTCACAATCTCGCAGTGTTTTCAGACTCCTCAGACCTGGGCTTGTACCATAAAAAAGTTCACTCATGGCAGCTGCTTCCCCTCCCCTGCCCAACAGTGACATGTACATTGTTAACATATAAAGAGTCTGTACTGAAGAGTCTTTTCTAAGCTTACCCAAGCAACTTATACTTCGTTGAGCAGAAGAGGAAAAAATGTTTATATTTCACTGACTTGTTTTAACCATTTCAAGTAATTTCTTAGACGTTTTGTACAAGGCAGGTTTATTTTTATTTCCCTCCTTGGTTATGTATATTAGATAATATAGTCTTAAGGCTCATTGGAAGTGGTTATGGTATGATGTCAGTAGGTACTTGGGGAAATAAACTTCCCAATTCTCTCACTACCTGCAGGAGATTTATATTCAAGAGTAGTGAGACTGAATGATGAATTGCTGTTATGTCTTCTGGGACCTTATCAAGACTGTCCATGGAGAAGGAGTTTTTAGAAAGAAAGCACTGTGGTTTTGGGATATACTTCAGGTAGGAGGTAGCAAAGGTAGAGATACTGAAGTGAAGGGAAAAAAATCTGAAGATCCTTGCAAAAATTTGTCAGTTAGACTTAGTTCATGTATAAGGTTGACTGAAATGAAGAAGGAGAAGTGGAAGAGGCTGATTATGCGCATAAGTTTTGTTTCTAGTCTTTTCTTGTTAAAACAGTTGTAACTAGAAGACAATCCAGCTCAGAAGTCAAGTGCAGTTTGGAGTACCAGTATAGTATCTCTGTGTGTCAGCATAATATTCTGAGTGAGCAGGAGTCTAAATGTGAATCTCAAGTTTTAAGCTAGACTTTTATGCTGATATAAGGTGATTTAGTCCTGATTTGGTGTTGTGGGACAGGCTGAATTCCCTACATAGAAACAGTCACAATTTGTCAGATGCAGTCTTTCTCTCCTTGCCCTGAAATGAAAGCTACCTTTATTTTCATGAAAAAAATCTCACTTCTTTTACTGTCCCAGTGAGTGGCAGACATCAAGAGAGTGATGCAGTAGTCACTCCGTAATTGTAGTGCATACACATCTATCTCACAGTCCTTTTAAAAACAATTGCCAACAAGGAAATCATGCACACATCCTGTGGGTCCTTCTAGGCTGAAGGGGATATCAAAAGCATGTATCTTGATTCTAAGCCAGGATTCTGTGTGTGGACTTCACAGGACAGGAGCAGAGAGAGGGATACTAATATATGCTCTTTAATTTAAATGTCAGTACATAAAGATGTATTATCTCAACAGGCTCTTAAATAATTTTATTAGTGTTCTAACACCTTGTAACCATTAATCCTGAAAAATATAGAAATCTGTCCTGCATGTATTTATGCCAGTTATTTGCTTCTTGAACTCTGCTTTGTCATAACAAGAAAACTAGACTAGTTTTCCTTCACCAAACACCCCAAAAAAATAAAGTTCTGCTATTGCTGTCTTCTGTGGGAAATGCAAAATGAACAAAAATGAAGGAAATAAGATTTGTAAACGTCCCCTGCCTAGTTTCTTGCTTGCAAAAACAAAATTTTGGAGTGGAATTAATTTGGCATGTTTCAATGACTATTGTTCTTTTCCCCATGCTCATTCAGATGCACAGCATGGAGAAACTGCACGGATTTCATGACTTACAAAGTAGTTGTTTTTTTCACTTTAAAATTACGCATTTGGACACACTTTTATTTCCCATCACCCCTATGTGTTCCTGTTTGCCAGTGATTCGAAGTCCTGCAGACAAGCTTGTGGAAATGCTAATCCTCTGTTTGCAAAGAAGAAATGTTTCAGAAGATCTTGTGTTGCTGAAACTTTTTCTGATCATCTGCTTTTTTTTTTGTCTCCTCAGTAATGGGATTCTGCAGCATAGAAGTTTTTTTTTTCCCCATCTTGGAGGAAACAAAAAATATCTGTTTTCTTCCATTCTGCTGGTGTTGGTTTCTTCTCTTTACTTTTTAATGGCTCCCTGGGATCTTGTTTGTCGTGGGGACTGTTATGTTGAATCCTGTTCTTCTAAATGCTCTCCCATGGGCCAAATTCCATATGCTTTCACAGCATGTCACCTTTTTGTTCCCTATGATGATGATTCTCTTAAGTTGTTCCTGGCTCAGTATGCCTTGAATTTTCATTACTGGGTTAGCTTTTCAAAATTGCTGCTGCCTAGTGCTTTCACCTGGAGCTGTTCTCTTGTGCCCTGCAGTATGTTACTGTGCCTGTGAAATCAACTGTTCCAGAGAGAAACAACGGTCCAGCAAACGTCTGGGAATATTTCTGAGACCTTAACGTGGCAGTGGATTCTCTACACTAACCACAACCACAGATGGTCTGGAAATCTCACTAATTTGTTGTTAATGTACCTGTTGAGGGATGCACCCTTAGTTTTTTTCTGAGTGACTATTGCTTCCTTATTCTTTATTCGTGGGATAAAGGCAAACAATTATGCAGCTATAATACCAGGAGGGGCCTTCTAAAGTTACATCAAGACCAACATTCTTCCTTTGCCTTGTTCTTCCTCGAGCTATGCATGAGATCCAGCTTGTAGAGTGGAGAGCTCTGGCTGTGGGAGAAAAAGAAAGAGCATGACAACAGAGGATCTGTGACTGTATTCAGGCATCTCTCAGACTGTTTTTCTGCCTGTACTCACATACCATAAGGAGAAGACTCCAGTTCTTCAGGAGCTTCTGGTGCGCCTGCCTTGGTTGTCTCATGTTGCTTGGAATAGCGGAGGGAACCGCCAGTGGCTCTTCCCCCTACCCTTTTGTTGGAGAAAAAAACAGGTCCTACTGTTTGACTTGACTTCCCCTACTGAATTTGGGGTGGAGTAAGAATATGAGGTCAGTCTTTCCTGTTCCAGGCCTACATAGTTGTATCTGCTGGTTGAAGTGAAGTGCCTTTCACAAATAAAGCAACTTTTTTCATAACTTCATCATTATTGATTTTATGGCTGATACTTTTGTTATTTTACTACTCCAAACAAATTTTGACTTGTGGATTGAAAGGTTAAATAATAACCCAGGCACTCTAAGGTACAGCAGGCAATTGAGGGTAGGGGAACAGAGCAAACAGATGAGCTGGAGATCAGCCAGGGAACATGTCCTGCTGGCTCTCCTTGTGGGACTACAGCAGAGCCCTGGATTGACGCCATCATGAGAAGAAAAAGAGTATGTAGCTTTTTACAAAGGATTTACTGCCAAATAGAGATTATGAACATGCCTAAAATATCCAAGAAAGTGATGTATATGTACCCCAGAAACAGCCATGATTCCAAACTGAGAATGTGCAACTGTAGATGTAACCACAGGGCATTGTCTGATTGTCATTTCTGCTGTTAGCTATTGTTTTATTGCCAAACCTTCTTTAAAAATATATCCTGAGTTCTGTCTCCAGAATATTGATAACTTGGGATTGATCTGCAGAGAGCAAAGTGAAAATGAGAATTATGCACTGTTAGGATGTATTATTTGGGGTTCATGCAAGATAGGCTTATGATGCAAGATAGGTTTATGGACTAGCAAAAGATGCAAATAAAGGTGCTTTCCAAGGACAGCAAACAATGACAGATAAAGCTTGTGGTGTTCTATTTCGGTACGTATCAGATCATAGCTACCCTGAGGAACTGGAGCTTGGAGGAGTTCAGAGGTTAGATGAGTGGCTTTTGCCAGGTGACCAGCCAGTATCACAGTATCACAGTATCACAAGGTTGGAAAGGACCTATGAGATCATCAAGTCCAACACTAACACCAACCATCGTCTAAACCATGGCACTCAGTGCCTCACCCAGTCTCCCTTTAAACACCTCCAGGGTCGGTGACTCCACCACCTCCCTGGGCAGCCCATTCCAATGGCCAATCACCCTTTCAGTGAAGAATTTTTTCCTCATATCAAGTCTAAACTTTCCCTGACGAAGCTTAAGTCCATGCCCTCTGGTTCTGCCACTGGTCACCTGAGAGAAGAGACCAACCCCTGCCCGACTACAACCTCCTTTTAGGTAGTTGTAGAGAGCAATGAGGTCTCCCCTGAGCCTCCTCTTCTCCAGACTAAACAGCCCCAACTCCCTCAGTTGCTCCTCATAGGGCTTGTGCTCCAGCCCCTTCACCATCTTCGTTGCCCTCCTCTGAACACATTCCAGTATCCTAACATCTTTTCCAAACTGGGGGGCCCAGAACTGGACACAATATTCAAGGTGAGGCCTGACCAGTGCCGAGTACAGGGGGACGATAACTTCTCTGGTCCTGCTTACTACACTATTCCTGATGCAGGCCAGGATGCCATTGGCCTTCTTGGCCACCTGGGCACACTGCTGACTCATGTTGAGCTTCCTGTCCACCAGCACTCCCAGGTCCTTTTCTGCCTGACTACTCTCCAGCCACTCTGTCCCCAGTCTGTAGCTCTGCATGGGATTGTTGTGTCCAAAATGAAGTACCCGACATTTGGACTTATTAAACATCATCCCATTAGAATCGGCCCAGCCAACCTGTGCTAAGACCATGGCAGTGCTAGAAAATCAAGTGAGGTGGGAAAGAACACAATCAGAAAGGCAATATACAACTGATTCACTAAATTTTATTGTCATCAACTTTAATGGGAGTGTGACAAAAAGCAAAGTGGTATATTTTTTCTCACTAACACTTCTTTGTATTATGATTAGCCTCTCTAAGAGCATCATCCACAAATGTGAGCTGAATTTCAGTTGGATTTCTTCTCTCATTTGAATTTTACTGCTTTCATATGGGAAGAACTTGATTAAACATGGTAATTTGTAGTGGTGGTTTTAGGGTTTTTTTGGTGGTGGTTTATTTTTTTTTTAAGAAAGAAAGACTAAGTGTCTTATGAAGAGAGACTAAAATGAGTCCTTCTTTGATTTTTTTTGAGTAAAATATAATAAAACAGCCAGAATCCTTTCTCCAATGACTGTTTTCTCACTCTACTACACAATAATCCATTCATTAAAAAATCAGCTAATGTTTTAAAACAGAGTGGTAGTGCTTGCTTTAAGGCAGAATTTCTTCTCACCTTATGGTAACTATAGGCATAGAGAGGAAACACAGAAAAGATTTAAAAATTTTGTGAAGAAGTCATTTCAGCAGTCTTTTTCCCTTGGGATGGAGCTCAGGTTTCCTGACTGGTATATGGTCGAGACCATGACTTTTTCAAAGTTTTGTTTGTTATTGGATGATACTGTTCTTAGCCAGGAAGTCATGATTTTCATGTCTTTTCTATGGCAAATGTAATAGAGCAAAAGTAGTGGAAAACTTTTGCACGAGTTGACTTAACTCGACCTGGCTTGTACTATCTCATCACCAGTTATTTGGAAAAAGGCATGTGCCAGCTGGTGTGCTTTGACAGCAATACTGCCACTGAGCAGTGTTGTGTTATCTCATACTTTACATCTATTTTTGTCTTTTTAATGAATGACGATAAGACTAGAACTGTATGTAATGTAGGAGGAAAGTGATGAATGTGGTATTTTTATAAAAATTTTTTCATCATCCCTCTCTGTCAGGCAGTAGCTTTCTGTAGTAGGAGGGAGAGGACTCCAGTTCGAGCATGTTGTTCATGCTGGTGGCTTATTGTTTGTGCTTTAGGATTGGATTGTAGTCAACATTTTTCTTATGCTTTTAGCATGCTGGCCTTTTGCAAGGCTCCTTGCTGTGTGCATTGGAGAAATTCATGTATATGTTTTATCCAGTCTGTCATTATCTGCAGAATTGAAAGCTCTGAGTGCTGTCTTGTTTACTGCTTGTTCAATGTCAGTTTTGCTTAGGAAGTTATGCAAGTGGTTGCAGCTTATGTGGAGCACCATATTAGAGATGTTGGTTACATGGCTGAGTGGTCCAAACTGAGTGCATTAAAAAATACCCTAAATTATAGGTCTAAAGTCATAGCTGTGAACAGTCATCTGTTAACAATGCTACTATCAAGTTTTGGAAATGAGTTTGTGATAACTTCCTTCAAAATTATTGCTGGTTTTGGGACTATTTCAAAGAAGCAAAGGGGATATGAAGAGGTAAAAGGATGAAGACCTTAATTCTGCAAATATGGAGCTGTAGTGCTAAAGGTCTATATTATTGCTTTTCAAGCCACAGCTTCCTTTAGCAGGAGTTAGTAGGGAATGCAGTAGTCCAAAGGGTTCAGGGTTCTTTGAGGAAACACATAGAGAAATGCCAGCTACAGCAGCGTGCTTTGCATTGACCTACAGCACTGGGTCAATGAAGAAATAGTCATACTTCAGCTTTTTTTTCCTGCCAAAATGCTTTTAGGAAACTCTAAGTGTTCCTATGCAAACTCACTGGAATAAGGAAGACTTTCTACTTGCTTCTTGATATTACCCGTCTGTTCAACATCAGCCAAACTCTATTTAAAATGTGTTCAAAGAAGCGAAAGAGTTTCTCAGGGTTACTGACGTCACAACCCAAGCTCTGCTTCTAAGGAGGCAGTGGCATTACAAGCAGATTGTGCTGACTGTCATATCTAAAACACAGCATATGTGGTTTACTATATGATGCTCATAGGTCTAACCTAATTAATGCAACTCTCCCAAGGCAAGTCCTTAAACTACCTTATGGTCCTACTAAGGGACTTAACGTTATTTTCATTTTTTTTCCTGCTAACTGATTAGTCAATAACCATGCTTTCATAATATAATGAGGTTTTGGCATTGTAGATGCCTGAAGTTGAATTGGCCAGGTATCTAGTTTGTCAAAATTTGGTGTAAAAGTTGTTGTTGCGAGATACTGCAACCTAGGAGCTCATTTCTAATTTCTGTCAGTTGTTGTAAGTACTGAGCATAAATGCTAAATTTAACATGGTATTCTTGCTATTGACTACTTTTTCTACCGTAACATGTAACTATGTGCTTACATAAACATCTGAAAATGCATCTCAGTGTGGGTAATAAGATTGAGGAGTTTTGTTCAAGTATCTGTTCCGACTTTCTGGCAGACTAATTGTCTTAGCTACAGTCCCATGGGTTTCTTGCAGAGGTCTCTATAAGCACATTTTGTTGTTCATTCCTTCATGTTGATTCAGAAATATTGTACATATCACCCTTTTTATCTCTTTTTAAATGCAAAGATTTTCTTAATCATGTTTTCTTGCTGTACTGCAGAACGCATTTGCTGCAGTCTTCTACAATTTTAAAATGAAAAATGCAAGGAGAATTTGTACAACTCAAAGCTGAACATACTTGTTATCCCTTGGCATTATTTCTTTCTCAGGGAGTGCTGTCCAATATCTCCTCCATCACTGACCTGGGAGGCTTTGATCCAGTTTGGCTCTTCCTAGTGGTAGGAGGAGTTATGTTCATTTTGGGATTTGCAGGATGCATCGGAGCTTTGCGAGAAAATACCTTCCTTCTCAAATTTGTAAGTAGCCTTTGCAAGTGTGGCATTTATCAGTTACATGGCTTAAGTCATATTCTTTGTTCCTGCTTAACTATATAAAGATTTTAGAATGTCTTTTGGAGAGCAGAAGGTGTTATCTGATGTGAGAGTACTGTTCTGTGAATTGCTTTTGCTAAACTGTTAACACTTTACAGCTCTTCAAGTCTTGTTCTTACTGTGGGTTTCTTTTTAAGGTTTGAAACTATTGACAGTAAGAATCATAACATGGAACTACTGCTTTGCATATGTATATAGCTGAACGTTTTGCTTTCCTGTCATGATAAGAGAGGAATTTCTGCTAAGAATCTGCTTGTTGAACTTTGAGTCCATAACCAACTGCCTGTGAAATATGAAGCATGTAGATACCCCACTGAATGTGACCCGTGTGATTTCTGCTGTGCAAGTGTCCGTCGTGGTACAGAGGAGATAGGACTATTGTGAGAGGTTGACTGCTGATACCCTCAGTTCTGTACCGTTCAGCTGATTTGAAAAGGCTCCTTTGCTAACTGTCAGTGCTGGGGCCTGAGGGGGAGAAAAGGAGGAGAATGTGACCAGGATATATGTCAAGGAAGTGGAAATTGTCATCTTGAACTCTGGGCTGGTGTGCTGTTTGTGGCTGGGACAGAGGTAATTTTCTTCACAGTAGCTAGTGTGGGGCTATGCTTTGGATTTGTGCTGAAAGCGGTGTTGATAACACAGGGATGTTTTGGTTATTGCTGAGCAGTGCTTACACAGAGTCAAGGCCTTTTCTGCTTCTCACACGACACTGCCCGTGAGTAGGCTGGGGGTGCACGAGATGCTGGGAGGGGACACAGCTTGGACAGCTGGGCCCAGCCCAGCCCATTCCATGCCATTGTGCTCAGCATGTAAAGCTGGTGGAAGAAGAAGGAACGTGGGGGAGGACATTCAGAGTTATGGCATTTGTCTTCACAAGTAACCATTACAGTTATTGGAGCCCTGCTTTCCTGAAGATGGTTGAACACCTGCCTGCTGATGGAAAAGAGTGAATTAATTCCTTGTTTTCCTTTGCTTGCATGTGCGGATTTCACTTTACTTATTAAACTGTCTTTATCTCAACCCATGGGTTCTATCATTTTTACTCTTCTGATTCTCTCCCCATCTCACTGGGGGTGGGGGAAAGTGAGTGAGCGAGTGGCTGTGTGGTGCTTAGTTGCCCGCTGGTCTTAAACCATGACAGCTGGTCTGTTAGTTGGGGAAGGAGCTGCTGATATACAAACATACTTCAGTGTTCAAAACTCCTTTAGCTACATCGGCTAGTTCTGTTTTTTGAAAGCCCTTCTCCAGTGAGCTTTGAAGGTGAGGATAACAGCATCATGTTACAATTTAGATGGATTTAAATTTATAATAAAAATTCAAGATTCTTTTCTCCACTGTGCCAGCTTCCAGAGGTGGGCACAGCCTGGGTAGTAGTTGTGTCTTCATAACCATTAACTGTTACTATATACGTGAAAAGACTTCCAGTGAAACAACTGCCTTCAAGTAACGTATTTGTCTCACACAAACATGCTGCATGAGGAGAGAAGGCAGTTTAGAGTTACAGGTCTTGAAGCATTTATAAAGGAGCTTGGGATAATTCTAGTTCTAGCTTGCTCTCATTTTACTTGAAAAAAAAAAGGAGGGGTGTGCTATTGTAACACTTTTTTTCTCCTCTTCCTTGTCACTCTTAGCTTGCCTAAAATGAACCCATGGGCTGTACCAGAAATAGCTATCTATACAGCAGCTGCAAGAGAAATTAAAAATGCGTCTGAACAAACACAGAGAGCATATTAAAATGAAACTCAAAGGCGCAGTTGCAAAGAGAATGGATTTCCAGTATATGAGGACCCCTCTGTGTTTTAAAACAAAGTAGATTCAGTGGAGATGCTTAGAGAAAGTGGCAGATCATTAGTAATGCCTTTGGCATCCGTTGCATTTGCATTAATCGTAGCAGCCTCATTTGGTTTTAATGTGGATGTGAGTCATTCCATAGACATTCCACTCCAACTTAGTAATTAATTAATTTCTGCTGTTCCAAATTTTTGCTTTGTCTGCTTAGGCAAAGCTTTACCAATGAGGGAGTCTGAAGAAAAAGTCACTTAGAAAGCACTTCACTGGCACTGTTGGATATTTATGCCTTTTGAAAATGTAAGTAGCTGCATAGAAATTAAGGGTGAATTTTCAGAGGGCCCTACAGGTGGTAAATAATTATCTCTGTTGAAATTTACAGTGAATTCTCTTGGACCTCTTTGAAAATCCCAGTGAAAAGTCCAAAGTTTGAATTCATTTGCATTTTTATTATTTGTTAGAATAGAATTAAGACTCCTGTAATACAGCCCTTATTAGAAATGGTCTATTTTTAATTTAAGATTTCCTGTGTGCTGGAATAGCTTGAACTTGCACTGAAACAGGTAAAAGCCTAACACTGAATATAATTGTGAGCCTTGAAAAATAAGTTTTTTTGGTCATAAAGCAAAATGTTTTTAACCTTTTTCTTTTTCTTCATAGTTTTCTGTGTTTCTTGGAATTATTTTCTTCTTGGAGCTCACTGCTGGTGTTCTAGCATTTGTTTTCAAAGACTGGATAAAAGACCAGCTGTATTTCTTTATAAACAACAACATCAGAGCATACAGAGATGACATTGATTTGCAAAATCTCATAGACTTCACACAGGAATATGTAAGTTGGACTATGTTTATTTTTTTGCAAAGCTTACTTTAAAGAAATAACTACTCTATTTTTTACTTCCCATCTGTTTGGTTTCTTCAAGGAACAACAGAAATATTCTAGCATATAATACTTTTGAATATATACATTTCTACTTACAGAACTTCTACAAACACTCAGCACCTGTGAAAAGTGTCTAATCTGTTAATGTTATGACTGAGCAAAACAAGGTGGAGAGTTGGGGTGACTTATTCTTGAAGACTTAGAGACAATGTGCCAAATCTACAAGTTAACTAGTGGTGTCTGGTGCCCAGTTTTTGAAGCATATTTCAGGTGTATGAAGATGTTTGAGGGTTCTTGGGGAGAGGGGTATTCAAATTATTTTATGGTAGGAACTGTCACACCTGTTTTTAAAAAAATCATTTTTCTAAGCTTAATTTGGTTCTGAGATGAATGGTGGTGTAGTTTTAACGTTAGAGGTGCTGCACTACACTAAGAATGGCAGAGATGTTTAGCTGGTGTGAGTGAAACTACAATGTTATTTCTTCTTTAGTTGACTTAATGCAGTTAGCCTAACGAAGTGGGTAACTCACAGAGTTCTCGTAGGAGATTTATAAATGACACTATATCTGCACTTTGGAGGGAAGGGTGAAGCCAGAGATGCACACACTTGTGCAGGTTAAGCTCTGTAATTTATCAGTGTGTGTAATGGAGTCTTGGACTGACTTCTGCATCCAAGTTATTTTCCCAGTACCTTCTTACTCTGGCATTCAATTCTGGCCTGTGTTGATGACCTCCCCTTTGAATTTGGTCCTGTGTAGCTAACATGGTTAAGTATTGGTTGAAATAATGTTTACTAATTTTTTGTGCATTCGGCAATGAAAATAATTTCATTCAATGTTTGATTTGCTTCTATATATGCCTTGGGGGAAAAAAATGACAAGTGATTAAATAACAAGATGTGCATCCTTGCATTGGGTTGAATCTTGTCTGTTTGGGAGATGGCTAGAGGTCACCACAGTCTGAAAACAGTGATCCACTTGTATTCAACAAAAAGACAACAGTCCAATTTTACATTCTTTACATAAAACTTGCTCTCCTAACTGGATTAGCCATCCTTAGAAGTTAAGTCGGGCAGCATAAGTCTGGAGAGCAAGCTACTTTTTCAGCTAGTACAACATGTTCAAGCACTGCAGAGGTAATTGTACTGTGTCTATAAAGAGCGAATTGCCATTCCTGTGCTTTTTAAAATGTGGTTTGTTTGTTTGGGGTTTTTTAATTATTTTTTTAAGGTGGCAGATGGGCTTGTTGGGAGAGCTCCTTATATGCTCTAAACCACTAAGTGCTCCACTGATCTCCAGTTCATTCTTTGTATGTTTGGCAAGTTTTACCAGATTCTTCATGTGTTCAGCATGCTTTGCCAGAGAGTAAGCCTGCCATTTGACATATTTGCTTTTTGAAGGATTCTGCCTGCCTTCAGTTATGTTATTTGTGCAATGTGAGATGCTTGGGAAACTGTGTGTTCATACTGTCCAATACACAGCTAGGCAAAGACTCTCCCAAAATGGCAAAAAGAGTGTAGCCCTTGGAGCTGATTATTTTTGTTGAGAACCCAGGGCATGTTAGACTGGACAGAGTGCCCTATTCTCGGCCCTGCTATGCCTGGGGCCTGAGCTTGTAGGCCTGTGCAGCTCTGCTGTTGTGTAGGCTTAGCAGCTCATGCAATGGGTTTCTCTTTAGAGAGCAGAATTGCAGGCGGTGAATGTAACTTTAATCACCTGATAATTTTAGAACAACTTATAGGTTTGGAATGTTTTTTCTTTAAAAAAAACCCAAAACACCAAAACCAAGCCATCTTCAAAGAAACTAGAGGGAATCAGATTTTGTTTTGAAAACTAGAGGGAAACTGGCAGTGACGATGCATGTTACTAATTGTGATATTTGTTCTGAAAGTCAAGCAGCTCTCTTTTCTTTGTTCTAGTGGCAGTGCTGTGGGGCTTTTGGAGCTGATGACTGGAACCTTAATATTTACTTCAATTGCACAGATTCCAACGCAAGCCGAGAGCGCTGTGGTGTGCCGTTCTCCTGCTGCACTAAAGACCCTGCGGTGAGTGACAGTCAGGAGGGTAGGATGGGTCTGCTATTTTTTTTTCTAGGAAGTCACGCACGATCATTATCTTCTTACCAACCTGCATTTTTTTTGCCTGTGCAGCTCAGCTTAACCACTAACTTTTCTGCAGTCAGCAAAAGTCCCGAGCTAACTCCTTTATTGTGTGCTGTTTGCTTTTCATTAGAATGAGAGACCTGTGGGTTTGGCTGAACATACATACTCATTCTAGCAAGTATGAAAGCAGAAGCCCTTAATGAGTTGAAGGATATGAGCTTACAATTGAATATCATTGGGATATTTAATTTGCTGCCTTAAAGAACAGAAACTCTAAGTTCAGTTCAATATTAATACCTAAAGCAGGTATTATTATTTAATGCAGTGTCCAGAGGCTGCAACCAATTTGACCCAGTTTGTGCTAGGAATGGTAATGAAGTGTGCACTGAAGAATGAGCATATGTTTGCATTAAAATCTTGAGTTGGGTACGGACATCTTTACATGCTCTTTCTTTCCCTTGAAACTACTGTTTGTCATTTGGTCACCTGAGATCAGATTTGAAGGATCAGAAATTGAGGGAACGGATTTGTTAAATTTTAATGTCTTTTTTTAAGTACTTATAGTTTTGGATCAGCAAGCAGGAAGTGTTGGAGCCACAAATTACTAGTACAGACATGATCAAGAATGAAGGGTGAAGTGTAGAGAAGCAGTTCACTGACAGTGAAAGGCTTGGAGTAGGGATGGGTGTGTACTTGGAAACTATTATGCAGTGTTAGCCACATATATTTGACTTTCACGTAGCTCAAAAGAAGCAGCCTGTTGCATTGTCTAGTAGTTCAGCTGTGGCTTTCTCTTCACCTGGAGTGACTTACAGTTCCTTAAATGTATGAGTCTGTAGCAGTGACTCAAGTTAGGCAAGTTGCCAACAAGCACTTCAGGTGCTTCCTGCCTTGTTCATGCAACAGTTCTTGCTCCCAGCACGCAGTCAGCACTGCCGCTCTCCCCCTCTCCTCATGAAGCACTGCTGCCTGCACAAGCTGCATTCTGCTTCCTCCGCAGTGAACATGTCTTCACAGTGCTTTGATCCTTTGTCACAGACATTGCTGAAAATGTTTTAATGAATTACTAAAACAAAATGGAAAGTAGGTTAGGCTCAAGCATTACATTACGCTTAGGATTACCCCTGCTGTTTGCCTATCTGCCCACCCACCCACACTGAAAGGTCATCACAACCCAGTTTTAAAAATATAGTTGTTATAAAACCAAACCAGTGACAGCAGTACAAGTTAATCCTATAAATACATAATCCATGCTAAAGTTATCTCTCTTTCTTTGTGTGTATGTGTTTATGCAGTTTCTTAGGGACTGATGCAGCAACCAGAAATTTAAAGATAAGTCTCGTTCATTCTGTGGAAGCAACATACTTAATTGCTTTTAAAATAATGAATAGAAAAAATATTTCTAAAATTCTTAGAAGTCATGACTATAATAGATATAATTGTATCCAAGCTGTGAGTAGTTCAATTGGAGTGAAATACAGAGGTTTGTTATATGGGAAAGCAGATTTGTCTGTTTTAGAATCGGGGTGAAGTGTTGGACTGCAAAACGTTATGTGGATGCTTCGTTGAACAGGACTTACTTTTAATTTAGCTTGAATCAGGAAGTGGTAAGTTAGACCAAAATAAGTCTCCTTTAAAAGTAGTTTGGACTCCTACGGTTCGCTTTGCTGTAGTCTAGCATGTTGAAATGTTCCAAATTCCTGTACAGGCAGGGCCTAGAAAATTGATTTATTTCCATTTCGTTCCTCATGCTTTCTTTCAGTTAAAAAATTCCAGGGCTAAAGGCAGAAGACACTGGTGATAAAGCAAGTAGGCATTCAGTACAGAGGAGAAAGCTTAAAATCCTTCTGTTGGAATGTTATCTACTTTTTGAAACAGACACATTCATAGCGTTAAAAGATATAAATTGCTCAGATCTTAAAGGTCCATTGAGGGAATCCAACTTGGGCAACTGACAGAATACAACCTGTTGATGGAGTTCCTGCAAAGTGAGGAACCACTTAGAGGAGCTTTAACTGCTGATAGGAGGAGATACTTTTTTTCGTACGGCTGCTGTTTAAAATCCCTTTTCTCTGCTGGCTGCCTTTCTTGCTTCCCAAAATTTGATTAAATTGTGGTGTTGAGTACACCTAGCTGAGATTGGTGGATTTTCTCACTTCCTTGAGCAGTTTCTTTTTCTGCTTGTTGTTATATGAGCCGGTAGCTTAATACTGTGCCGCTACTGTGGCTGATACCAAAAGCAGCTGCTTCGTCTAATTGCCCTGAATATAGAGTATATAGAGTAAATGCAACTTCAGCTTCCAATGGGTAGCACTTGTCCACTAAGAAAAGTCAGCCTAGCCTGATTTATTACCTGTGCTTTGGGAGTAGTAAATATAGTAACCAAAGTTAGAGTGATTGTTTTATTAAATACCAGACCAACACTGGGGAGCTGGGAGAGGGTGTTGGGGCGACGCTTCACTGATTGCCTCTCTTCTGTATCTCTCTCTCCTAGGAAGATGTTATTAATACTCAGTGTGGCTACGATGCAAGGCAAAAACCAGTAAGCTTTTTTTTTTTAATGTGGTATCTTAAGGACCTGAATCCCTCCTGCAAGAGCCGGTTATTCTACTGAAGGGATAGTTGAATGTAATTATCTGTTTTCTTCCCTCTTCTCTTTGGCAGGAAGTTGATCAGCAGATTGTTATCTACACTAAGGGCTGTGTCCCTCAGTTTGAGAAATGGTTGCAGGACAATCTTACCATAGTTGCTGGTATATTCATTGGGATAGCATTACTGCAGGTAAACATCACTTTCCCTGTAATGAGTTACATGAAAGAACAACAAATAAATAGAATCTACGAAGGGGAACTGTATATGGGAGCTGGAACTACAGTATCAGTTGCACTTGGAGATACAGCGGCCTTGGGTTTCAGTGAGGGGTGCTAAACACGTGAGGCTTTCTTTGTGTTAAGGAGCATTTAATTTTTATTGGTAGGGATGCAATTTTTTCTTTTCAGCTCTCTGCAGGCCAAAACTAAGCCTCTGTGTTAGATAAAGATTAAGTAGAGTTTTTTAAGCCTGTACAGACCTGCTATTTCTGATGGTGCTTAAATAAGCAGTGAAAAGCCTTTACAGGTCTTTTGTGAAGCAAGTCTAGAACTGTTCAATTTACTGGAATACAGTGGCACTATAAAAGTACTGAGGGTTACAGAGTTTTTCAATACTTTTCCTTCTTCCAACACTTACTGTCAATTTGATTTCTAACTTTCTATTGCTTGTTTTCGTACAAAAGTTCAGTATAAGCTAAGCAGTTTGCCTGTATGAAAAGAGTTGTGCAATGCTCCAAATGAATAAACTGTTATCTCTTCCAGATATTTGGGATATGCTTAGCCCAGAATTTGGTTAGTGACATTGAGGCTGTCAGAGCCAGCTGGTAAAACTGCTGAAGTAACCACAACAAGACACTGGACAGCTGAAACCCTCTGAAACCTCCAGTGTGTCGCTCCGACACCAAGCTGTATGGACATGGGTGGCAGGGAAGCTTTCTCTCCCAAGTAGTCTCAAGTCTTAAGTTCCTGATATTGCAGTGAACTCGTGTTTCTTTGGGGTGAGGGAGAGAAGAGTGGGCTATTTAAAATCTGCTCACTGATTATTTTTTTTTTTTTGTTTTAAACCACCAGTTTGAAAGCTGTTGAGCCGTGAATCTCTACTGTATTCTTGATCCTGAGTAACAAGTGGACACTTTTTAAAATTGGTGTATTCAGTGGGACAGAGTTGCATCATTGTAGTCTGTGGATATGCTGTTTATTCTTCATGTCATGAGCTCTTCAATAGCTGCCAAATACTCCTGAGATGGTCTCTCTCCTCACCACTCTGTAAAGGAACAATCTTCTTATTTTCACAGCTAAATAAACATAGCTACAGACCTAAACCCATCAGGCAGGAAGCAACTTTCTATGCATCTATTGTACAGTAAAAGAAATTGTTTTTAAAACAAGGGAATTTTTTTTTATGCAAGCTTCCAACCATCTCCCTGTAGTACTTGAGGTTGGAATCAACAGGCTCATGGGGAGAACTGTCTGATTTTATCAACATCTTTCCTCCTTTCTCCACCTTTGTATGAAGGGAAAGGACTTTTGTATTTGACAAACAAGGGTCCTAAGAGCCTTTGGTTGCTGCCATACTGTGGGGCATAAGTATCTTAAGACAAGAATGGGATATAACTGTATAAATGTATGAAAGCAGTGTGGATGTTGGGCCAAGTGAATATTATTGAAAGAATGAATTATATATTAACTTAAAAAACCTGAAACCAACAAAAAAAATGTCTGATATACCTAAAATCTTCTGTTTCTCTGGAATTTAGTGTAACCTAATGTATTTAGGGATCTCACTAATATTAGTGCTTTGATATATTTGTGCAAAGCTTCTTTTAAGATAATTCCTTGGTCTGTTCTTAGTGGAGGCTTTGGTCTTTTTTTGTCTTTTTTTTTTTCTTTATAATTTTTTACTTGCATGAGCTGTGGACTAAGAATATGTGACACTCCAGTGCTTTAAATCTGTGCATATGTTTGAATACAATCTAATCCAAACTTATTTATTGCTAAATGCATGTAATTATGGAAAGATCATGTCCCATTCCCTTGGAAGTCAGAGAGAACAGCTTTTACCAGAGTAAATGCTTAACCGCCAGCGAACAAATCCTTGCTATGGAGATGTGTCTCTCTTTGTTGCTCTAAACGCAACAAAAAAGCTTTCTTGAAGCAATGGAATAAAAATTTTAAAATAGAAGTGTGTATTAGGATCAGCCAAGACAGACTCTTTTGAGTTGGACAAGCGAGTAGAATTTGGAATAAAGCACAAATAGTGGAAGAAGAATTAGATCAGACTCCATCCAGCTTAGAGATTTCTGATTCCTCCTTCTTCACTAATAATTGTGAACTTACAAACCTGACCATGGCTTGGGTAGTTCTATTGCACTTTGTATAATTTAGCTTGTTGTATGACTCTTCTCAGTATCTACAGAACCACTCCTGAAAGCTGGGAGCTCTCGGCTCGTGCTTTGGTCAGGCAGTGTCCAAGGGTGCGTAGCACCTCTTTGTAAGAGCTTAGCATCTTTCTGAGATGAGTTTGTCCTAAAATCACATTTATGGAGTATTAGAGATGAATGCATTGCTTTCAAAGCTTCCCTGTACTTGGGGATGGACAGAAAGCTGGTCAGATGACCTATTAAGGCCCTTTCTAGTCCCATGGCACTTAAACATGTGAGTATATGTACCCTTGCACATTTTGCCTTTCTGTGCTGTAGTCAGCTGTGGCTTTTTCCCTATGAAGGCTGATGGTAGGCACACCGGCGCTGCACAGGTGCTACAGACAGTGCTGTTGTCCTCCTGTCTTTGAGCATTACCTCATCCTCTTCTGGTTAACTCCCACTGATGGGCTCTGAATCAGGAAGCCTCCATATTCTTTGGTATCTGCTGTTAAAGGCCAGCCATGACTCAGAGTAATTTTTTTTTAGAGCCTTTGAAAGCAATTATAATTCACTATCCTTAATAAAGTTGGTTCCACCTCACCACAGTGTTATGTTTTTCTTAGCAACTCCTCAACTTGAGGAGCTCCTGGTGTTTGTTTCCCTGCGAAGGGACGCACCTTTTTGCCTGAAAGCAGCAGGACAGACAGAGTGTCAGCACCTGGGTTGCTGCACTGAGACAAAATGGTGTGGGAAGGAACCAGGGAAGCGTGGTTGAGGAAGTGATCCCTCCACCCAAGAGCCTTGATTGTGACCCAGTGCTTTGGTTTGGAGAAAACCTAAAAAAGCCTACATTATAGAAACATTCCTTGTTGCCACTGATCTTGAATAGTGCTGTTGCTGCTGAGGGCTTCTGAAGACAACTTCATTCTTCTACTTGAATTTCTGCAGTTGTACTGTATTGGCCTTCTGTCTTGTCACGGTGTTCTCTGAGTTCCAGTCTGCTGGATGTGCTCTTGGCAGTGTCAGACTGATAGGAAGGTAAACACTCTGAGGTGAGCAAATCTTGTTTTCACTACTTGCATGTGTACACACAAATGTACATCACTTCTGCCGAGTCCCAGTATGACTGACTGTTCTTATGAAAACCACTGAATAACTTATTTTTCTAGAGCTTGTCTTTATTGCTGCAGATGCTGATCCTCCCCCTTCCCCACTCCGAAGAGATGCTTTTATTTTCCTCATTTTTGCAGTTGTTTGATGGATGCATACAGAATGTTCAGGATTAGCTGTCTATATTGCATATTTAAATCCCACATTTTTTGTCTATGGATCGGGTAATATGTCCTAGAAATGCCCGATCAGCAGCTACTCAGGAGCTTAGATGTCCAGTTTGGAATGCTTGTGGGAGACCTTGGAAAAAAATCAATCTGTTATTGTCAGAGCCTGCCAAATGCTGGCAAGCTTCCTTCCAGAAAACTTTGTGAAAACTTGAGGTGAGCTGCAGCTAGAGGGCAGCTGCTGGCTACGTGGGCTCGTTTTGTAGAGCAGTAAGATCCCATAGGCAGTGTGACTTCTGGCAATTCCCAGCCTGCCCGGTGTGGCCGTGGGGCCGATGTGAGTTCAGAGGTCAGCGTAACCACCTGGAGCGCGCAGGAGTTGTTTGGGAATTTGCTGTCAGGCTCATGGCCCTGTGGAGTGTGAAACAACTCTGATAGCTGGGTGATTCCTGTGGGATGGTGGCGTTGCTGACAAGAGGTCTGGTAGCTTCAGCACTAGCCCTGGCTGTAAAGCCGTTTCCAAAGCCCTCAGTGAGCCCTGCCAAGGGCCGTCACAGTCCTTGCTCCGCTGCTCTCTAAATACTCGCTGTATTCACAGGCCTTTCTGGTGTTTGATGTCTCACCTTTGCCCCCACCTTTGCCCCCACCTTTGCCCCCACCTTTGCCCCCCACCTTTGCCCCCCACCTTTGCCCCCCATTAATTTGCATGTGCCCCATAGAGTTTGAAGCTGTGGAGGCGTTTCCTCGAGCGTGCTCTGTCCTTAAAGCCGCCCTCTCCCCTTCCAGACGGCGGTGCGGACCGTGGTCCGGGCGTGCGGATGGTGTGAGAGGTGTAAATCGCGGGATGCGGGTTAACCCTTTCTGGCGGAGGACTCTGGCGTTGCCGGGGGGGCGGAGGGCGCTGCTGAGCTCGGCCGTGAGCGCTGTGCGCCGCCGCCCCCTGCCGGCCGCGCGCGGAGCTGCAGCCGCCCCCGGCCTTCCCCGCGCCCCCGAGCTGAGAAAGGCAGCGTTGGGGTCAGCAGCCCTCACGGGGGCAGGGGCTACACATGGTGCTGTCAGAACTGGCCTGGGTGGCAGTCTGTGTTTCACTGCTTCAGAGATGCCCTTCGTAAAACTGATTGCGATTACAAGAGAAACTTGTGTGTGAATTCCGGATTGTTTCCCTTCTTGCTGTGTCTTTTTGGGTGCGTGGAAATGGCAGTTCTGCAAATACCTAGGGAAGAGATTAGATCCCAACAGGTGTCAGGGCCTGCTGAAGGTTCCAGTTCCTCCCTCACATTTTTACTTTCTGAAGCTTTTTCAGGTACCTGTAACTTGTTGTGAAACTGTCTAAAGCAAACAAAATAACACAAAATTAACGATGGCTTTAATTTGGAAGGGGGAAGATTTAGATTAGACATTAGGCAGAAATTCTTCACGCTGAGGGTGCTGAGGCACTGGCTCAGGTTGCCCAGGGAAGCTGTGCCCAACAAATTTGGCCACTTGAAGAGAAGAAACAAAAAGATCTCTCTCCTTTAACATGCAGTATAAAAATAAGCATTGTGACTGTTAGCAGCACTGCCGGCTGTCCTTTGTGTTTCGGCAATGTAAATGTGTTAATAAACAGCTCCATCCACGTGTGTGTTTATGCTCACGCTGTGTTCATGGTAGAGGTGGACCTGATGCTACCTTGAGCTTTGGGGAGACTCGGACTCGTCTCTGATGTGTATATTCCAAACTAGTTCTGACTGGATCTCTCTCTCTGGTTCATCCTGGAGTGTATGGCAAGATGTCGATATTTACCCTTTGTGTATCATTCCTTTTTATACGAATGTATTCTCTTGTGTTCCTTTTTCTATCAGTTGTAAAATTGATTGTAAAAGCCAACTACACTTACTGATTGCAAGTATTGCTATAACAGAACTGCATGCCCAGTAGAGTTTGACTTGAGCTTTAGTTTTCTGATTTTGGACTGGTTACGTTCAGTCTAGGAGAAAAGTATAGGTCAGGTGCATAATGTATTACTTGTCATCTTTAGCATTAGACTGTGGTATTGTATCACATGCTGATCTCAATGGATTTAACTGGAGTCTATTAGGAAGTTAATCTAACTTCCTGGTAATTCATTTTAAGCTATTGAAAGTGGTCTTGATCATGCTACTTGTGTTCTTGGGTTTTGTTTTTTAATAGAGGCATTTTTTAGGAATGTTTTAATACAGTTATGATGGACAATACAATAGTTTTAATAGTTGTGCAGTATTCTGTATTTACTTGAAGTAAATCATTTTATATGCAATTTGTTAGATAATTACAATTTTATAAATAAAATTGTGTGAAATATAATGTTGTGAATGTGTAGTCTTGATGTAGCACTTAACATTAACAGTACAAAGCAATGTTCATGAAAAATTCCTCCAGGAGAAGACTCCTTGCCTGCCTTCCCCAAACTAACAGAGGACATGAATCCTCAAGTCTCCTGTATACAAGGTAGAATATTGTGTTGTCATTAAGTCACAAAACACATTAACACACCAGCAGCAGCTGTCCTTAAACGAATAATAAGCTAATACGTGAAGAGCACACCCCCACACGAGGAGTTCCCGTATCTGCTGTCCAGTGTTGTTGAATTCTCTGGCTAACGAAGATGCTCTGCTTCTTTCTGACAGGTGTTCCTCAGACTGCTGCGGCTGCTGGTTGGTACAACTGTTGGAGCTCTCCCCATAACTGTTTTACTGACCCCAAAGTGTTCAGAAGTTGCTGCTTTGCAGGGATTTGTCATGACTTAAACTTTTGTAAAGGGAGGTGGGAATTCCACTTTTTTAAGTAGATCTCCTTAAATACAAGCAGTGAGAGCTGGCTTATTTTATTGTGCAGGTACGAATTGGTAACAATGTCTTGTGCCTGTTTAGACAGAGGAAGAAGTAGTCCAGTTTTTCAGTATTTAAAAACCTGTAGAGCAAGCTAATCCAATTCAGTACTTCAAATCCTACAGTTTTGTTCACAAAACACTGTGGTGATTGATCTAAAAGCCCATCTCTGTCCAAATTGAGGTCCAGTGTCTTTTGCATGTTTCAGGCATATTTACCTGCTTGTATGGAAATGACTTGGGAAAATAAGAATGCAAATGTGGGCACCTTGGGTGGAGAGGGAAGTGCAGATGTCCACCAAAAAGAAGTAAAGTTGAGGGCATCGCCTAAATCTTTGTATCATGCGACAGATGTGACGTGCTTGGATAAGCCATTTTGAGGATGGAGGGGAGACTGGGAGCAGCTGCCTGCATTCGCTCAGACTCATTACAGACTTGCATATTGTTTCTTGAAGTTGCGGCTGACTGCCATTTCTAGGACTTCTGAAACAAATGACCTTTTCTGGGTCTTGTGGTATCATTTGACCAACAGCTCCTCTGGATCCAAGCCCGTGTTGCTGGGATTTGTGCCTTAACCTTGTGTTTCTACACTGTGAAATGTAAAATCGTGTCTGTTCTTTAGCCTCCTGAGTGGTGTGATGCCGGGTGTTGCAGAAGTTGTATAGATGCAGACAAATGTAACACACCAGGGAGGTGCTGCCTACCCCGTGCGGTGTGACAGTGGCAGCCATCATTTTAGCTTGGTTTGCTGCAGCAGCAGATAAAGGAAAAAGCCCGATACCTGGCATGACTGTCACAAAAGTAGACTGAGTAGCAGACTGCAAGCTTTGCTTAGATGTAATCTTATCTACTAAACACCTAATCAGAACTGTTGTCAGCAGTTTTAATTCAATAGGCTTCAGTCAAGTGAGTAGTGAGATGTGCATCATGGCAATGTCCTTAGATCCCATTTCTCTTATTAAAAGAAGCTCAGAGGTTAAATGATTTACCAGCTACTTAGACATGACCTGCAGGCTGCAGTGTGCATCACATTTGTGTGGGTAGATACCGTCTCTTCAATTACCTCCTTCTTCTGTGACGTACAACCATCTTTACCCTTATGCAGACCCTTCTTTGTATAGACTTATCACAGATTTTATCTGGAAATGTAAGTAATTTGATATTCCATTCAGGGAAAACATCTGAAAGTAGAAGGGTGTCAGTGTTGGCCTGTTTGTGCTTGCTGTGACAGTATATTCCTAAGAAAAAATTGGTGATAAGGATATGGCTAATGCTTAACTTGAGGTCCAAACAACCAACCAGGTGAATGGAAATTTTCTGAGTGTCACAACTTTGTTGGTTATGATCAGCTCATGTGAGCACTTGCAGTTTATACTGACGTCAAAAGGAATAATCTCTTCCTAAACCCAGGTAGGTAATTGATAACCGGTCTCTTGGATGTATCTTGGGATCTATTTAAATCAGTGGAAATTATTTCCATGCCTGAGAAAACTTGGTCTCCCATGGGTCCACTATGAACTCTGATTATATTATATAAACATGCTGGTTACATTCTGCAGGGCAGAGGTTCTGTTATTTGGAGCTTGGTGTCCCAGCTCTACGCTCCATCACTGCCTTTACTGCACTACTACTAGCAAATGTTTTCTGAATGTGTTTTTAAAGAAGAGGCTCCTGTACAGTTTGGTATTAAAGGCTTTTTCTGTGCGTTTCTGGCACTGGATTAAATGGACATGGAATCAGTGCTGTGTCAGTACTCCTGTGGCATCCACTGGGTTTTGGTACTGTTTTAAAACTTAAACTGACTATTTGAGGCAAGTTTCTTTTCATACACAGCTTGTGTACTTAATCCCTTTCCCATCATGACTGGCATTTTCCCATTGCAGTGTCTGTGGGATAGCCAGTGGTTTCATGGAGCTGGGAAGGGAATTTGCGAAGGTCAAAAGCAGTTACTTTTGTAAACAGGTGGCTTGGGATTGCTTGGCTTCTTGGCCTCTCAGTTTGTCTCTTCTGCTGATAAACAAGGAGCCTGAAACTTCTGAAGCTGAAACTTCAGCACCGGGAACACTGAATTCATTCAAAATGTTATGGATCTTATGATCTTTGTGCATTGTGGACTTGATTGAGCTGGATAATGGTACTGCATGGTCAAAAATAACATGTGCAGACTTGCTGGAAACTGCTATCCCAAATGCTCCCTGTTTTGCTGAAGAGTTGTCTGCTGATTTGCTCATGTCACAAACCTACAAAAGAACAGCTGTGAGATAGGATGCTTAAACTGGCAATTTCGCAGCTCCTTTACCTAGGAAAGGAAAAAAAAAAACCAAAACCCAAAGTCTCGTGCGCTGCATCTTTCAATGGATGGGGTTCTGTTGAAAAACTGTGGCAAGATATGCCTTTAAAAATCCCTCTACAAAAAAAACTTCAACAAATTAAAGCCCCAATCTCAAGCAAGCCTGAGAGCACTTGTACCCACATGGCTTTATGGGATAAGGGTTGGGTAGTGTGTTCCAGTTAAAATGCGCAATTGTTGAACTACACTGTGCCTCTGTGTGAGCATACACAGTAAAAGTGGTTGGAATTGTTTCCTTTGTATTCACTCAACTGAAAGGCAGTGATTGCTTTGGGACCAGAGCCAGGAACGCAAAGGGCTCCTCACCCCGCGCACAGCGGTGCAGTCTTGGCTTCTGCATGTGAATACAAAAAAAGGACAAACTGCAGGATAAAGTGAGAGCACTGAAGATTTTTTTATTTGTTACCTCTAGGTACCACGAGTTTGACATTAATAGGCAAGACCAGTGAATGAGCAGCAGTACTTTGCATTCAAACCTGAATCTCCAAAGCACCAAAAATGGAGCTAGATTTACTTCTTAATCCTATAGTCAGCACTAGCCTGACCTTGCTGCCTCTTGTATCGTCCCTAATTTAGTACACGGCTATGCAGATAGGGGGCATGAGGAAAGAGTCAGTCTGTAGTACCACTTCTACATCATCATAGGACTACAACATGCACATTCTACTATATGTGGCCCAAGCAACAAGAATACAAGTAGAACAGTTACGAGTGGAGACAGGTTCATGTTAACACCACCTATGAATTTGTAGAAACCTTTTTGGACGGGTACCTACAGCAGTTCATCAATTTGTGTGGGAACATTACACGCATGCACGAGTGATACAGTGGAAAACATAGCAGGAGCGGCAGCAGGACAGAGGACAAAGGTGAAATCTGTGATGGGATGCACTGGAAACAAGACCTTCCTCAGCTTTCTACAGCAAGTCTCTGCTCTGTTAGCGAGGCTTGTTGGGCAACAGTTTTGTTCTCATGGCTGCGGAGTTTTGATACGACTTCTAGAAATGCCATGCTCTGCACTTCCTTTTGAAGAGATTCTGGAAAAAATAGTAAAAGGAACAGTGCTTTGCATGAGACGAGCAACAGAACAGAAAAGGCTGGTGAGTGTGAGAAACCTTTCTACTGAACAGTGCCCCATACACACAGGAGCACACAAATGTCTACGCAGAGTAATTTTATTTATTTTTTTTAATTGCTTTTGAGGATGGAGAAAAACTTCTCCAGAGCCCGGGCCATGCCCGGACTCCATGGATTTCAGGTAGGGATAAATGATGAAGCTGCTGCACAGCAGTTAAGAAAATCCACCTGGATTGCCTTCCAAAACAGATGCTTAGCAAATAATTTTAGTGAAAACATTTTTCTGCTTTACTCCTTAAACTAGCATGAGCTTGCCTTGACAGGTTCACATCATCTGTCTGCATCAAATCAGCTCTGGTTGGTTGTGTTGGAGGTGTGAAGTGGGTGAGATGGTTCTTTAATGGATGTGTCACCACTTGATCGGTGTTTGCTGTTCACTTGCAGTTCAACTCTGAAGTTTATACAAACATAACACCTGGTGTGTTGCCCAGTGCTGTGCAGATGTACCCAGCGCGTGTTTTACTTGAAATTATGAGCCACAGTTTTATAGTTCTGATCCTGGATAGACCGCACTTCATATTAATAAGGAAAGTTGGGAACAACTCATAAAATCGAGCAATTTGTTAAAACATTTAATGAGTTTTCTCAAAGCTCTGTACTCCAGACATCTCACAGTTGTGATCCAAAGCAGCTGGTTTTGCTTCATGCTCTGTTCAGGCCACTCTAGTGAACTCCTACACAGCAACAAATACCTACATATTTTTTTTGCTTCCCAGGTGCTGCCGGGGGCTTAATCCCTGAGCTTCCCAGTAGAAATCCCAACCATCTGTTTCAGATAGCTAGGCATTACTTTTTTTTTCTTTTTTAACAGCAAAGATGGACATTTATTTCCCTTCCTCCCTACTTTCTTGTTTGCATTTTCAGTTTTCTTGTAGTTTAAGCCCTACCATGTAAGAGCTGGGAACTCCCTCACTGCTGTGCACCTGGGAATGTGTAAATACAGAGCAATAGCAGGGATGCCGCTGGGGTGGTTCTGCTATGTATGTACTTTGCTCTCTTTCTCCCTCCAACATATCATCAGGTTTAAGCAGGTGTTACCAAACTGACTTTCAGGCATTTCCTGTGGCCAAATAGCTGTGCGTAGCAGCCAGAGTCCTGTGAGCCTGGTCACCCTCACACAGAGAAGTGGCTGTGCTAGCTATGAATGCGCTACTTCTGCTGAGTCTTTGTTACATCTTTCCATTTTCCATTACTCTCATTTTTTCCCCTCTTTCCATCCATTCATTAAGTTGCAAGAGCAACTTCCAGATGGCAAAAATCACATCTGTCTTTACTGCTTAACACACAGCTGTTTGCAATATCAAGTTAAATGTGATGCCAGATACCCTGTAACAAAGGATAGTAAGAACAGCTGTCACTGGAGAATTAATAATTAAACCAGTGCAAATACTCCTGGTCTTTATGAAACTATACTGGGGTCAATTACCTCAAAATGTCTACCCGAGTCTCTTTACAGTAGAATATGGAAACATGGAAATATAAATGCTCACTGTGTGGAGACAGTAATGAAAATCAGTTACAGATGACAGAGCTGGGAGGGAGATGTGTTTTAGTATTTCCAAATGTGCAAAGAGCAGATGTGGCTTTTGGATCCCCTCACTCCTTGGCTAAAATAGTTTAAAAGTTACTACCAGAATTGCTCACTCGTTACTCTTGTGTATTCACTAATTCCACACAGGTCTGTTCATCAGGAAGTGGGACTGAACACAGGGTCAGCCAGGTGGTGGCCTTAACTTCCAGCTGCATATTGCAATAATGTCCTGTCTGTTCCCCGTGAGCCTGGGAGCAAGTGACGATGCCGTGGGTCGAGGCAGAGCTTACAGCGTGGTGACAGCCTGAACTCTGCCAGTTGGAAGGCACGAACAAAAGCCCTAAGGCAAGACGGCTCCTTCCTCTGGTGAACAGTGACACATGTGACTGACTTTTAATAACTCTGTCAGTCCTGCAGGTGAGACGACTCAGGAAAATGCAAGTGTTAGGCAGAATTTCTGAGGATGATTATTTTTGTTGGAAGCAGTGGTAATACACACAAGAATATCATGGTGAGGCTGAGGAAACCTCTGCAGAAAGGTGTTTGGTCTAAAACAGATGGATAACCCTAAGCACAAAATGGCTCAAGAATGTTTCTAAGTAAGAACTAAATGAGGTACCCTAATATTAAAGTGAATGCCTGCTGGGAGCTGAGGCTTGTTAGCAAATTTTGAGCTCAATTTTTGTACATTGAGATGTATACACTGCTCAAATCCCAAATATTTGTTTATTTAAGTGGCAGTAACAGAGCATTCACTCGCATGGAGGTACAGATTACCAGTCACACTTAGGGTAGGAGTGGTGAACTCTGTTTAAGGGCAAGGGGAAGCAGCTTTGTTTACAGAGACAGCACACACTTAGCTATGATCACTTTTAATCAACTGAATTGCTGTAAACTCGTCTCTGGAGAACCTTCAGATGTTTCACACCTAGCAAGTGGTGTGAGATAGGATCTGAATTTCCACCGTTCCGTACTTAATCCAGTTCTTTTTTATCTGTAAATTTCTGAAATGTTTCCGGAATGAAATTTGTTCTCCTTCCACAGAATAAATACTTCTTAACTGAATGAAAGAAATGTAGCCATTTCTTGAAACCTCAGCTGGAAATCAAATTTCCCAATGATACCTTGCTCTTTGTTTGTCCACACTCTGGTGGGAAGTTGCAATATCAAACCACAGCCTGCTACACCATCCCCAAAGCAGCCTGACCTTTAGCAGAGGGTCAGCTCAGAAAGATTAGGCTTACAGTGCACAGCACTGATGTGTTAGTGCATGGCCTCCTCATATTTCAAAGCAACCATGAGCAGTTGTGCCTAGTGGGCTGAATCTGTGCAGGCTGCTGAGAAAAGGACTCTTCCTAGTGAGGTTAAGTGTGAGGATCCTTCCTAAAGCAGGATTATAGCCTACTAAATACTCATTTGTGTGCACATGTCCTTGCAAATATTACTTGTACCTTTATTGGTACAAGCATTCTTCTAAGAATTTAAAACTACAAGTGAGGAAGCTCCTTGCAAACTTTCCTTCTGTAAAATTTTACTTGACTTAAGTTGACCAATTAAAAAAAAGCCATCACACATTAGTTACGGGGAACCTGCAGCTCAAGATGAAAATAAAGTTCTTGTTATCTGCATATTTGCAAAGACAGCCTGATATTGCACAATTTTAAATGCCTTTCGTTTCTCCCCTGAGCTTGCTGCATCCTGCAGAAGCCAGAGTCCATTTTCTGCAGTTAATATCCAAAACTGAGTTGACAGCCTCTTTCTTAACCTTTATATAAGTGAAGTGTCACAGTGAATTGAACCCTTCTGTGTACATTCATCATGAACAGAGAACCAGTCTCAGTTCTTTTGCACACGTTCTATGTTCTGGCCAAAAGAGAGAACTTTCAATACATAAATCTCTTAGGAAAGGAGTTCCTCCTGACTACTCACCAGATCCTATAAGGGCACAAATCAGCACCATGGAGTTGTATTTTATTTCTGGAGCACTCCTGTCGTCTGAGAGCAGTCTGTGTAGAATCTGAACAAGTTGAGCATTTTCGAGATCCTTTTCAGCAGTGACTGAAACACAAGTGAAATTTGTAAGTGCCGCTTGCTTTAATGTTTCCATGTATTGGCCATTTATTGAAACTTGGATCTCTCACTGTAGTGAAAGTGGTACTGTGGTACATCATAACTCATTGGCATAAAACTGAAGGACATACTAAATGGTATTGAGGATGGGAATCACAGCTCTTGCCATAAAAAACATAAAATAGCCTAACTGCTTGAAAGGACAATCGGAGCTTAATGATAAAATCCAGTTTCAAATGTACAGTTTGCTGACGGAAAAGCCACCAGGCTCTCCAGCTATTTAAGGCCAACACCTGCAACATTTCAGCTTTCAAGACTTCCATTGCCTGAATTTGATTTTGGAAGTTATGTCTGAGTAAATACAGATGGTGTAATTCTCAGTTCTGTGGTAGAGGGAGCTCAGAGTCCATTATTAAAAGCTGTGAATGACTTTTCAAGATCAGTGTGAATTATGTCCTCTGTACTTTTCTAAGAAACATTATATACTGCATTTGGGCTTGAAATCTTTAAATGTCTGAAGACAAGACAGAGTCATGTGAACAGGAACATTTTTCCATTGAAATAAAACAATTCCCTGATGCATTGTCAGTGATTTGGAAGTTGAACGTAGCATTGCTGTAGTAAAATGATGGCAAGAGATGAAATCAAGAGCAGAGATATTTAATGTTGCTTGTTTAGTTCACTACCTTAGTTAACAAGCGAACAGGATAAACAGAACCTCTGCTAGGTATTTACCTTTTTGTTTGGCAAGCGGAACTACTACAAAAGCAGGTCAAGATATATAATCATCTCTGCCTTCATATGACAACTCCCGCACCTCTTTCTGTGGAACTAAATATTGATAAAGCCATTTCAGAGGAACCATCCACCTCTGTGAGTATTCTGTAGGTATCAGTAATGAGGTAAGTGAAAGCCTGACTTTGATAAGCTCTCTCACAAGGGGCTCAAACATTCTAGTGCAGGAATGTAGTCAGGTCATGCTGTCTCCACTCTGCAGTATGATTTTCTTAACTGTTAGCCTTTTGGGTTTTACCCAAAATCTGAAAGTTACATTTGAGGGACTCTCTAGATGGTGTGATCACCTACCAGACGAATGGGCAGATGCTGTATTGTCAGCAAAGTCCAGTTTTCTGCATAACCTTATTGCCTGTCTATGTCTTAATGGATTTCCCTGTACGTCTGCACTACTGAAAGGCAGGGGGATGGAGGAGGCTTTTCTACATTGCAAAAGAAATTCACACAGCTCTCCTGTGACTTCTCTTGGGCACAGAGTGGAAAGAAACCAGGAAGCATTAACTGCTGTGATACTCACCTAACTCTAGAGCCGCTATCAATGCCAGTGCAACGAGAGCTTCATTCTGCATTATTACATGTTCACTGGTTGCCATGGTTACTAAATGTTTGATGCCACCACTCTGTACAATGGTTCTAATTACATCCTAAAAATAAATAACATAGATATGGAAAAATCCTGCACTGCGTACAAACCGTATTAAATAACAAAATTGTCACGAATGCTTTTATCTTCGAGTGAGGTATTTGTTGGCTTTATGCACTTATAATCACTTCACACATAAATACACATGCAGGTGGGCCAATAAATCATCTGCTATTACTCTGCAATTACAAGATACAACCTGTTAAACCAAGCCAGTTAACCACGTGACCAAGTTAAGATACATGTAGGAACTCTTTCCTGGATTGTACTGAGTAACTCAAGTTCTTAGGGCATGCCTGACAATGAGTCTGCTATTTCCTATGTTTGAACTCAGCTGGTGTTCAATGATCATTAGTGTTCCCTTCTTTATGTTGTCGTGTCCAGAAAAGCTTATCAAAAGCACTCAAGAAACCATATATTTGGGATAAGGAGACACAAGAACACAGTTTTAATAAATTTATCAAATCCTTCATCTCTCTCCAAGAATTTTCAGAGTTTCTTCAAAATGGTCAGAGAGTTGAGATCACAAATATTACACTTTACTGCACAACAGAAATGGTGTGCTTGAAAAAAGATTTTTTGGAAATGCACAGGAAAATGGGTAGGATTCTCTTGAAGTATTATGGAATTTACCTGCAAATACAAAGTAGGCTAGGAAAGGATAGTTATAGGATACCAATGTGTTGGTTTCTGTTCTAAAGCCAGCAGTTAAATCGAGCTGTTGTCTAGTATTTAGGAAATGAAAATGCTATCTTTATTAAATAGTTTTAAAGCAGTTTAAAAATATGCAGCTCAGATTCTGTTTTCAAGTCCAAAATTTATTCTAACTTATTTATGTAACAAAGGATTAATAAAGACTTCTGGTGTCTGCAGGTCTTCTGATAGCTTGTTAATTTTAATTTAACAAGTGGGTTTGCTCCTAACGTTTTCACCATTGTTTGTCCCCAAAAGACTTGCAAAGTGTTTGCCTGTAAACTGGGTAACTTGGCATGCCAAAGGGAAAAAACTGTTCGAGGAAATGTTTATTGCTTTTTCACTTGTTCTGTGGGTACACAAAGTCTTGGAATAGTAGTTATTTCTGGAAGTAAGAATCTGATTTAAATTTTTAATCAATGTGTTGAATTTCCATTTAATGCTGATCTGCCATTCTAACTCCAGCCACAAGCCAAAACTCATTAACTGATACATGTGTTTAGAATGATTTATCTTCCATAGCCAGCACAGGCTATGCAGTGACACTCCTTATGCAAGTCAACAGACACATAATCCTTAAACTGAAATATTTTTAGATAATTCTACTGACAATGCTAGTGGCACAAGTCACATCCTAATGACTCAAGAAGGTCACATTTAAAACCTGTGTTTTTCTGAATGACAAGTATGCAATGACAAGTATGCAAGCATGTAAGAATTTTTATATTTTTCCTTACATAAAATTGTGTTTCATTATTCATGATTTTCTGGTGGAATTCCAAAGTAGTTTGAGATGTCATGGAATAACCTGGGAACTGCGAATTTCTATTTGAATTGGTGTGGCATTTTGGCTATATAAGTCTTGGGAATGAATTAGTACCTTTGACATAAAATTTTTCTACTTTCTAGATGAACATCACCCTCTAAAAGGCATAAACAGAAGAAATGACAGCAGACAGCTTTGGTATCTGTGGCTTAACTCTCAAGTATCTACTCCATTTTTTTAGAGTGAGACACAAGTTTTCTAAACTACCATTGTGTTTGTAAATATCACCCCAAATCCTTTAAAACCTGAATTTAAATCTGTTGTGCTGTAAAGAACCAAGTAGTTGTACTCGTATTCAAACTTAGAGGGCAGTAAAAGCATTAAAAACCCCACCCTCTCAGCTTTTTTCCTATTCCAGACAAGTTTCCACCATAAATGCATAAACTGTGCAAAAGTCCACCTGTGACAGTTTTGTTAAATTCTGTAGTAATATATATTTGATGCCATCAACTGTGTCACTGTATTTAGGACAGAATTCTGTTTTCCTGTAGAGAGTATTGATAAGAACTCCCATCTGTGGTGGCGCACGCCATCTACACATGCATCTTGTAAATTGTGTGTGTAGAGGGTAGAAAACAATGAGGTCAGAAAAAATGGAAGCCTGATCAGTTTTAGAGTTTATGAACATAACACACAATGGACATTAGAACAAGACAGTAATATTAGAAATCAACAAAGACTTAAATCTCTGTAAGACCTATTGATTTGGGTTTTTTTTTTTTAGAGGTTCAGTATAGATCAGGCCCACAATATGTTTTCACTTTAGAAATACCATGTATGAGTGAAGAGGTCACTGTTAAAGTGTGAGTTCTCCAAATCACACTTGCTGCTCAAGCTTGGTCATGCAGCTTGTGTTCACATCACTCGGTCAACACATCAAATGAAGTCTGAGCCTGAAACAGCTTGTTTCCAGAGGAGATACTTCTGCCTCTTCTAAGGCTATGTTTTGCCCAACACTCTCCTCAACTATGACTTGGAGTGACTATGGAAAGGTTATCTGTTTGATGTGAAGGTGATAGGAAGGGCAGAACTCATCTGTCCCACAGTTTCTCTTAAAGTTGTACCTTTTGCCCTGTTCAAGCAAGTTTCTGTTAGAATTTGGAATAAATTGTCATTTAGAATGGCACATTACAATCTTAAAACTCTGAAAGTTGTTATATGAAGAGTAGGGGGACAGACTACTGGTGGACCTCAATTTTATATAAATATATAGCAAGATCATAACAGTTGAGTGCAATGACTCTTCAATATATAGCATCATTAAAATGTAAACAGTATGTCATGCTGAACTTCTATAGGATAAAGTACAAATAAAAATGAGTCAAGACTTAGCCATGTGAATCCTAACAGTGTTCCTTCAACTGACCTGCCACTATGAAATTGTTTTGCTTTGTTTGAATTTTTTTGAGCTACATAGTTCCAGTGAGCATTCAAACCCATCGCTCGTGGCTGGCTGGCAGGTCATAGAGGCAGAGCAGATGTAACACGAATTAACCAGCAGGGCTCTCTAGAAGGATTACATACTGGAGCCTGGGCTGCCAATCCCATGTGCAGAGGTAACTCTTAGTTCTTACGTGCTGACCTTTTTCATTGCTAACTTACTTTTGATTTGCTGTGTCGTATAAGTGCAGAAAGTAGTCTGTTGGACTCCCCCATCACACCTGCGTGATCCTTCGCTTCACACCACTCCACCAAGCGTTCCACCAGTTTTACATTTTTGCCCAGCTGTTCAGCTGCTTCTGCTACATGATGCCGGAGCCAATAACACAACAAAAAAGTTATCACTTTTTAAAACAAGTGCTAGAAAAATAAACTGAAAGTTATTGACTAGAAGGAGTTTGTTAAGTAGAACTTCACTAGCTTGCACTGACAGCGGGAAAAGTCTAGGTTGCATGGAAGCAAGTAAACCCAGTCAAAATGGAAATAAAATACACAAAACCATTCATAATCCAGTTTTTGAAAACAACCTATCATCAGCGCAGTTAATGAGGCTTGTGCATTGATTAACAGTAGGGAGAACACAGGTGATGTCACACTCCCAGGTGAGCTTGCTCAAAAATTTAAAATCAGAAGGCACCACTGCCAGAAGGGAGCACTGTGGTCAATTAAGATCAGGTTTTATAGACTGTAAGTCAAGTAACTTCCTTCAGTAAATTTCTGTTTCACATCTAAATAGTTTTGCTAGTACTAGAAGAGATCTTTTGAAAAAAAACCTGCAAGAACGGGCCAAAAATAAATCCTTGGGTAATTTATCTCATTAACTACTTCTGTTTTTTTAGCAAACTTCTGATATTATTAATTCTCATCCCAGAACAAGCTGTGGAACTGAAAGGTGCTTGTTCATTTTTAAATTGCAGTTTATCAATTAGCAATGCATTGGTCTGTTCTGAGGAGCTTCGTACAGCCAGGAAATGCAGTAAGTGAACAGCAAAAGAGGAGCACTACTTAAAACATTCACGCCTCAATACACAGTCTTAATGTGATGGTGTAGGAGAATTCTGAAGTATGAAAGTAAATAAGCATTTGACACCTATTCTGAGGGTCCCTGGTAGTAAATTTAGGAGTTCTGAAAAAAAAAATCAACCCACATTCCTCTCCCTTCGCATATGTATTAAATTTATTCCAAGACTTCAGGAATAAAATTTTTAAAACCCCTCTGCTTCTCTCTTGTGTCTTGGCAGTGTATCACAGACTGAACTACAGAGAATCACTTAACATAGAAAACAGTTTATTTTTACCTTGTGCATCTATTAACATTCTTAATGTTCCCAGCAGCTTGAATTGAACAGGGGGCATCTCCGATCTCAGAAATTTCAATACAGCTTCTGCAACACCAGCTGATAGCATCTTAGCCTTATTTACAACTGCATGAATAAAGAATAGGGATGATCTCAAGAACATTTCTGGAAGATGCAGTTTATTTCCAAGATGGTCTTGAAACAAATTTTCACACACAGTTTGAAAAATAGCTTGTGAACACAGACTTGAGGAACATGAGTGTGCACTGAAATTAAGAACTTTTTCCTAACTTGCACATCTAATTTCCAGTGTTCAGCCTGAACATAAACTGAAGGCTAGATTTTTCCCCTTGGTTTAGGAAATGCATCCTCTAAAAAAATGCATCAAGCAGAAGCCTGGGCTAGTACTCCCACCCCTAATTATGAGGAAACTTCTCTTATTTCACACAGGCAAAGGAACTAAAGCATCTGAATAGCAGAATAACCTCTTATCCAATTCCTGTACTTTATACAAACAATGCTGTGGCCTGACATGTCTGGAGCCTCTAGTCCTTGTATTGCCTCCTCCCCCAGACCTCTCTTTCATCCCCTCCACTATCCTATGTTCTCCCCTTTCATAGAAGCGCTCTGAAATATACATAAGGTGCAAGCTTAGTCCAATATTGTAAAAAAAACCCACTTATTTCATATTCAAAGTAGTGTTTAACAAGCAGTTCATCACTGAGGTCAATTATTACTTGCTCATTTTTCTGTAACAATATACATGAAATCTTATGCAGATCTCTGGCAGAAATCCTCAGGGCTACAGGGAAGCTTGCTGACTGAGGAAAGTTGATAGAATTACTCACCTGGGAAAGCTAAGCAAATGGCAACCACTAAAGCTGCCTGGGTTGGGTTACATATGCACGATCATTTTTAGAAAGTTATTGTTTGTCAAAACTGAAAATAGCAAAGTAAGACTTACTTTTGGCTTGGAACAAGACAGCAGACACGAGTATTACAGACTTGTTTTGATTTTGAATGCACATGCTCTGCTTTTTATTACTTGGCTAATCAAACCTCATGCAAACTAATTTTGTCATTTTTAATAACTTAGCATTCAGTTCATTGCCTACAAACAGTAACTAATGGCAGTGTGCTGGTATTCTAACAGTCTATCTCCAGCTCTAATTTAGGAATTGTCAGAGCCTCAGGAAGTTACAGCAAGATGCAGCATTTCAACAAAAAGGGTGCTGCTCTCTGGTGAGGACCCTCAGCTGAGAGAGAGGTCCTAAATGAAACAAACAAACAAACAAATAAAAAAGCAGTGCTCTTGACAGAAAGAATTAAGAAATCATATCTGAGGCCTCCTCACCTCCCTGCCTATTACAAAGCTGTTCTTTCCTTGGTAGTGGGATCATACTGTGGGATCAAAATGGCAAAGGAGAGCCAATAGGCCTGTGACATATTTAAAACTGCTTGTCACAACTGCTGTGCAAAAGATACAAAAGCGATGGCAGGCCTGAATGAAAATCAGGCCTTACCTGTCTCTAGGACTGTCAGTCAGTTCTCCCACGCTCATCCCCTGGGGAGTGCAGTGGGAGAAGAGATTTCACCTTCAGGTAATTAGCAACGCAAAGTGAGGCTTACCAGGAATAGCCAGGTTTCTGAGAGCACTCAGTGCAGCGTGCTGCACAGTTACATTTCCATCCTCCACATGTCTGTCTAGCAGATCCATCAGCTTTTGAACTATGCCATTATCCACCATATGGATGCAGTTTCCGTCTGTGTGAGATGAGACAGTTCACTTGTGAATGGAAGATCATTACTAAGATCTTTACAAGAGCTTTTTAAGACTAGAAGAGTTATTTTCTTTCTTGTTTCTAGATTTCATTGTGGAGAGTTTGACCACCATCATCAATGGAAGCTGCAGTGCTCAGGACAAATTTAGAACAGTGATATAAGAAAGACTGAAGTAGGCAGAAATACCCTGGGCCTCTCTACAAATCTGAAACTATTTTAAAAGTAGGCTTAACGCTCTTCAGGATCGTAATGTATAGAGCGGCTGATGTTGCTGTGTAGCTCAATACCGGCTTTACCGTGACACACAGTTTTTGTTTGTAGCTGTACAGACAGAGCATGATAGAAAGGCACAGATAAATTTACATAAGCTATTATGGCATGTTCTTACCATTTCTGGCAAAATTCGCAATAGCCAATGCTCCTGCAAGCTGTAGCTGATGGCTATTGGAAGGAATCCATAAAAGTACTCTTTGGAACACACTGCCTTTTCCTCCTTCAAATAACTTTTGCATGGATTCATCTGGGATAAAAAGCATAGACAGTCAGCAAGCCAAAGAAGTGTTTGTTAGGGAAAATTCTTCTCTTCATATTTGTGAAGCTCTACTGGCTTCACTGAAATTAATCCAGACCTGCAATGGGATGAGAGACAAAATCTGACCCATTGTTAACTGGCAGGTAGCAAGGCCTCTAGGTTATTTAGAAAATTAATAAATAGTAAAATTCAGCATTGAACATGATTACAAGTATCTGCTAGTGCTTTGCAGAAGATAGTGACACACCATACTCACCTCCAAGCAATAACAAAACCATAAGATCAGAAGCTGTTTTCAGCTCGGCAATATCCTCCTCTTTATCACTGTCCACAGTCTTCTGGACGACCTCAAGTAAGCATTCCACCAAGCCTGCTTCAACCAGCTGCAGTTTAATAACATCTGAAAAATAGCATAGATAGATAAGAGGAGTCAGAATCATGATTTTAAATACATCTGTTGTACCTACATGTAGAATGGCCTGTGAAAAGAAGTAAGTGATGTCAATGATTTCACCGACAGCTTGTGTAGATAAAACTGCAACTTCTTTATTTTACATTCTCAGGGGCAGCTTCTGTTATTATTCATCTACCAGGCCCTCTCCTGGCTCTGGACTGCCTTAGAGCACAACTATACACTGAAGCTACGTGGAGCTCCTCCTCTTCACTTCTCAAAACTGAGGATATTTCCCTAAAGCAAACCTTCTGGCATCTCAGTCATCACGCAGCAGACTTGCAAGGACTGTACCGTGACTGGACTTTTTAAAGACTTTGGACTGTGTGTGATGTCATTGTGAATTTGTGACGACATCAGGTGTGTTATGTCATCGGGCATTTGTGGTGTCATCAGGCTTGTGTTGTCATCAGGCATGTGTGATGTTATTGGGTATTTATATGCAGGACAAACTCTGGGTTTCCTGTTCTATTTCATGTACAGAAGAGCTGACTTCACTGAGACATGCAAGGATAAAATACAGAACTATTTAATGAAATCTCAAGGCACATCATCACCCATTTCTTTTGGCTGAGCCAAGATTTCTGCCCAGTGTTGAAAGGGCTGCAGGAGGAGTGCAGTAAGGCCAAATCTAGAAGTCTGGGTTTAGATTAGGCAAACTAATTTCTTAGTTATTGGCAACAAGGCTCAACAGAGAAGGTGATAAAAGTTTTTCAGGTGGGGATACAAGACTTGGGAGCAATATTTTTTCTGTTGTTTCTACAACACAACAGATTTTTTCCCTGTGAACTTGGAGCCGCAATCTCCTCCTTTTTATGCCTAAACTCTCTTTCTGTTAAGTGGGAGTGGCAGGTCACCTGATGCTGTTATTTTTTTGTTATGTAAAAGTGATTATGGTAGATTTTGTATAATGATTTTAGAAAGCACAGTCACAAACATCTGCAGAAATGTGCAAACAAATGGATTTTTCTTAGCTTTCAGCAAGAAATGGAGTTTTAGCAATGAGTTTAACCAAAGTTAAAATATTTATGAAGGCCAAAGTTGTGGAAATATTTTTTCCATACAGTTTACAAGTGACAGCTGGGTGAAAAAAATGCTCTACTTGTGGTGAAGGATGTGTCTGACTGTTTTCCATTGTCAATAGGCTTTCTACCTGAGTGAAATTCATTGTTCCTCTAAGAAGAACTGACCTTCTCATGAACTTTGTTAGGGAATGCAAAATATACAACAGGGATTTTTTTAAATAGGCACTTTTGCACTGAGGTAGCTTTAAAAATAGAGAGTTCTCTTAGTTACAGAATACCAAATTGCACATGTTCTGTGATTAGAAATATTAAGCGCACTGGTGTAGCAATTTAACAGCAACAAAACAACAACAAAAAAAATCCTCAAAAAATCCCAACCACCAAAATCCAGACTCTGCAAATACTTAATATGAATGTTTTTGCCTCCTGACCTATTGCCAATTATCTACAGTCAAAAGTGCCTAAATACTGTCAGCATAGTGCACTCCTTTAAATATGCCTTGAATCCACAGCAGAAGAGGTCAGCTGACTACTTCATAACATGCAAGCACCTGAGTTACATTCAGCAGCAGTGAACTTGGCAAATTTGATTGACTATAAAAATTCCCTAAGAAAAATTAAGGATTTGATCTGAAATATGTAAAACAAAAAGTTCGATCCAATTCTGTGTCGGTCTCCAAAAACAACTTACTGAGAGCAACTTGCTAGTTATTATGTAATAAGTAAGTTTTGGCAAAATGTGCATTTTTAGAACTGAACAAAGGCACTCTGTTCTCACATAACACTTAAAGACAAAATAACTTTTGAATTGAAGTAGAAGTTTATCTTGATTCATACTACATAAAACAGACACAGGCAGAGTACGTGTCTATAACAGAGCAGGATGAAACCTAAATCTTCAAGAGTTCACAATTCTATCTAATAATTTATTCCATTCAAACAAGCTTTAATGCTGAGGTGATTAAAACAAGGTTACAGAACCATCAAACACCGTGATGTCTTCCATATTCAGAACTGCTTCCCACTTCAGGCCAGCTCCACCTGGAGCTGTTAACTCATATCTTCGTTTTCTTTAAGGGCAGATGGCAGATTATACAAACCACCAGAATTCACGTGAGAGGAACATCCTGGAGGGGTTATCCTGCACACATCACTTCTCTCTGGAGCTTGAGCAGTGAATGAAATTCAAGTCTCCTGGGGCTACCATAATGTATGCCACCAAATACACAAATTAAATCCATGTCATCTTTCAATAAACAGTAGGGGAGAGCATCCAGCTCTTCGTTCTGCAACTAACATGCCCCTTGCAAAAATAATGTCCATAGGAAATGGAACTGTCAGTGGTTCTGTGATCTCAGCAATGTAATGACCGATGTCCTGGGGCTGTAATGGACTACGAATGCTTGAGCCAGCATTTTGCAGACAGATGTTGTAAAGCCTGTGGGTACACGGAAATAAAATACAACATAATCGTATACAGAGTGAACCAGAGGTAGAATTAACATCAACAATTTGTTGCCTCCTGTCATACGCTCAGACAGTTAAGCCCTATTCACTTTGTATGAAATTATCATCACAAGGACCAGCCATAGCAGCTTCTGAACAAGGCAGCCAGTTACTCTGCATTCAGTTCCTGAGAAAGACACCAATACACTAAAATAATTACAAAGGAATTAACAAAAAAATATTGCATAGAAAAAAAACCCAAATTCTTACCATTTTCGGCCAGGGGAGCCAAAACTTCAAAAATCATCTCTTTTTTATCATGCTCTGTTTGCTTCTTGAACAGTTTCACAAGTTCTTCAGCAATGTTTGTGTAAGCAAACTGCTCTTTACTTGACTCTGTGAAGCAAAAGGAAAAGCTCAGAATCAAGTAAACAAACAACATCAAAAGGCACGACTATATTTTTCTCTTTATTACCAGGTTTATTCAGTAAGATGATTAATAGTGCTTATTAGACAAGAACAACAGACTCGTGCTTGTCACTAAATTAAAAGAAAAATGTCTAACACTTTAAAAGAAATGTACTGACCTGAATTAATTATGATTAAGGCTGTAGGGGTTATTTCTGCCCAAGAGAATGTAAAGGTAGCTATAAAACCAGTAACATTACAAAAATATACATTGCCTTTGATTCCCATCATCATAACAGGAAGGCTAACAAATTATATACTGCCTTTTCTATGGGAAAGGTGAAGGGTTGTACTGAACACTTTAATATTTACACGGTGCAATTTCCTTTGAAATCTGTGTGTGGCTGTTTGCAGGGCCATTTCATACTGCACAGATAGCATAAAGCAGCTTTACAGATGGGCTAGCTTGCTACCAGGAGGTTGGCCAGCAGATAACAGCTCTTCAAATGTAGATTCTAAAAAGAAACTCGTACCCCATTGCCTGTTTCTTATTCCTCCTCTCTTGCAGTATTACAGAGGATGCAGATGGTAGGGCTAGTGCTCTGCAGCCTCCAACTGCCACCTCCTGAGGACCATCTGTACTTAGAAAACCTTCCAGCACCTTTGTTGCTGCTCTAATGGATGGTTAGGGATTATTTTAATGTTGATTGACCTGAAGGACTGGGGAAAAGCATGACCTACAGACCTAGAACCTTTGGTGCACATTCTACTACTGTTTTCTGCCAATATGCACAACTGCACAGCATAGTGCAAGTGGATTTTTTGCCGCTCCAGTATTTTTAAAAGCAGAACCATCACTCACGTTATTGGGTATTTGCCCTGCTTTGACACAGAATAAGAGTTTCATATAATGCTTCTCAAGGGATCTGTGGAATGCAGTTCTCTCTTAACTGATGAAAAATGACAACCTGACAATAAAATTCCCTTCAAGTTACAAGGCATAAATAAAGTATTACAGTTACAATGTAATTGACTAAGCTATTGCTTTAGGGAGATTAAAGTATTACAAGTTAAATTAACATTGTGTCAATCTTAAAGAACGAGCATCTTTTCAGTGTAAGGGAACAGGAATGGAAATAGCTGCTGTTAAGTCTCTTTCCTATGGTTCTTATTACTCAACTGGACAAATCTGGATCTTTCCAAAGAGGGAAAGGAAACGTATTTCTCAGTGAATATACCACTTACTATATTTAATATCCTTACAGTTTTAGTTGCACTTTAGCACTGAAATTTCCAATATATCACTCTCATTTGTACTTCTGCTGTACAGACATTGTACATAGTCCCCATCTTGAAGATCTCTGATCTATTAATTTCTTTAGTGCTGTTTTGATAGCTATTTCTGTTGGTGTATTGTTAAGTAGACTTGCTTACTAAAGGCAATGGTGCTATGCGTGTGATTGGACTACACCAGACAACACGACATTCAGCTCTGGTCTTGAAATCTATGAACTCAGGACAGTAGTGAATAACTTCAGGGCACCAAATACTACAAACTCACAGATATTTTTTTCGTATTTGGAGCTGCCTAATCTTCTTAGAAATAGAGGATGATATTGCAACTGCTATATTGTTGTACTCAAGTGCAAAAGAAAAACAGTAGTGTAAAACACAAATGATTATAAAACACAGGCCCTAACAACCTGTTGGTTTATGGTTTGTGGAATTCCAATGAAAACTAATCCACTTGAAAAGACAGGGGCATTACCAAAGCACAGACATCAATTTCAGTGAAGTTGTAACTAAACTTCCTAAAAAACCACCATGTACAGCTTAGTTGTATTTGTGATTTATAAATGCAAGTACTAAGTCTGGAACACGTTAAAACTCTACACCTAAAAGAATATTGTATAGGCAGATTTATGAACTGTGCCTATCTCAGTTTCATTCAGGGAGTTCCATGAACCAAATTTAATCCCGATATAACTTTATGGTTCTACACCACAATACATTATTTGCATTATTAATAAATAATCCACAGTAGGTAGCAGCACCCAGGAAATACTGTTGAGATGATTTAAAATGTGCTTAGCTGCACTGAAGAACATTAATATAAAATGTAAGATTGTACTAAATACCCAAATACATTTGGGTAAAAATGAAGGGGAAAAAAGGAAACAACTAAAGATTTTGGAGAAAACAAGGAGAAATGGCTTGCTTTAAATTCTGAATGTACCAAAAGGAATGGAACAAGCATTAGCGGAAGGCTCTTGCTAGCCTTAAGATTTAACTTTATGGAAACTGGATGCAAATTTGAGATTAATATTGTGGACTTACCAAGTTCTGCTAAATTGCCAAATGCAACAAGGCACATCTCTGTCAGAGCTGCATTTTGGCAATGAATCCCCAACAATTTCACTAATGTAGGAATAACACCCATATTGATAAGCTGTGACTGTAGGGTATCTACATAAAAAGAAACGGCAACAGTGAGTTAGCATTTCATGGTTCTATTCTTTAAACAAAAAAAGCATTTTTCACACAAAGAAACTTCTAAGCTAAGCAATATTAAAATGTCTGTCTCCTCTGCTCTTCTGGTCCAGGATATGGTCCAGACTTGAGATATGGACTCATAACTCCCCCTTCCCCTGGCAATGGGACATTTTCCCAGAAATATTTCCTCCTGATCTCGTCACAGGGTATAATCACAGCTACCGACAATTGTGTTGTTATCAGGTTCCTAATACACGTTTGGTTTGATTTTTGAGCTCACTGAGACTAGCTGACTGAAATCAAACAGAACTATATCATTGAAATGATTATTTATCTGAGAGCATGCTCCTATATACTGTTTCCCCTTCAAGATCAAAACTGGAAAATTAAAATTAGAATGAAAATAAACTGGCACTGAAATAAACATGAAAGTATTATAAACACAGGAAGTCACAATGCAGATTATGAGGAGCTTGAGAAAAAAGAAGTTTAATATAGAGAAAAAAAATGAAAGGTTTAAGAAAAGTCCTTGGAAGTCATTCTGATAATTTCTTGCATAGGATGGAAGTTTGTAGTTTTTACAAGTAAGAAAGTTATTGCTCCTAGATGTCTGCAAATAGAAAGATGCTTTGATGGTTAGCAAGAAACATGATTGTTTTAAAGGATTATTTATAACAATATTTTCTCTTACACATTTTACCTATAACATAGCAAAGAAGAAAAACATTGTTTCACAGCTGATTAGAATGAAGCAGACTTGAACACACCAGATGCTGTCTAGTAATTTTCCTAAGCATCTTTTTTTCTTTTATTTTTAAGCACTTTAACTGCGTTTAAATATTACAGACTCAAAAGACAAGGATCCAAAGCCCAGTGAATTCTAGAGAATTATATTACTTCATTTAGCTTTGGGTCAAGCCCTACCAAGGAATTCATTATTATTTTTTAAGAAATTCACTCTGAGCAACTGAAACGAGTCGGAGTTTGTATCTGTGGAATCAGAGACATAACAACTGCAGATTTTTACAGGGATATTAAAAATATTACATCTTAAGTCTAGTAAATTTAGTATCATCTCATGCTCTCAGAAAACTCTTCATGTTCAAGATTCTGCCAAATGTATTTGAAATTTGTTACACTTAAATGGCATGGTTATTAAAGGTCATTGGAGATGAGCAGCTTGACATCTTTAATAGAACTGTATTACTTACCAGTAACTGAATTTCCTTTTTTTTTTTTTTTTTTTTTTTGAGGGGGATGGGGTGGGTGGGGTGTTACCTCTTCCACAGATTCATGGATTCATGGTCTTTAGAGAAATTTATGAGAACGCCATGTCAAACATCAAAGAGCTGTTGAAGTTGTCAAATTTCAGGTAAGTAAAAATTGCAGTAGCGCATGCATTGAATGCCATTTTACCTCTGGCAGATGTGTGAGTCACTACTATACCCTCCTACTTCGTTCCAAACTGACTGTAAAAAAACTACCTCTGAATAAGAAAATTGGGGAGTAGGGAGAATGGTTCTGTGGAGAAAATGATTGTGTAGGAAAACTCAAGTTACTGGTAAATAATCTGGTTTTGTCCTTAGTTTGTGATGGTCCCCTGCAGACACTTAACAATTCTGAAGGAAAAATGGTAGTCATGGAGAACAAAGACACAAAGCATAAATGCCATAGAAAATTATGTGGAAAGAAATTGCTTTTCTACTAGACTGTGCCTTTAGTCACTCTAAAATCACTTTATCCAACTGTAATGGACAAAGAGACTATTAATCTCTATGGGCTTCATCTGGCAAGGCTTTCTGACATCAGAATCATAAACTATTTTAAGCAGGGTTTTTTTTCCTCTCTTTCTTAATACAATAGATATAAAAAGTGTAGAGGAGAAGATGAGTGGAAAAAAAATAAAATATATCCATCTTTGAAAGGAAACAGGACTCTTAAGAGCCAAATAGAAGGATATATTGTTATTCAAGTTAGCATGGAGAGTAAAGGGCCTGTAGAAAAAAGGAAAAACAGATCAAGAAAGAACAACTGTACTAGGTCAAAAGTCAGGTATTATACGTGACTCCAGACCAGTCTCATTCCCCTCGAGTGGAAGGATGGCATCAGAGCACAGGAATGGTCTGCAGTGGTAAGAACGGAATTGCAAGAATTAGTAAATAGGGTAAATATTGATGCCTTAGCTGCAGTAAGCAAAAGCATAAATCTCCTCTGCCAAAGACAAAACATTTGAAAATAAAAAGGCTGCCAGCAGCTATCTGCTATGTTTATACTTAAGCTCTTTCACTACTAAATACAAGGGCAAACTCTATTAAGAACATGTTTAAAAGCATTAGGCTTCTCCCTACTATGGAGACCTACAGCACTGTTAGTTCACAGAAATTAAAAATGTTAAAGTGGTTCAGTCTTAGCTGAAGGGACTGCCAGCAGTTCTCAGGCTCTCCTATGAAAGACCACAGACTGGGTAACGTCAAATGACTATGTATCTCAGTCTTTCATTGCAGGAAGTGTTAAGGCCCTTCTAGAGCAGGAGACAAATTCAGGGCACACATGCATCCACCCTACAAGCAGTTGCCTGACACAGGACTCAAGTGAGCCACAAAGCCAGGCAACATCATGTCTCAGGATTAAACAGCCTTTCTAGTTGCTTCCTAAGCAGAACTTTATGCACAGTGAGCAGGAAGCATGAAAAACTGAATGCCTCTTCTAAATTTATGACTAAAAGCCACAAAAGAAATTCTTTCAAATTTTACACTGCTATCACATGTTACACTAGCAAGATGCCTCTGTGTTTTCTTGGGGTGAAAAGCACTGACAGTGATGCTGTATAGATGCATATACAGGTAGATAAAAGGCAATCAATACATGCGCCAGCACAAAGAATTACCTACCTAAAACTTGAATTTCAATGGCTCCGTGTCCTTCGGTGACACACATGGAAACTCCAAAGAGTAAGATCTGAGGAGAATATCCCAAATTGAGAATTTTATTGGGGCATTTGAGTTTAAAATGCTGATTTAGGCTAGTTCATGATTTTGGACAGAATTTCAGAAAACAACTAGTCATTTCGTATTTCATCAGCAACCACGATTATAATGCTAAAGGAAAATTTGCTTTGTACAAATTGGTGGCATAATTTCATGCCCTAGAGAAGCCTGCTCGCAATCCCCACATGTATGTTAAATCATCATATAACATATGATTGTATTGGTTATCTCACTATCACAAGAAACATACTTTTTATCTGTTTTCACATGCTAAAACTAAACATTACTAAAACTCCCTCTCATTTCTTGTGTATTTACACAGCTTCTGCAGATGGTAAACAGAACAAATCAGTCCCCAACATTCATTCCAGTCACTAAGGGTTTTGTGAGAATAAGAAATGCTTGGCAGGTCTATGATTTAACATCAGAATGTTACATTTTACAAAGGCACTAAGGGAAAGACAACCTTGACAGACTGAACTTTAATATGAAATGAGGCAGAATCTATAACATGATTATTTTTATCTACATATATACAAACCCAGACATAAATATATGTATACTCTCATATCACACATGCATAGTGTATCCAGTTAACTTGTGATCTGATTTAAAAATGTTTTCATGGTTTGTTTTATAAATCTCAGAGACAATTAGCTACCTTATAGATTGATCTCATTAACTTGTAAATAGTCTTGGCTTACAGGATTATGAGATCTGCTGAGTAACTACTCCTGTCACTAACTCTTTTATGTGAGTATTTGCATATTATTATTAGTTTTATTAGATTAATTATTAGTTTTTCCAAGCCTGCTTGGAACTGGGAACTCTTTATCCAAGCCTGCTTTGCCTCTTGCTCCCAAGCAGATTTGTAGCTACGTAGACACTATATGTAATGATAACAGTCTTCAGAATGGGAGAAGCACAACATACTGCACCCACTGAAAGATGCCAAACAGCAGCTTTAAGCATGGGTGCTCTGTATCCCATATAAAGTTTGCATAGCTTGACAAAGAAAGAATCATTATACGTTTTTGTCAAGACTTGCTTTTTTTTGAGGATTAAGCTATGTCACAAACGTGTGACACATTTGTTTCATTCCCGGCCATACATGGAACTTTGCGTTTTAAGAACTAATAATAGAAAGCAGGGATGGGCTATTTGTGTCTGACTGTATTTGGGTAGTAAAATAAAATTGACAGAGGATGTCAAGATAATCTGGACTGAAGACAAATGGATGTCTCACATTAGAAAACCACTCTGATTTCGAGCAACACAACTAAAAATCAACACCTTTTTCTTTAAGCTCAAAAGAAGTGCAAGAGATGCCAAAGCTGAGTTTGTTCTGTTAACACTATAGCGTCTAAGGAAATGGTAAGATATCAAGGAGGCAAAGGAAAAACTGACAGACAGCAAGTAAAAATAATTCCTGAACACAAGCAGATGGTATAAGAACCTTGTAAAGAGAATCTCAGTTCTAAAGCTTAAACAATAGTGTTATGAATAGTTATAATTGCAAGCTGAGTGTCCAGAATTGGGAGGAGATACAAGAATGCTCCATTAATCTGCTCTGTTTAGGAAAAGAAAATATTACTTGTAGCTGCTACTTAGTTGCCATTTTTGTAAAACTTGTGTGATAAATTCCTATGCCAATTCAAAAACTCAGGAATGAGTCTCTCATTAAAAAAAAAATAAGATAGCTGATAGATATTAAAAATATGGTAACTATTGGAAAAAAGGGCAATTAGTTGACAGGGAATGATGAACTGTTTAGAATCAAACAAAACAATTTACACACTCTGTTCATAAAATGCTAAGGATTAGAAAATATTAGGGTATTCACAGATAATTAGATGCAACCAAGAACCGAATGCGCTGTAATAGTCCTTATCTGGGTAGCTAGTGCAACCTAAAAGAGTGAGTCATTAAAAGTGGTAAAGAAATCTTCAAGTCCCCCCTGTAATTTTGTAACATAGCATGCTAAGCAGGAAAAGATTACAGAAAAAAGAAAAGGGAAGGTAGAAATGCTATTTCAAACACTGAAACACTTCCTTCTTACATTCCCAATATTTCTTCCTTTTACTTTTGTCCAATTTGTTTCCATAACTACTGACAAAGCAATCTGGGTCTCTAGGCTGCAGTCCCATACTCCTCATCCTTCAGCAAAACCAGTGCAGTGTTTATCTTCTTCCCAAGAGGCATAGGGTAAAGCCTTTGAAATTAAATCCTGAAAATGGTATCTACTAATCCATGAGCACGATTAACTGTCAGAGCAGTCTGAGTTTTCATGCTTAACAGGTCAGCAAAAAACTGCATTTACTCTGAATATTATCCACCTGATGCTGCAATGCATTTAAGTAAGTGGTTCTCAAAGCATGGAAGTAAATGGTTGTCCTAAGACTCCTATCTGACATTGACTGTTGTCCTGAAAACCTATGATGGTCTGCAGGTGATATTTTCAGAGCAGTTCACAACTATAGTCCAATCGTACTTGCGGCTCTCTTAACAAAACTGGCAAGACATGCTAACTACCCATCTCTCTATGCACACACTGCAGGCGCGGTCACTGAGTTTTCTTCTGAAAACTGAACTCTCTAACTTTTTAATATTGATTTAGCAGATTATGTGGAGTTTAATCACAGAATCCAGAATGGTCAGGGTTAGAAGGGACTTCTGAAGATCATTTAGTTCAACCCCCTGCTAAAGCAGGTTCTCCTAGAGCAGGTTGCATCCAGACAGGTTTTGAATATCTCCAGAGAAAGAGAGTCACTGGGATTGATTCGCTTAATCCAGTGGTTGCTCCATTCAGTGACAGACAGTGACATTCAGACACAAGTCTACACCATGGGTGCTGGGCCAAACAGGAACTAGAACCCTACCAAAAGATCCTTTTTCACGGAGCCCACTAAGTTTGTAGGGTAAGGTGAGGGTTTGGTAAGTTCCCAGCAAACTTCTCTGATGTGATGGTAGGGTAGGATGGCGGTGTCTACCCAAATCCAGAAGCTGGCAATACTACTGCATTTCTGACTTCTGATACTGCTTCAGTGGCTTTTGTGACTATTGCGTCAGTTAGTTACGTGAGATGAAAGGTGTCATTTAGCAGAGTGGAGAGCAGCTAGTGAATCCTAGTTGTCACTGAACTACACAACTGTTTTATTGATTGTATCAGAATAAGCTATCTTACTAGATGGAACAAGTAATGTATTCAATGCTCGTAACAGATAAACTGTTCAGAAGCTGCTTGTTCGGGAGATTTATCTCATAATTAGTTTTCCTAGGGAAGATCTGTTGGGAGCTTGGTCACTGAAGCAAAACTGATACAGTATCTCTACAAAGGGCTTTTGGACTGGTCTGTCTTGAGCTATCCAATGTACTGGATGCTTATTAATCCTAACTAATCCAGAGGACTCTGGTATCTTAGAGGTGAGAATATCTATTTGTTCCAAATATTTTCACAAATAAAATATGGAGTTACCAGTATCAAATGTAATAAAATGTGACACTCACGCAGACATCAAGCAAGAACAGTTTCTGAAAACGACATGAAATATAGGAACCAGGAAGTTACTGTTTGGAGAAAGAAGAAGTACTGTAAACAAGTACTCTTAGATAATAAGTGGCAAAGCGGAGGAAAAAAGAATATAGGAACAAGAGAAAGAAATGAGACACATTCAACAGTGATATTTGGAGGTGGATAAGTAACACTAAGTGCTGAGAGGCCCAAAGAGATGACACAGAAAACAAACAAGGAAACTATGCTAAAAGAGACGATAAAGCAGATTAAAAATTTATACAGTATAGGTCAAACAATCAAACAAATTAATCCTGAAAATTAGAAAAGTTTCGAGGACATAGGTTTGGAAAGTTAGTCAGAGCAAGTGATAACTTTAAGGAAACAGTGAGAAGCTATTTCTATCTAAGAAAAAACAACTCAGGAAATGTGCATCATTGAAGAAACCACATTTGCAATTTGTACCACTGCAAGTCAGGAGAACAGCCTCTCTTTAGCTTTCCTCAGCTATCCCAATTTTCTTATAGATTCAAATTCTGAAAAACTTGGGAACATGTGAATGCTTTAAGGCATGCTTTGGCATATTACCACACTTGTGTGCAGAAGCAGACTAGGTACTAAAACATCAGTACATTTTTGTACACCTAATGTAGAATACTATTTTCTCCCCTTCAGTTGTTGCATATTTTGCATTTAAGATATTATCTTGTGTTTTTGTCCCAGTTCCTAAGCATCTCCATTTAATGGGATAATGAACATAAACTTATAATTAAAGAACATAAACTTATACTTTGTAGACACAGAATAGTGTTGAACATACACAGAAATTATTCCCCATTTATCTAAGAAAAAATACGTCATTTCACAAGGTAAAAAATTTTAAGGAAAACTGCTTGGCATATATACCCCAAAACCATCAACAAGACAACACTGCATGCCTGCTACAAATTAGTCTTAGGGTGTTGTTTGATTCTAAATTAAAAAGAGAGGACTTAATGTAGCCTTCTAGTTTATGCCTGTAAATCTGCTCTTTCTTAAGGTGTATGATACATCTCCATGTATTGCTTTTAGACAAAGAAGTAAATTTCAGATGTCGACTTTAAAACGTTATAAGATATGTTATATGGAATTGCATCACAAGGATATCTAGTAATTTTAGGAACATAATTTTACTGAAACAGAAAACTGTGTATGTGAGTTGAGGTGCATGATCTTTTCAGAGTAACTTAGTGTTAGTACCCACAATGTAAACCTACAGTTGACTTTAACTTTTAACTTCTTTCATTTTGGATGGGGTTGTTCTCCTGGTAGACATAAAGCAAATTTTCAGTGTTGTTTACCATTCTCATTG